>JAQMYF010000005.1:26762528-26785017 GCA_030014195.1 Neosilurus mollespiculum | reverse complement strand
GTGTATAAAAAAAAAAAATATCTAAGTTGCTCTGGATAAGGGTATCTGCCAAATATCATATATGTAAATGTGTGTGTCAAATCAGTTCTGTTTGTATAGCACTTTTCACAAATGACATTGTTGCAAAGTAGCTTTACATAGTGAAAACAAATTTGATAAACAATTCAACCATTTCTTCCTACACCCTACACATCCCCAATGAGCAAGCTCATGGTTACGGTGGCAAGGAAAACTTCCCAGTCGACACAAGAGAGAAACCAGACTTAAAGTGTCTAGGTTTTCATTACATCGTAGGTACCGAAATCTGTTTATAGGGACTTGTCTTCATGATGGGAACAAAACACAACTTCCCATATTTTAAACCGCAGGTGTCAAACTCAAGGCTCATGGGCCAAATCCGACCCGCCTACTCATTTTGTGTGGCCCGCAAGAGCTTTCAAAGAATATGATTATCGTACATTCTTGCATCAACCATTACCATGAAACCCACTTCATCATCCTTCCACTAGGTGGCAGCAGCTTGTTTCAAGTAACCAGCTAGTCATTCATGACTCAAGAAAGATTGCGTGCTAGCTTGTCGCTGTTAAGCATAATCAGAAAATGCAAGTGAATAAAGGAAAAGAGGACAAATGCCTAAACCAATCATTTTGCCATGCAGATTTCATGGTTGCCCTTTTAGAATAGATGTTCAGTGATTGTTCGGCCTTCGATCACCTTTAAATTTAGTGATGTGGCCCTCAGTGAAAATGAGTTTGACACCCCTGTTGTATATCATTACATTTTAAGGTAAAGACATGCCTTAGGTTTAGGGTTAGTGGAATAGTGGTTATGGTTATTGTTGGGAAGTAAAGACTAGTCTATGTATTCTTCTCTGAATTTATGGAAATTGGACTCTGTGTGTGTGTCTGTGTGTGTGTGTGTGTGTGTGTGCATTTGTTCTAACTGACTATATTGAAATTCAGTGTAAGTCATCATCTAAACTCTTAACAGGTCTGTCATGTATCTGTTAGAATCCTGTCTGGCCTGTCATCATCCCGCACTTACCGAAAGACTGAATCTGAGCTTCAAATAACAGTGTTTGACAGGTATTGACTCAACTGCATTTCTTAAGGAAAATGTATTAGTTACTGTTTAGGACATGACAGATTCCAGACTCTTCCAAAATCAGTGTGAACGAGGTCCCTCTGAGTAAACAGCTTTACTAAATCCCTTCAGAAAGGCATGATAAGCAAAGTGTGTGATTATTTTTTTTAAATATATTTGCTATATTCTTGTTCTTTCCCCTTACTTGATGTTTCTGAGGTCACAGTGAGCAAAAATGCCTTTCTTTTTAATTTCCTTTCTCTCAATGACATTTGGTGCATTATTTGACTTCCAAATGCCATTGTTCTACTGTGAAAGTCAAAAAGATAATTGCACTGTTGGTCTGTTTGTTGTTGTTCTTGATTGGTTGGCCTAATATTTGACCTTGCACATACTATTGATTCAACATATCCTTATTTTGTGAGAGAGTCAGTTTAAATACATACACAGTATATACACTGTATTTGTGTTTGTCCTCATGAATCCCTGCTTAACACACGCCTGGCGAAGTGGAATTGATTATACACCCTTCCAGTGTTGCTGTGTTTTCTTTAACAGTTGTTAGTTGTTGTGTGGAATTATCACCCGCCTATAAGCAGGTGTCCACCGTCTCCACAGCAGTAAAACATAATCCCAGCTGTGGAAGGTTGAATTTAGGTTGAATTTCATCAAACAGGATGATGTCATAATTAAGGATAGTTTTATTGACTTGGGTGTTTAGTGAAGCTTACCAAGTTATTGGTAAGTAAAAATTATGAAATAAATCTCTCAACAAGCATACACTCTACAAACCAACCTGTTTTGTATCAAGTTTCTTGGTAAACCCCTGTCATATACTGTACATCGCACAATGGGTACACAAGAGGTACTCAACAAAAAAAATTGCAAATTCATAGGACTGATGTTGTTGCGTCATCTCACCGAACTCACCTGTTGTGTGACGGAAAATGCCGTCATAGACCCTTGTTGTAGGGTTTTGAACATGTTGAATTTCAAATTTGAACAAATGTTCATCGTGTAGGTAATTCTGGACGTCGGATCCATTTCTTAAGTCTGTTGTGCGCAATGCCTTACGACGTCCTACAGCAGTGTCATGATAGACATACAAATTTCATACACCTTTCAGGTCACCTCAGAATTGTACAATTTTCTTAAAATAGTCCTGCATTAAACCTACAGGACTTCCTTATATATCCACATGTACCATATGTAATTTTTGACAGCATTGATGGGCTGAGCGGTATGGTGATTTTTACATCAGTCAAGTATCACAGGGACATCAAACAAGGATTTATTTATTTGTTTATTTATTTTGTCTTGCAGAAATCAGATCACCGACTTATGAATGTCATCCAGTTTGTCCTACAGACCTCGCCTATAATTCCCCATGACAGATTTACAACAGAGTTCACAGCTTTTGGGGAGGTAAGAATCAGGGATATCAGGTGCCATTGGGGGCACTGTGTGTTTTGGACCCAAGAACTGAAATAGGCCTGTGGCCTGCTGGTCTAAAATGTCATAATGTCATATATTTGGTCCTCCATAAATCTTATGCACATTGCTGGACTTCCTGATCACGTACTCGAATTAATTATTGATCATTAAAAGCATCAACATGAATATAAATATGAATACAGAAATTGTAATATCTTTGGAATGAGTGACCATATTTCCTTTATTTAAAGACATTTGTAATCCTGAAATGGAGAACTGTCCAGTGAAGTCATCTCTAATGAAATATTTATTTAAATTGTTAATAGTTATACCTATAGAAAAGCAATTGTATGATTTACTGCACCATTTAATTATTGGATGATTTATGAGATTATTGAATAAGTAGTTTGTTCATTGAAGTGAGTGTAAGATTATTTTATTTCGGCCATTCCACTTTGTACAAGGACCTTGAAAAAGGGAAAAAATGTTCATCCTAAGCGATAGGGTGTGTCGAGTTCAGAGCCTTCAAGGTGAAATTGACATATGATGTCATTTCTCAGAAAAAGCTATAGCTAACAAGGGGGGTCTCGTTGTTAAAATCAGAGATGACATATATGATGTCATTCTGTCATTTCTTGGAATCTGGTAGACGGGGTCTGAGGTCCGAATTCCTTTGTGTGAATGATTGTATGCTTTTCTTTTCCTAAAGGCTAAATAAACACCTGAAAAATGAATTTGGATCTCTTGCATCGTGAACTGTACTCTTTTTGCCACAACTCTTTCAAATCCACCTTACTTAAACTTGTCAACTTGTCAATCCCTTCAGTCATACCGCTGCTAAATTTGTTGTTTGTGAAAGCAGATTTAAACATATATCTGTCCTAGCTGTGACATTTTTCAGATCAGGTTACAGCTGGACATACGTGTTTTTTCGTAACAGAACTGCAACTGATACCATGCAGTAATTTACGAGAATGTAGTAAAAAAGCAGATGATATATAGATAGATATACATTTTTAATCTCAGGGCACTTGTACTTAAAGTTATGGTCACTTAAAGTTTTCTAGGAAGGACTCTATTATTACTAATGACCGTATCAATTATTCATCTTTAGTCTGGCAGGAAAATCCTGAAAGTTGTATAGAGCTCAGTAATGCATCTAGTGGAGTAGAGGACCAGGATCTGAGCACTTAGAAACACTTGCAAAAACCTGTCTAAACTGCCAAATTCACCAGTTGCTTAAAATTTCCCATTAAAATCCTTATTGCGGTACTGTGGAATGAAGAGGTGGATTTATAAAGAGAAAAAATTATTCATTCTTTAGTCACCACTTTACAAGGACTGTCCATTAAGATGATTTAGCAGGAAGCATTCAAATACAGAACAACCACGAATTACTAAAAGCATAGAAGATGCTTGTAAAATTGTTTTACTTCATTAAAGATTTTTTTTTATAGAATAGAAATAATGAAGCAGAAAATAAATATAAGATACTACCAGCAGTACCTGCTTAGCTGGGTAAAAAAGTAAGATGGTGTTATTGCAAAGCTTTAATTACAAGAAAGCTTTAATAGCAGTCCACTGAAATAATATCATTGAACACGACAGACATACACTGGATTTATATATATATATATATATATATATATATATATATATATATGTGTGTGTGTGTGTGTCCATGATATTAAACCTGCTTGGCGTTGTAAGCTCGCAGTTCTAAGTCTGGCATATCAGCTATTAAAGACATATACAGCACACAATGCACCCACTGCTCGAGCCTGCCCAAAGTGTTCTGTGACGTATATTTAAGTGGATTGCTATAAGCTTCCCGATAACTCATTCTTACTTTTTACCCAGCAAACCGGCTTTAGCTGCAAGTATAATAATAATAATAAAAAATCTGCTGTGTGTGACATCAGACAGGCCACACAATTCCACCAACTGCCGCTAGATGTTGCCATTGTCTTCATCTACAAGACTTCTGTGTAAGCGAGTGTTGGCTGGTAGGAGATATGCATCGTAAATGTACGATTTACACACACATTGCGCTTCGTAGAGGAAAATATGTAAGCTTAGTAACATCTCAAGACTAAACTGCACAGTTTTTCTCTGTGTACATGTTGACACTTTCGATTCTATCGCGGACAGACAGACAGACAGACACACGTTGGAATTTATAAATATAGATATAAAAATAAGTAATTGATTAGATTAGATCATTAGATTAGGAATATCAGCACAAAGTATTGGAACAGCATAGAACTGACACACAAAATACATGAGAATGATTTATGGCCTAAATAAAAAATTATATAACAAAAGCATGCTATCCAAGTTATTTGTTAAAGATGAAAATACAATATTAAATAAAATTGCAAATGAATGGAACAATTATTTTGTGAACACACATTAACTAATTAAATTGTGGTACTGAGACATTTATGATGGTATAGACTGGAACCCATATGCAGATACACTAATCACTACGCTGCTGTGCCACCCTCCCCCTATTTTCACTGACAAACTCAATCCAATATCCAAAATCCTCACACAAGCATAATGTCCAAGTGTACCGAAACAGCAGTCACTGGGGATTCGGTCAGGTCCGTCCTCGTGTCCAGGTTGGAGTAAATTAAACTCATCTACATGGACACCAGCACGCTTAGTCCTCTCCTAAGGCTTTTGAATCAATGCAGGTAGTGGGTAGTGAATTAACTGCAAAGAAATGGGGTATGTCAATGAAGTATATTTGGATAAAATCATGTCGTGTTTAATGAGTTCAAAGACTTCCTCTGTCGACTGTGGCTTTAGATTTTACAAGGATTTTTTTTAATCCCATCATTTTCGGCCTGTTCCATATGCATGACCCGTAAAGTGTGAAGGGAATCATTAAACTGTGAACACACATGCTGCAGTAATCCGTGGTTAATAAATGACATTAGTAATTAGCAGTAAACATTACTGGCTCTCAGTGACAGCAAATGCCGAGTCATGCTGAAATACAGACCTCTGGTTCAAAAATCTGCTTCCATGGCACAAGCACTGAGACTTCACACTGATTTGTTCAGGCTAATGAAATATTCTGTATGTGTGGGTATATAGTGCATATTTTTCTCAAGTAGGCCTGGGTGTGAACCACCATTGGATAGAAAAATTGTATGAAATTTGATTAGTCACATTATATGCTTACCAGGAGCCATGTGCTCACAAATAAATAACAGAAGAGCTGCAACCATAATTGACCGAAGAGAAAAGAATGCTTCGAATGGCACACTACAGTATTCTTGGGCTTCAGCAGCCTCGCTGCTTCAGTCGATTGAATTGCACAATTAGCTTAATCAAAGAAGTTATCTACCTATACATTTGTTGTTTCTCATCTTTCTAGACTGGTCATATAGCATCGATCTGTCAGTTTAAGTGCCTAGTTCAAAGTCGTATTGCTAGTCCGCTTAATCCTACTTGCGTTGCGGGAAGGCTGAAGCCTATCTCAGCCGACACTGGGAGAAGGCAGGGTACACTTTGAACAGCTTGCCGGACCATTGCAGGGCAACACGCAACCACTCACACTCACACCTAGGGTCAATTTGGAAAAGTCAGTAAGCCTAATGTGCATGTCCTTGGACTGTGGGAGAAAACCAGAGTACTCGGAGGAAACCCACGCAAGCCCAGGGAGAACATGCGAACTCCACACAAAAATGTCCCTAGTCCGGGCATTCAAACCCAGGACCTTCTTGCTGTGAGGTGGATGTGCTAAACACTATGCCACCGTGTCATCGTGTTCAGGTCCTTGTCTCAAATTAGCTTGAACAAAAGAAAAAAACAATTTATTTTAATATTTAGATTTTTATATACCCCAAAATAAGTGTATTAATCCCACAAGGAAATTTGGCTTCTGCATTTAACCCATTCAAAGTAAGCACACACACATAAACAGTGAGCACACACACACACACACACACACACACACACACACACACATTAAGAGCAGTGGGCTGTCACACATTGCAGTGCCCAGAGAGCAGTTGGAGGTTAGGTCATGGTTTAGCCATGAAGGTGAAGGATGGTGAAGGTGCTGCTTACTCCCCCACCACCACACATTTTTCCTACTGGTTCGGGCATCGAAACAGCCACCTTTCAGTCCCTAACCTTTAGGCCATGGCTGCCCCATGTTTTTGTTATAAAGTGTAATGATTGGAGCCTTTCTATTTGAGCAAAACTATAGAAACTTTCCCATATGTATTCAAATGTTTTGTTGTTGTAGCAGCCATCCAATCAGTTGATGCTCAAGGCATGAAGAATGAAAAAGCGAGTAACCCCACAGTGTAATCAGCACCCACAGAGGACCCATCACTGGAAATTAGCCATACGTGAGCTTTCTCTATTCATCAACCAGGTAACACAAGTGGCGTTGTTTTTCCATTACGGCTTCAAGTCATGTTCACGATTAATTTCAGCCCACCTCCAAGGTCCTCCAATGTCATCATTCTGTCAAATCCAAAGTTGGAGCCTGACGTGTTCACTAACAAGCTTTTATTGGCTTTGTTGTTAACTAACTGTATTGAATTCACTTTGTCATCTCACCAAATAGCTCAGGATATCTTATCAAATTTCTAATTACTGACCAGCCTCCCCCCCTTCCTACCATGGAAGGTTTTTGTGCTTGGATGGCTGAATGGTGCAGGCGCGTGTGGGTGTGTTTCAGTGGAGCGTGACATGGCAAGACTTCATTTGACAGGGACAAAATCAACCCAGAGGCCAGATGGCCTGCATCCTGTTCATGGCAGATTGGTGTTGTGATTAATGATGGACAAGTGACTTGGACACAAAAAATAACTAAGCGTTTCAAAATTCTAGACCTTTTTCCACTTAACTATGACTAATAGCCAATTCTGTGTTAATCAGGTATTTCAAAACCCCTCCAGTACCATGTACTGCAGTTTTATGTGGGAAGTTTTCAGCACACTCAATGGTAAACAGTATATCCTTATTATAGGTGTAGATTATTATATGGAATCCTGTGTATGGGTTAACATTTTATGTCAATGGCTTGGGCTTTCCTGGAGAAAGCAAGAGAACAAATGCCATTATTTCAGCAGGGAAACGGATTAATGCTTTCATATTTCTTTTTTGTCATCCTTTAATTTTGCACTTATAACAGCAGGCATCTCTCTATCGCATTTATGTCAGAACACATGAGAAAATTGATGATATGCTAGAGGCAAAGACTATTGTTCTGGGAACATAATTTCCATGGTTCCTCCTGAGAAGAGGGTCAGCCTTATCAGCCCCAAGGAATAGCTTATGTTTATTTCACAGCTGGAGTAAGAGAGAGTGAGAGAGAGAGAGAGAGAGAGAGAGAGAGAGAGAGAGAGAGAGGCAAAAGCAAAAAATTCAAAATATTACATTTACGGCATTTGGTAGACGCCCTTATCTAGAGCAGTTTCCATTTTTTCATCCCATTTATACAACTGAGCAGTTGAGGGTTACAGCCTTCTGGTCAGTAACCCAGAGAAAGAAAAAATACTTTTTAAAAAGAGGACTCCATTTGGTCATGTAAATATCTATGCATTTGTAAATACATTAAACTGCTAATGCATAGCGCAATGTTGAAAGTGTTAGTGTTGAGCAATCTATTCTATAGTGTAAGGGCTGTGTGGCATAATTTCAATTTATTTTAATGTCAACATGGGATTCAAATGCCATCACCTTTTCTCTCAGATTGTTGAAAAGGGTGTTCCACAGGGATTCATTTTAGGGCCAATTCTATTTTTCTAATTTTTATTAATGATACTCCTCTATGGGGCATGGTGACGCAAGGATTAGCACTGTCCTCATACAGCAAGAAGGTTCTGGGTTTGAATCTCTGCCAAGTTTGTGTGTTCTCCCTTATTGGGTAAATACCTATTAGGCCATTCCAAATTGCCCCAGGTGTGACTGTGAGTGTGAATGGATGTCTGTCCTAGAGAACTGGTTCCATCATCAACCCCAGTTTATTCATGTTTTATTTCCTTACCTAATATATTGTCTCCTTGAAGTAACTGGGAGTGTTCATTGCATGCTATCCCACAGAGTACCAGTGGAGAACCAACCTTTCATTTTGTAGGCAATCAATTCAGCAACAAAGCTTCTGGTACTCAATGATGTACTGTCAGGTTGTGTTACAAGAGTAAAAGGTCAGTAGTCATGGCATGGTAGGATTTTAACTGCAGACTGAATAATTTCCATTCCATTCCATTAAGTGCAATTATTTCTGAATTGGTAATAACTAGCATTTCAGTGCATCCTGGCACTGGGCTTTCAGTATGGTGGAATGGTTTTCCTTTTGTACACGATTGTTCTATGCTATCCTTTTATTGTCAGTGCCATTCATCTCCCAGAAAGTGTAAGGCCATGAGAGAATTCCATCCCAATCAGCTATGAGGAGCCAACTGGAGAGCAATTGCCTCATAGCTATTCACACTGCAGCTAGAAATGGCTTAGTTCTCCAGTGCAGTGTTTATCACATTGGCATGGACTCAAATATGGCTTTCCTGAAATCTGAGAGCTCCCAATTTCCAGCCTCAATTATTTTGCATACTTGTTTAATTAATCTGTCATTTATTACGACAGAAGACAGCTGCCACAGACTTTCATTTGTTGAAAAAAAACATTTTGATCCATTATCTTGAGAAAAGAGGAATCTATCTATTGTTCTCTTAGACGGATTTTGTTTAGAAAGTTTTCAATGTAAAGTTAATGCTGACAGAATTTTTTCCTCTATAGAATCTAAGCAGATTACTTGTTTAACTTACCCCATGGTACCATGCCAACTGTTTGAACATTGGTAATTAATAAGCACATCATTGAAGTTAAAGGAAATTGGTCACCTCAACCTTACATGAGCATTGAACACATCAAACCACACCCTAGTAGATAGCAGCACACACTTACCATAGTGAAGTACCTATACGGACTGCCCTAGATTCTACAGACATCTTGCATTGCACATGCATGGTGACCCATGTAACACCACCCACCCACTTTATGCACACCTAGCCCTAATCCAAGGAAGTCATTTCGACATGCTGTTGATATTTAGAATTTGTTCATGTTGATTACGGTGGATGTTACTGACTCAGTCCAATAAAAAGCTGGTAAATCGATTCACTACAGAGTAATGCACCGCACAGTGAAATCAAAATACATGTATTGTTAAATAAAATAATAAATCAAGCTAGGTGCAGAAGCTAACAAGATTTTCAAATGATAATTATTTTATTAAATATGCAGTTTGGGTCAAATCTGTTAACGTTTCACAAACAACACCTAGAAAGATTTAAGTAATATTCACAGAGCATTAATGACTGGTGGAGCAAACACATGGGTTCACTGGCCTTTCACGTGGCACCAACTGCCATATACAATATAATGTCAGATTGTTGTTGTTCTATAATAGGGCCTAACGTTAGGTTACGTTGCTTTACCTGAATGACGTGTTTACTCTAATACTACTAATAGCATTACTACTCATGACATTAGTTACTATGTCATTAGTGCAGAAATTCGAGTTTAAAACATACCTCTTACGAGTCTTCGGACACACACATGCTCTGTCTAACTTGAAGACAAAGTTCTAATTATCTAATTCGATCCCAGCGTTAGACCTATTGGAAAGTTCGTAATATTACTTTACTTTGGTACAATTTCAGTAAGCACGTGAATGTCTAGTAATAATAACACGAACAGTATATAGCTTACATGAAAAGTAATAACTTACTAGGACCGAGCGCGCATTCATGGACTGCGGACAAACAAACACACACACCGTTTCCTGCACAACGAAAATCAGTGAGTCATAGCACCTTCCACATAGCTCACACAAAAGGTAATAATGCATCATTATTATTATTATTTCTTTATGCTCACTGATGTCTATGAATGACATCATACTTGAGTATTCGGACGCTTGGATACTCTGATACTGTCAAAAATGAACACATATCAAAATTCAGATGTTGAGAAATCTAGTTTGTGCCTATTAGTATATAACTATAACAGCTAATCAAACATTACTTAATTTATCATTTCTATGCAAGGTAAAGATATTGAGGAGTATTTTAAGACCTGTATAATGGGCAAGATATTGTATACAGTAGTACTAAAATACTGTATATCTGTGATTCACGTGTGGATATAAAGGAATCCTGTAAGCGTATGTGCTTCAGTGGAGTGTGTCAGGGAAGTGAATCGCAGCCCAGATGGCTGGCAGCTTATTATTAATGATCATGACACGGGATGCATGAGCATTTGTTATAGTAATAATGGAGATTATGAAATCCTCAAGCACATTAAGTGGTTTTATCATTTTGAGTTGGGAGTGACGTTGGCTGTTTGTTATCCCAGACGTCAGCCATTAAAATGTCAAGTGTTTTTTTTTTCTTTTTCTGTAAACATGACAGGGCTCCCAAGGATGCTATACGCAACCAATTAAAGATATTTCAGTACATCGTAATGGCAGGTTTTCTGTGCTTTGGAAGAGATATTAGCTTGCGCAGTGTCCATTTCTGTCTCAGACACTAAACACCACTCAGAGCAGTAAATAAACATAAATTATAAAAATATATAATCAAATTTTCACACTCAGGATAGTTGAACGTGAAGTGTGCACGAATATGAGCACAGATGGCTCTCTGAAACCTCGTTATATATATCTGGCAATACTGGAAGAGCACAAATGCTCTAAAATACATATATATCAAATGGAAATACTTTAGGAAGTGAACCAGTACTATACACTTACTCACTCATAATCCTATAAGGGGCACGGGGAGACTGGAGCCACCTCCCCAGACTATCACAGGGCAACACACACAACCATTCACACTCACACTGACCCCTAGGGACTGTGGGAGGAAACTGGAGTACCTGGAGGAAACCCACATAAGGTCAGGGAGAACATGCAAACTCCACAAGAGTGGGACTCAAACCCAGGACCTTCTTGCTCTGTGGCGGTAATTTTAAACACCGCCCCAAAATTATACACAGTTGTTATTATTGTTATTATTATTATTATTATTATTATTATTATTATCTTTATAGTGTAATCAGAAGTCAGAATTTCCTTTAAAATCTGTTATCTCTGAATATCAGACCCAGGAAAAGTCACTGATGGAAAAATCTTGCCCTCCAGTGGGGAAAGCGATGTACAGCTAGTATGTATATAGCCTGAATGTATTCACTCTATCACACAGCTAAAATTAGCCATTTTGCCTGATAAGGATTAAGATAAAGCTGAAAAATAGAGTATAGTGGCATCAGGACAGCAAGTTTTGTGTGAGAGGTAGCAGTTCAGAACTGTTCAGCCGCTGTGTTTAATACTACCTGTTTGTGTGTTGGCTGTTTTTTCAATCATCCTCAGGAGTGATGGTGCTCAGTGCTAAATAAATTACAATGCAGATACAACGGCGAGACGCAAAGACTGATCATGCAATGAATAATGATGACTTTCTTATTACTTCCTATCAAAATATGAGATCTCTCAGGCACTAAGATTTAGCACATAGGCTGTTTGTCAAATCCAATTAATCTCACTTATATTGTCTCGGTGTCTGCTCATCATTTACCTAATACAGAAGATAGCGCTGTTCTTTAATGACTTTGATGGCTTTAATTTAAGCCTGTGGTTCCTAAAGATGAATGCCGTCTACAATGACATTATCTAGCTGAGCTGCCAGCTTGGAGAGAAACAGGGCTCATTCAACATCTTATTAGATTTTATGCTAACTTCAGTCACCAGTATCACTGGGGTAACAATTGAATGTTGGGATTTTTCACAATGAATTGTTGGTTTAAGTTGGAATTAGGTTCTTGGAAAATAAGAATAAGAAGTTAGAATTGTTGTCCATGCTACAGTGAATGTTTGATAAATTGTAAAAACACATCAATGAAGCATTTTGTTTGATGTGTTGTTGATTATTATCCAATAACAGCGCATACAGGCCTACTTTTTACCTATGATTTGTCCACATGATTTGTTTGTTTGTCTGCTTGGTTGTTACCAAATTTGTGCAAAAAGTTCTGAAAGGATTTTAATAATTTTTTTATGGGGGTGGAGTACGGCCCAAGTAACACTTCATTAGATTTTGGAGATGATATGGATCATTCTGGATCCTGTATCTGTTTAAAGACTTTTGAACAATGTACGTTACTGGAAATGTATTATTACAGCAGGGGAGCTGTGTACTTTTTTTTGGCTTGTGCTTTCTTAGTGCCCTTCTAGCTATCTATTTCTAGCAAGGTCTAATGTGAACTATCCTCAAAAACATATGTCCTGACAGCTATAATCAGTCATTCCTTTCCTAACCTCTCTCTCTCTCTCTCTCTGACCATTTCTGAAAATGTCAAGATATACCTTTAACCAGACACAGGGGGCTCCTTCCAGATATTTTTCAAATCACCGATCTCAAGTTGACCCTATTGAAACCTACAAAAAATTATAATGGGCCACACGTCATAGCGGTTAGCATTTCCGCCGCACAGTAAGAATATTCTTGGTTCAGGTTCAGTGCCCAGCAAGGCATTTCTGTGTGGAGTTTGCATTTTCTCTCCATGCTTGCATGGGTTTCCTCTGAGAACTCCAGTTTCCTCCCAGAGTCCAAAGACATGCTCATTAGAAGATAATTTTGATTGCCCCTAGGTGTGAATGAAAGTGTAAACGGTCTGTGTTGCCCTGCAGTGGTCTGCCAAGTTGCTCAGGGTGTACCCTGCCTTCGCCCAGAGTCAGCTGGGATGGGCTCCAGTCTCCAGTCTCCCTGAAACCCAGCAGTTCATTATAAATAATAATAAAAGGTAAATACTTAAGCTCAGGACAAAGTTCTTCGACATGAAATATAACAAACTATACAGAATATGATCTAAAACAATACAAATCTGCTGTGTAGGAATTACTACACAAGTATTTATCATCACACACACACAAAATACATTTTTTTCAAATGCTCTTGGGGGCCCCCTAGTGCTCAGGGGGCTTTGCTTTACAAGATCAATAATTAGCTGCTTTATAAAATCCATTTATGTGGCATGTTATCCTTATAAATAACCATGTGTGCTGTTACTATGGAAAAAAAATAGTTTATTAGTACAAATGTATTAACATCAACCTGTATTGACTACCCTCTATGCTTCTCTTATGGAAAATGGGCACTATGGCGTAGTGGTAGGCACATCCACCATCACAGTAAAATGGTCCTGGGTTCGAGTCCCAGGCTCAGTAAGGGTGTTTCTGTATGGAGTTTGCATGTTCTTCCACCCACAGACTAACTGGCTGTTTCAGATTTTCCGTAGGTGTGAGTATGAGTGTGAATGGTTGTATGTGTTGCCCTACAACAAACCGATGAGCTGTTTAGGGTGTACCCCGCCCTTAACCAAGAGTCGGCTGAGAGAGGCTCCAGCCTTCCTGCATCCCTAATAGAATGCATATGCATGAATAAATGAATGCTAGGGAAAATCATTCAACATTATTTGCTAGATTGTTAATTTCACAACACTGTGTGTACTTGTATTTACGACATATTGGGGACCATAATATATTTCTAACCATCAAAGTAAGGACATTTTTCATGAAGTGAGGACATTTTGGCTGGTCAAAAGGATGATTAAAGGGCTTCTTTAAGGGTTAAGACTTGGTTTTAAGGTTCAGGTTAGAATTAGGCTTAGGTTGGGGTTAGGGTAAAGTTTGGGGTTCACCATTTTTTGAGGGATGGTTAAGGTTATGGTAATGAGTCCGGTGTCAATGAATGTCCCCACAAAGAGAGAAGTACAGGATTTTGTGTGTGTGTTTGTGTGTGTGTGTGTGTGTGTGTGTGTGTGTGTGTGTGTGTGTGTGTGTGCAAGCAGTGACTGATTCTTTGGCCTTTCACTTTCTGAAAGTGAAAGTTAGAATGCAGTAGAGACGCACAAGTGAATGCAGTAGAGACGCACAAGTGAAATCTTAGTGTGTCAGCAGGGTCTTTCCAGACAAAACGTGTTGTTAGATGGGTGGACACAGAAAAGGAAAGAGAGAGATAGAGGACAGAGAGATATTTATGCAGTCTGACCATGTTAAACGGTCATCTGAGAATTTTTAAATTGAGGTATAGGGACATAATATCGCAGTGTCCCTTATTAAATCCCTTCTTCTTCATTACATTCCCTATAATAACTGTCCATCCAAGGGCACCCCTATATCCCCAAACTGAATTCCCCTATGCTTAATGAATTTATGAGTCACATTATAGCAAGCCCATCAAGGGAAACGATCCAATGAGAATAGCCTCAGATTAAATGATGATGCACATCCTCCTGTCAGGGCAAGATCCAGAAACAGAAACTAACTGCTGGATTTGAACTGGACAAAGTTTCTGTATGGGATGGGTTTATAATAAGCTCCGGAGACGATATAAGATCAACTGAGAAATCTTTCGAGTTTGAACCATATTTTGACAACAGGTCACATGACCATGACAGGGGTGATGCTAAGAATGATAATGCTTGTTTTTGTATTGAGAGGTAAGTCCTTGTTTGTTTCTTTTTATGAATTGAATTATATTATAATGTAGCCATATTCTATAGTGTATTTTTAATTTATCAATTCAAAAAGAGAGTCTGCTAAATTTATTGCTGTTATCATGCTTATTACAGCCACAGTATTATAATAATAATAATGATAATAATAATAAAAATAATAATAATAATAATACATTATACATAAACAGTAATAAATTACAAATATTTTGATAATAATGCATTATAAATTTATTTATACATGTAAATAATAAGTTAGGATTTTAGAATAATAATAATAATAATAATAATAATAAATGTATGCATAAAATAATAATAAATTACAAATATTTTGATAATAATAATTTATAAATATATTTGGACATTAAATAATAAGTTAAAAATTATTATTATTATTATTATTAATGATAATAATAATAATAATAATAATAATAATAATAATAATAACAACAATAATTTGTAAATAAAATTATACATCAAATAATAATCAGTCATAGACCTCCGTCGATCAGGGTTGATCATGGGGTGACATCCTAGTTGTTGGTGGAGCAGCGTCTTTTGTGGCTGTGAAGACCTATGCGTGAGTGACAGTCTCTTTGGCATAGGTCGCACGTGAAAGATAACGCTGGTCTGTTGGAGTTGCTGCTCTCCTTTCTGCGGGCTCGCTTCTCTGCGGCAGCCTCCATCAGCTTTGCTTCGCCCGTTTTGAGGTGGTGAGTCAGGGCCTCTCTCCACTTTAAGCGGTCATCTGCCAGGCTCTCCCAGGTCTCTGGGTTCATGTTGGTGGCCTTCATGTCCCTCTTGACGACAACGCGGTAGCGTAGCTGCGGTCGTCCTGTAGCTCTCGCCCCAGCAGCCAGCTCGCCGTACAGGATGTCTTTGGGGATGCGGCCATCTTGCATTCGGTGGACGTGGCCTAGCCATCAGAGTCGGCGCTGTCGGAGCAGAGTGTACATGCTGGATAGGCCGCTGCGAGACAAGACCTCGGCGTTGGTCACTTTGTCCTGCCAGGAGATTCCCAGGATGTGGCGGAGGCTGCGCATGTGTGCAGTTTCCTCTCTTGCCTGGCGTACGTGGTCCATGTCTTGCTGCCGTAGAGCAGCGTGCTGATGACGCAGGCATGGTACACCGCCATCTTGGTCTTGACCGACAGCTTGGAGTTTTTCCACACACGAGACGTGAGGCGAGCAAGAGTCATGGCTGCCTTACCGATCCTCCTAATTTGATGTTGTTCTTTATATGTTTGTGTTTATTATTAATGTTGATTAATGTATGTTCTTATTGTCATTTACACAGCGACAGCTCTGCAGCTTCATTCTCCACTCATGCAGACACTCAGTATGCCCTGTGAGTATGACTATGAGGTACATGGAGCCATAGAAGAGCTCTCTGTGCAGTGGAAAAGCCCCAAACGCCAGCTGCTCTGCCATTTCATCAAGCACAAGGACTACAGGAACTGCTCACAGGGCTACTCAGCCCTTTACACACCAGGAAACATCACTCTCATCATCCAGAAGGTGAAAGAGGAGGACTTTGGGGAGCATGTCTGTTCTGTGAGCAAGCGTTATGATTATTTGGATTATAACATCGAGATTGTGCAGGTGACAGGTATGTAATGTGGACATAATGCTTCATTTATTCATACCGTCAAGTGTATAATTTGGTAGCCACTTCAAACCAAACAAAGAACGGATTTGGTGCTCCTGATTAGTGTGACAATAGGACTTGTGATATAATCTGAAGCCCTGGCAATGCTGCAGTCAACAGAATATTGGCTGTACTCTCAGGATGTGCGGTTCTTTCTTCTCAACCAGTCACAGCATTAACCATTAGCCATTCATGGATATCTGCGAGCTCATGTATGCAAAAGAGGGTGGTTAGCACTTTCCTCTGAGGGCATCACACGGCTAAAAAAAAAAAACAAAAAAAAAAACCTAAATATCAACTCAAAAATTTCCAGAATTTTCCAAAATTCTACCTTTAACTTCACTCATCATGATTTGCCTAATCGCTTAATCCCAGGAAGTCTGGAGACTATCTCAGACGACACTAGGTAAAGGCAGGGGTGCATCCTGAACAGCTTGCCAGACCATTGCAAGGGTACACAACCATTCAAACTCACATACACACCTAGGGGCACGGTTAGCTTTGTGTTAGTTTTTGGACTGCGGGAGGGAACTCATGCAAGCACAGGGAGACCATGTAAACTCCACACAGAAACCCTCAAGCCTGGGACTCGAACCTAAACCTTCTTGCTGAAGACATGCTAACCACTATGCCCCCATGCCACCCTACCTTCAACTTTTTATATATTTTATATCATGTTTCTGAGAATAAATTTTCTGACCTTGAAATTTGGTGAAAATGGCCAAAAATTATGGTTCTTTTTAAAATATGTGGCAAAGAATGTGCTCAGTCAGTTGTCCCGGGCATTATTCTGTCGTGTGCACTTTACAGCATGTTTTCATCTCATTTTGTATTTTCCAGTTATTTCATGCAGGCCTGACAGTGACATACATGATAACTTATATTTATATTCTGTTCAGAGTCTTCCACAACTCTGCCAACAGACAAAGAAGAGCCATCAGGTAGGTTTTCATGTTGAGGGAATGTCCATTTGTTGTGATTCTCATATCATTTGGACATGAAACAGTGTTTGGTAAGAAATTTTGTATATGAAGAAACCCATATGTAGTTTAGGCATAAAAGAATAGATCATCTCTTAATGAGCTTTACAGATGTTTAGCAGTGCTAGAGTCTTGACGATCAGGTGAAATTCCCCAAAACTGCAACTGGGGAAGCAGAAGACTTTGCTCTCTGCATATGTATGTAACTGGCCAGCCAGTATGAAACGAAAGAATAGGCATTTTATCAGTGTAGGATAACGATTCAGTAGATTCTTGTTAATGAAGAACCGTACATTGATGTAGTGAGCTGGTCTACCAAAGAAGATAGCAGTGAGCATAACCTAAACTTTAACCTTTAGACCTTATGTCAACGTAATGATCAGGAGATCCATTAAGCTTCAACCATCTCAAGCTAACTAAACCAAAATGGACTACTTGTTTATTGTTTAATATTAAGCTTTTACTGAATGAAGCGAAGAATAATATAAATAATTGTTTGGTAAAGTGGGTGTTATCTGCCGAGACCGGATAATTCTCTATCATATGAAAGCCAAATTCATTTGGCAGACACCCTTCTCCAGAGTAACTTACATTTATCTTAACTTACTGTTTTTTATTGAGGGTTAGAGGCCTTGCTCATAGGCCCAACAATGGCGCCTTGGTGGTACTGGGGCTTGAACCACCTATTCTATACGGGATCTAAGGAAACTATTATATTCTATATTTCAAACTATTTTCAAAGTAAACGATCATGTTACTGTGCCGCCACTTTATATGCCTTGTAATAAACTACTCAACATTATTTGCTCAGTCTGTACAGTGAATTCTCAGCCCTTGACTTTCGGCGGGGTCTGTATTTAAAGACCCTTAGGCTGAGATTCCTCTTTACAGACCTCGCCCTCAGTTACTAAGTAGTTTTTTTTTTATGTAACTTGTAATATGATATGCAAAGGGAATTTTGAAAATAACATATTATTTTCATTTTATTTCCCCCAAGGTTATTCTAAAGAACAGTTTCTTCTTCTTGGATGCAGTCTTTTTATGTCTCTGTTTGGCTGTTGAGAGATCCAGTGAAACCATTGACAACAAACTGGGGAACATTTTGAGCAGTTTGACCCTTGTGCAATATTTTTGTTTGATTTCTTGAAATATCATATTCAGATGAGAAGTACTTTCTGACCTAATGTAACACTAAAGCATTGATTTTTTTTTTTTCAATGTAGTTTAGTTCCATTCTACATATTATTTTCATGTCACTACATGGAAGAACACTAGATGGTAGCAAATTCAATAAATCTAAATAGCATTGACCTGTAATAAAAACCCACTCCGATGGTCCGCTGTGTGTCTTGAAGTCTGTGGTATACTTCAATAAAGCTCACTTTTGTGTGTTTTACTGCCTTGGTAGTAACTCAATGTCCCCATAAAACTGTAATCTGACAGTTTTTAAAATACAAAAACTAAAAAAGCTGAGGTTGAGGTTATGTTATATTTAGCTGTAAGTTTAGTATCAATTAACAACATGAATTATGTCAATGGAAAACAAAGGTGTATTATTATCTTTTTGTAGTGGCCTAATGTCCTTTAAAACTTCTGACCTTGATTACTGAGAGGCCAAACATTAACGCCATAAAAACTGTAAACAATTTGAGCCTCTGACTGACAGATATCTTCAAATATAAGACTTATAATAACCGTATTATCCAGATCTGGAGCAGTGTATACCCTGAACAGCTTGCCAGTCCATTGCAGGGCCAACAATCGGCCATTCACACCCAGGGGCCGTTTGGAACAGCCAGTTAGCCTAATGTGCATGTCTTTGGACTGTCGGATGAAACCAGAGTACCCTGCGTCAGGATGCTGATTGGCTGTGATGCATAGGGATGCCGATTGGCTGTTTGCTCTTTGGCATGAGCCTGATGTGTGCCAACATCCAGTGATGTATACTAAGACTTTTTTAAAGCTTTAAAGTTTTTCATGAATACTTTTTTCGAATACTTCTACTTCTACTCTTTTAAAACATCAAGAGATTAATTAATTCATTATGAACGGAAAAGAAACCCAGCCCCCAAATATCTCATGAGGATCTTTGCCTTTAGGCAGTGCTTTAATCTGTATATTTATATCAATACACAAGTGAAACAAATACTTAATTTATGTGTGGTATAATAGTATACTGTACTAATAAGAGCAAAACACAGGTACTTCAGAAATATTAACTCTAAACAATGAAAGTATCTTCTTCAAATGTACTCTGGAAGTTGCCCTAAAGAAAGAAACTACAAATTTACTATATACCATGATATGGGGTGTAAGGTAACCATAAAGTAAATGTTTCATCCTCTTCTATCTCAACCCACACGCAGGCCTTAGAGATTACTAGCCTACAAACAAAGCATGTGAAGCCTCCGGAAGGGAAAACAAAGAGAAAAGATGTGGAAACATCAGTATTTCCTAGATTTCTGTCTAGTTAATTACTACCTATTCTGCTCTGTTTACCTTGTGTCCATGTGACACACCAGATGAGGTCAATAAAAAAGGTGAAAGAAGATGGCCAAGTTGAAACTGTGTTAAAGTAACACAGTTACTTAAAATGGTAAAATTTTTTGTGTTAAAATGGTAAAATTTTACTCTCACTGACTTGCTGAGCCGCTTAATCCTACTAGGGTCACAGGGAGGCCGACACTGAACGAAGGCAGGCTGCAACCTGAACAGCTGAGCAGACCATCACAAGGCAATATGCACACAAACGTTTACCCTCACTCACACCTAGGAGCAATTTGGAACAGCCAATTAGCCTAATGTGCATGTCTTTGGACTGTGGGAGGAAACTGGAATACCCAGAGGAAGCCCAGCAAGCATGGGGAAAACATGCAAACTCCACATAGAAACGCCCAAGAGTGGGAAACCCAGGACTTTCTTGCTGTTAGGCAGATGTGATAAACATTACACCACCATGCCGCCCTATAATAAATCACATAATGCATATTTAGAGTAAAGTCAATCTTTTTTAACCAATGGCTGAAATTATGTTGGAACAATATTTAATTTTTTGTTTAGGGTATATTCATGTATAGATTGTTATATTGTCATTTTCTCAGAACAGAAAAAAAATCTGTACATTTCAGCATTTTCAAACTCTTTTTTTTTCTTTATTAAAAAAAAAAAAAAAAACGCCTTCTTTTACAGTAAAACACTTGTAAAGATGTGTGTAGGAGTCACCCAAGGATATAGTCCTCTTCTACAAAGGATGTACTCGAGTATCTGTCATCACACCCCCGCTGGGTGAAATGACCAAGGAAAAGCTTAGTTCTCCTTCTGAACTCTCAGGACCTATCAGCTGTCCAGACTTACATTACTCACCTTCATAACTACTGTACATTTTTCAAAACAGAAAAAGTCATCTGATAAGATTTAACCAGGCTGTTGCTGTTTAAAGCGACTAATTGGGACAAAAAATTCACCGACATGTCAACATCTGCATGTTTTTTTGTTTGTTAAGAAAAAAAAAAGATACGTTGTTTTATGAGTAGACATCTATTTGTATTTTTTGGAAAAAATATTTGCAAGTGTTAGCATTTTGTTATTAACTACAGCAAAAAAAATAATATTTTCGGCAAATAATTGGTAAATAACAGCATACCCCAAATATCTGTATGTTGAATGAGGTCCTCTCACTCTACTAGGAATACGTACTAATGTCAAATTTGTGGTATCGTCACAAACCTTCTTTAACGGTACCCATTCACTGGGGAATAGTCTGTGTGTTATATCTTCCATTAGGTCATTTCAGCTAAATATAAAGGTTACCTGGTAAAGGCACCCAGTTCATTGGCTTAGTATCTCTTATTCACCTGTTCTACAACTTAGTTCAGTTCTGTGTCTGTTTACAATAACAATAACAAGACTGTGTGACTGGAGGAACAATCTTGCCTATGTGTGATAACTTGGCAGTGCAACATAGATTGGTAGAAAGTAGAAAAGTCTGAGATCAAGTGTTAAGAAACAGAAGAAGGCAGACGATTTTCAGAGAAATATAAAGATGGCGATGTTTATTAATATCATCATCAGGTCCTGGGTTTGAGTCCAAGGCTTGAGCGTTTCTGTGTGATTTGAATGTTAGCCTTACATTGGTTTGGCAAGGTGTTCAGGGTGTACCCCACCCTCGCCCCCCATTGGCGGAAATAGCCTCAGATTTACCCTGGGGTACAATGTCCGCAGTTTCCGCGACTCAAAAAAACATGGAGCTCCACAGTTTATGAACACACTTGGAGCATGATTGGGGTGTAAAGAGGAGGCAGGGTGCATCCAAGAGATGAAACTTGAAGGAATCGTGTTTCCTAGTTCATTAAGCTCTACTACTGCAATTCCCACGTTTTATCATGATTGGCAAAAATTGTAATATGTCATAATAATCGCAGATCAATATCATCAAGATTCCACCATGTTTCCTCAAGATCATCATGAATTCACCAAGTTCCCCCAGGAGTCATTACTATTCCACCTAGTTCCTTCAAGATCATCACAATTCCACCAAGTTCCCTCAGGATCATCACTATTCCACCAAGTTCCCTCAAGATCATCACAATTCCACCAAGTTCCCTCAAAATCATCACGATTCCACCAAGTTCCCTCAAGATCATCACGAATCCACCAACTTCAAGATCATCACAATTCCACCAACTTCCTTCAAGATCATCACGATTCCACCAAGTTCCCTCAAGGTCATCACAATTCCACCAAGTTCCCTCAAGATCATCACAAATCAACAAACTTCCCTCAAGATCATCACGAATCCACCA
>JAQMYF010000005.1:26741368-26755405 GCA_030014195.1 Neosilurus mollespiculum | reverse complement strand
TGTTTGGTTTTTTTTTTTTGCTCAGAGTGAATTTGTAGAGGTTTTACTGTGTAGAGAACTGACAGATAGCAATCTTGTGCTTTTAAAATAAATATAATGAATTGGATTCTGGGATTTTCAGGTCCATTTCACCATTTCAGGTGCATATTTGTATGGAGAAAAAGCATCTTCATAACACTTTACTCTTTTTATTTATAGGTTAGATTACAGGAGAAAACTCCAGTTAGGGTTGCAGGGAGGCTGGTGCTCATCTCAGCCGACTTTGGGCGAGGGCGGGGTACACCCTGGACAGCTCGCCAGGCCAACACACACGCGCAACCATTCACACTCACACCTAGGGATGATTTGGAACAGCCAGTCAGCCTACTGTGCATGTTTTTAAAATGTGGGAGCAAACCGGGGTACCCGGAGGAAACCCATGCAAGCACAGGGGACAACATGCAAACTCCACACAGAAACACCCAAGCCTGGGAATCGAACCCAGGCCCTTCTTGCTGTGAGGCGGATGCCGCCACATTGAGAGATAGCAGAGAAAAATTATTCAAACACATCAAATACTTACAATTCAATACTATTATTACAATAACTATTATTCAATACTATTATTACAAAACAAAGAATATAGCTATATTACTAACAGTACTTTAATACACAAATGTCAATACAACAGTACAAATAAAGATATATAAATAATACAGCAAATTTAAAGGCAATAAAAGTAATATGTTCGTAAATATTTTCAGTTGTATGGATTTCCTTTGTTTATTAAATCGTTTGACATCTGTCTGTGATTTTTTATTTTTTATTTTTATTTTTTTCTTGACACACTTTTTTGCAAACTCCAATCCTCTCTCACTTCTTTCCCATTTATCAACAGATTTATCTGATATCTAACAGAGCAGCATTTCAAACCTAAATCCAGAGTGCATGTTATGTCTGGTATGTCTGTTCTCCCCATAGACGTCCTTGTGGCTGAAACGGTTTCCTAGCAATGCCGCCTTAATTGCTTGTTGCTAGGCGATAATACAGATGGCATGGGAGTAGAGATCACAGGAGTGTCCGCACTCTTGCTTGTTTTTTTTATGCATAGGAAGTGCTTTTAATGTACTTTAAGGCTGTGAATAAAATAACTTGGAACCACTAAGTGATTAAAATGCTCAGGATGTTTATTCTTCTCATTTTATAAGATATATCTTGTCAGAGGTACCAGGAATTACTAGTCAGTGATTACATATTAAAAGGTAACTGTAACAGTCGTGTTATTGATCATCTGGATATTTATGTCAGAATTTCAACTCTTGGATCTATCCAGTGGTCTCTGAAGTAATCTATTTATATTTCACGCAACACAAAACTCTACCCTTCTGTAATGTGAATATTTTTGCATTTGGAGTTATTGGTTCCCATCCATGACGCTTGATTTTGTCCTGGTTCTCGTCTCTGTTCCAGAAACAAAGGGACAAGAAGAAGTAGCGCGTGAGGACATCTGCCGCCGCCGCAACTGCCCTGACAATTTTCCACGCATCACCGCAATAACCAGAGGTCGAAGAGAAACTTTCAGTGTATAATATATCCAAGTGTAAACTTAGAAACTAAGCCTGGATCAGTGACCTTTCACTCGTCCTCTGCTTCTGATAGAGTTCTGATGGACAGTAGTGTCAAAGCCCCTCAGCATGTTATATAGCTTCTGTGGAAAGTTTTCCATTTTATTTGTCTTCATATCGCTTTCAGTGATTAACTTTTTAACGTTACAGTACTCTGTCGCTCCTAATCAGACAAGCAAAAATGTGAATTAATTTTATTTATTTATTTATTATTTTTGGTGCTTCCCCTCCTCCCCATGGCCTGTACTCTTAGAGTATAGAAGTATGCATTTATTACTTTGCCTTTTTCAGTGTGGCTTTGTTTCTACCTGTATAATAAAGGGGGAAAATGGTTCAGACCACTGTAAAGGTGTTTCTTGTAGAAGATTTCGTTAGACGATTTTGGAACTCAGATCATATTTCTGAAAGCAATTTTTTTTATTAATCGGCAAACAAACTGTCCTGCATTTATGATTATTTATTTTGCTTTCCTGTATATATGTGCTGCTCACATATATAATTTAACCTGCCTGCCTCTTCACCCTCTCCAAATTTTAAAGAATCAAGTTCATATTGTACATAATTGTACCGTTCCTGTGCTAAAATTTCTTTTTATTCTCCTTCTTGCCTTCCTTAATTTGTTGTGTTGTCATGTGTGTGTGTGGGTTTTTTGTTGTTGTTGTTTTTTTTTGTTATCATACTCCAGGATTACCAGACCTCATGATTTTAATTACAGTCCACGAATCACAGTGGACAAAAGAAAGTACAGCATGTGGTTATTATCGCATCCTGCTTTTTCCCTAAAAAGACTTCAGTCGTAATTGGGGTTTTTCCCTGACAACAAGGGCAAAGAAATGATAAATGCTGTAAGACGACGGTCACGGTTACACCAAGGTATTGGAGAAAAAAAGATGACGAATTTCTTCAAGGTGTGATTTTTTTTTCCCTTGTTAATAACTTTGTGGCCATGTTAAGAGGCAGGAGGAAGATTTCATGATCTCATTAAAAAAAAATAGGTAAAGTATGGTTATATCATGTTTGATTGTGTATGAACTAAAATTTCACATTTTCCATCAAAACACTACCTTAGATCCATTAAAGGAGTTACCAAATGAATATGAAATATAGTCACTACATATACAACCCTAGTTACAAATTATAATTTCATGAGAAATAATAATTTTGTCCTTTAAACTTGTGAAATGTTTTTTTCTGAGATCCTCCATTTGTAGCCATTAGAACCTTGTAGACCTTTGTCATTCTTACTGTCAGTTCAACACCCCATGCTTCCCGAAGTACCTCCCACAAGTTGGACTGGATAGATGGGCACTTCGTCTGTACCATATGGTCAAGCTGCTAAAACAACAGCTTAATCAGCGCTTCACACTTTAGAGAATATGGTAATGCAACGGGCTGATTTTTTTTTTCGTGGCTCGTACAGTACCTATGACTGTACGTGTACCACCACCACAGGCTCTTGTGTTGGGTCTGCCTGTCAATCTTGGGTTCCACAAACCACAAAAATGCTGTTTAATGGTTTTTTTTTTGGGGCTTCATAACTAACTTTGTTATCTAATATACTGTATATGTATAAAGCAGAATCCTTATCCCAAATGATCCCAAAATCAATCATTATTTTCACCAGAAAAGAAGCCCACGCTAAACTGCCCTCGCAGAGCTAAAAGTGCTGAGCACAGAACCCTCATTTCAGTGGGGTTGAGTATTTTTGGCTAGAAAAAAGTTTTCCAATGCTTCTCCTGCACTGATATCAGGTCACGGGGAGGCTGAAGCCTATCTCAGCCAACTCGGTGAAGACAGGCTACTCCCTGAACAGCTCACCAATCTATCGCAAAGCCAAAACACACACAACCACTCACACTCACACCTCGGAGCAATTTGGAACAGCCGGTTAGCCTAATGTGCATGTCTTTGGAGTGTTGGACGAAACCAGGAAACCTACAGAAGCATGGAAAGAACATGCAAACTCTACACAGAAACGCCTCGGGACTTGAACCCAGGATCTTCTTGCTGTGAGGTGGACATGCTAGCCACTGCGCCACCACGCCGCCTACTGTGGGGTATGAAGTTATTTTAAATTATTTTCCTAAAAAACAGCAGGTGTTCACCTGTTTCAGTCACTTTTGCTTTACTTCTAACCCAAAACTCAATGTTTTCTTGTATGGTATAGTCTTGTTTAACAGTTCTATAGAAGTTCAATCCAGTCTATTTATCAATGTTGTCAAAGTATGACACTCAGTCTCTCTTTTCTTTCGTCCTGGTTGTAGATGTACATGTCTGTGCGCATTAAGCTAAACAAGACTGTGAAATGAGGGCTTGTACCCACTCGGTGCCCACGCAGCCCAGCTCCCACACAGGCAGAAACATGGCCGGGGGCGGGGGAGTTATGAAATATGAATTTTCATTTGGTTTCCCATAGCAACATGAACGGCACCGCTGCTCCTCCACAGCTTCACTATCTCGCTTGGGTTTTTTGAGTTACATCTCGTGTGTTTCTCATGGGTGGAGGAGGCTGGAGTGAACATGTAAATGGAAATGAGACATACATGTTGCCAGATTCAACACGTTTCCTTCTGATTATTACTTGTTAATGTGGTATAACTGTATAATTCAGTCTATCTTACTGATATATTAGGAATTTCTACAGATTTATATTTGCAGTGAAGTTGTTTATAAGGCTTTTAATATTCCAATCTGTAAACGCTGTATATGAAGGGTCGCCACAGGCATGCTGCAACTCCTACACTGAGTTTGCTGTGATGGAGTGATGAAATTACTTTATAAAGTTAAAACCTCCAAATTTCAACCCCCCCCCCCCCCCCTCTCTCTCTCTCTCTCTCTCTTTCCCTCACAGACAAAATACTCAGATATACCTATAGCTCTAAACTGTTCTGAGATGTTTGGCTAGATATATTACTCTGACCTGAAATGCTAAATGCCCCCCTCCCGTCATCCCCCCCACACCGGAGTCAACAATTCACATTTCTAAATAAGTATCATCATATAATTTTTTAATATTTATTGCTCAAAACACTTCAATATACCAGAGAAACTCTCGATGCAAGGAATAAGAGATTTTATGGTGTTATGGAGAAATAATAAACAACAGGGTGTTGTTGGGGCCACTGAAGTTAATTATTTTCCTCCCAAACAACATGAACTGACCTCTTAAACCACAACAATTTGCCAAATTTAACTTTTCTTATTTGATTTAAGCTAAAGTGCAGTTTCTGTCCTGGTGGTGGAGCTGCAAGAGCAAGAAAAAGTCCCTAAAAATGGTACTAGGAACTTGTGTAGAGCTTCAATCAAGCCTTTCTCTGGAATGCTCGTGGGGAAGAAGAGGAAGAAGAAGAAATTCTTTGCCCCTGAGACTAAAGGTGATGGTGATATGTGTCAAATTCAAATAATTCTGTTGATTCCATTGATAAATAACAAGGATACCTCAAGTGTTTTCTTAGATTTGGCAACCTTAATGCATCCACATTGAGATTATTTTTAATTTACTACATGAGTGTTGAGTGGCATGGTGGCGTAGTGGAAAGAATGTCTGCCTCACAGCAAGAAGATCCTGGGTTTGAGTCCGGGGTGTTTCTGTGTGGAGTCTGCACAGTCCGATTAACATTAGGCTAATTGGCTGTTCCAAATTGCCCCAAGATGTGAATGGGAAAGGTTGTGTGTGTGTGTGTGTGTGTTGCCCTGTGATGGTCTGGCAAGCGGTTTAAGGTCTACCCCACCTTCACCCAGTGTCGGCTGAGATAGGACCCTAGCAGCAGTAAGCGGTCTAGTAAATAAATGCATGAATGAATAAATAAATGAATGAGTGAAAAAATTGGTGTTTCCCTATAAGGCCCTATAACTTAAATGACATGTACAATTACCATATATGGAAGGGGGCCTGACTTCTAGTAACTGGGTGGTGTTACGATCTCTGTGGGACCTAGCAAAGTCCACGAAGGTGTTTCAGTTAAGCACTCTGATTTTCTTTAAAGAAAAACTTTGCTGAAAGGCTGGAGCCTATCTCAGCTGTCATTGGGCGAAAGTGGGGTACACCCTGAACAACTCGCCAGACTATTGCAGGGCCAACACCCACAAAACCATTCACACTCACCTCATCCACACCTATGGGCAATTTGAAACTATCCAAATGTGCGTGTCTTTGGACTGTTGGAGGAAACCAGAGTATCTGAAGGAAACCCACACAAGCACAGGGAGAGCATGCAAAACCTGGACTGGAAACCAGGACCTTCTTGCTGCGAATTGGAATTGCCGCCATTCTTTATAATTAATGTTTGTTATTCAGTGGAATCCAAGATTTAATTACTTAAAACATCTTTTATCAGCATTTTGGTATACTTACTGTATATTACCCATAATGCTATTCAACTACCGGTTGACAGTTGTGGCAAATGGATTTTAGTTGTACTGTAGTTGCATGCTAAGAACACCAATGTAGTCATCATTTTGTAGATCAAGAAATCAACCAAACCAGGTCTCACTCGTGCTTATACCGTAGATGCTAACTGATTATCACTTACATACATTTTAGATCACTGAGAGTTTCCTTTTCTTCTATTAAATACCACTGAAACTGTGCTAACACTGATATCTGCAAGGCACTATCTCTAACTTCTCCCTGGAGGCTGCTCAATGGAAAGACACAGGAAGAGCTGTTCAGAGAACATCAGAGGAAATATTGTGCAAGTAATGTGGACTAATGTGGAAAAAACAACCCTTCAGACCCCCCACCCCACCCCCCAAAAAAACCACAAAAAAAAAACAAGCATTTCATTTATCTCTGTTAATGAAATTATCTTTCACAAGTAATCCATTATTTACACACAAAGCCTTGTGTAAAAAAAAAAAAAAAAGCTCAAGAGTATTTGGGTTATGTAGAAAGTTCACCCCAGTCGTCCTCTTTTGCATGACTAGCTTGTCATTCTAAATGAATGAAATTCTCTTCACTGGGATTGGATTAGTCTGTTCAGTGTGTCTCACAACAACAAACAAGAGAGACACTATCATATAAAAGTCTTTAAACACTGTTTCAAAATTAGTTTTGTTATGGCTAGACATTATAGGTGAATCGGGTAACTGATCCCAAACAAGACTGCAGCTAAATATGCATTAAAGTACATGCTCACTTATCCACTCACTCACTCACTCACTCACTCACTCATTTGCCGAACCGCTTAATCCCACCATGGTCACGGTTAGGCTGAAGCCTATCTCAGCTGACATTAGGCAAAGGTGGGGTAAACCCTGAAGAGCTTGCCAGACAACCATTCACATTCACATCTGAACAGCCAATCAGCCTAATGTGCATGTCTTTGGACTGTGGGAAGAAACCGGAGTAGCCGGAGGAAAAAGTTTTCCAGTGTCCTGTTGCTAATATTGGCTTTATGGTGGCATAGTGGTCCACCTTGTTGAGGGTGTTTCTGTGTGTAGTTTGCATGTTCTCCACGTACTTGTATGGGTTTCTTCAGGGTACTCTTGTTTCCTCCCACCATTCAAAGACATTAGGCTAATTCACTGTTCCAATTTGCCCCTCGGTGTAAGTGTGAGTGTGAATGATTGTGTGTGGTGGCCCTGTGATGATCTGGCGAGCTGTTCAGGGTGTACCCTGCCTTTGCCTAATGTCAGCTGAGATAGGCTTCAGCCTCCCCGTGACTCTAGAAGGATAAAACGCTTCGGCAAATGACTGAGTGAGAGAGTGTTGCTAATATACCCCATGTACCATGTTGAATATTCAGTACTTTAAGTATCGGTCAACGCCCCTACATACAGAAACCGCACACAAGCAATCAGAACAATGGCTCGTACACACACTCTGGAGTGTATGAAGCCAAACTACACAAAACATACAATGCTTCACACATTTCATCACTGCACGTGCATGTGTAAGTGTGTGTGTGTGTGTGTGTGTGTGTGTGCTTGCGCTTGTGTGTGTGAAGCCTTGGCATAGTCCAGCCTCAGTAAGAATAGCGGTGCTCATTTAGAAGGACGTGCTTGGATTGGACAAATCATGCAAACGATTTCAGGGAAGGAACAAGTGTTAGACCCAAGATGAAGGAAGAGAGGATGAATCACTGCACAACATTCATCCTCTGTTCAATCCTCTTCCTCTTTCAATCAGGTAAGAGAAGCAAAACTCTTAATATACTATTCAGTACCAACTTTTGAGTGGTTTGGAGCAGATACTGCTGAGAAAATTGGTCTGTTATGGGGTTTAAGTGACAGTTTTCATGGAAATACCTTGTGCAAGGCTGCTAAAGTTTGCTTGCGGGTGGTCTGGTGTTAATTACCTGGAAACAAATATATACAGTATATATGTTGTTATCTGTATGACGCCTGAAGTTATTTCTGTTTAGCTACAGAGAAAAAGAATATTGAATATCGAGAGAGTTGATTCTTGAGTCAGACCCTTGTCCCGAGCCGTTTAGCCTTGGGTTAGTATGTTGTTCCTAAAGGAAGTGGGGTCACCTATTTGATAGCATCCATGGTTGGTAAAAGCAATGAGAGGCCAAACACAAATGGTCACTTTATATTTGCGACGGCTCTAGCATGAAAGTGTTGGGTGCCATGCTTCCCAAAGCTGTTTGTGTTGGATTGCTGTTCAATGTTGTCATCAGCAGAATCACTGGACGCTTCTGTTCCTCCAACCGGCCCGATTGTGCTTTCTCTCTGAGACTGCCTTTCATGGAGGAAGCCGAGCCAAACAATCCCAGCTTTTGTCTCGTCAATCCCAGATCGTCCTTTCGCCTGCTGAGTTTGCTTGCCTCAGACATTTTCAGTAAACATACTAACCCCTAGACTAATCAGGAGAGAGACTGTTACTGCCTGGTCAACAGGTTATACACAAAGATGGGAATCCTACAGGTTAGTTCATTTTGTTACATTAAATAGATTCGTACCAACAGATTTCTTGCCAAATCAAAGCCACTTGGATCTATTCATGTGAATCAGTTTCTACATCTGGTAACTTTAATCCAACCAGCTATCAGAGCCCTGTGATAAATTGGCAACCTGTACAAGGTATACTCAGCCTGTCAGCTGGGATTGACTCAAGCTTCCCTGGTATAGATAAAGGATGGATGAAATAAAGGATAGATAAATGGATGGAAGGATGGATTGACAGGTGGACGGATGAATGGTTCGACAGATGAATGGATGGACGAACGAGTGGATGGTTCAACTGTTATATGATTGTCTGGATTGATGGATAACTGCATGGATGTTTGGATGGATGAATGGATGGATTGATGAATGTTTGGATGGATTGATGGATGTTTGGATGGATGGATGGATGGAAGAATGGATGGATTGATGGATAATTGGATGGATGAATGGATGGATTGATGGATAACTGCATGGATTATTGAATGAATGGATGGATGGAGGAATGGATGAATTGATGGATAACTGCATGGATGTTTGGATGGATGGATGGAGGAATGGAGGAATTGATGGATAACTGCATGGATGTTTGGATGGATGGATGGAGGAATGGATGAATTGATGGATAACTGCATGGATGTTTGGATGGATGGGTGGATGTTAGATTGATGGATTATTGGATGGATGGATGTTAGATGGATGGTTGGATGAATAATTGGATGGATGGGTGGATCTTGGATGGATTGAAGTATGGATGGATGAATGATAACTTTGACTGCTTAAATTTCAGCTAATTATCTGGTGTCTGAACACTTTTAGTTTAATTTGCTATGTGCACATTAGACCTTAGTGCACGTCAAACCATTTAGTCATCATTTAATTGATTTAAGCTCTCGGGCATCTTAGCGGATTATAAAGTTTTGTGGAATTTATCTTAATAAGTTTTACTGTTTTAATGAGTGTATTATTATGCAGTGTAAGTAGGTAGCAGCTGGGCACATATTCCAGTAAAAACTATCCTCACACCATGTAGGAGGAAGCTGAGACAAGTAAATGAGAAAGGAGTGAACCTTGGTGCACAGAACAGCAACATCTCTTCACCTTCTTGTTTATTATTGATGAGATCAGGGTTGTTCGGATCAGCAAACGAGGCCACGCTGAATTTAAGTATCTTTTACACAGGAGGCATCGAAGGTGTAAACATCACCAGTTTTGGAAATCTGATCCGAGGTACAGTCGGTGGTGAAGCCCTGCTCTCTGTCCGGTACTCCAGCACCAGTCTGGATCCACCGGTTATCAAATGGCAGCTCAAGAGGGAGAAACCGATCACAGTGGTCCAGTCAATTGGCACCGAGATCATTGGAAACCTGCGTCCGGAATACCAAGACCGGATCCTGGTGTTTGAGAATGGCACTCTCTTACTGCATAAATTAAAGCTCTCTGACGAGGGAATGTACGAGGTAGAGATCTCCATCACTGATGACACCTTCACTGGCGAAGAAAGCATCGAGCTCACCGTGGATGGTACGACCATATGTCTGTGATCTTAGGCAGCATCACTTTGTAATCTGACCTTCTTATTTTAAACATACAACCACCTCAACACCCTCTAGAATGAGGTCTGTGAACCGTGACCTTGACCTCGTTTTAAAGGTCATATAGTGGTCACCTTGTAAAATTTCAACAAATTTGGGCTTCACTGCACGATTACACACTCATCACTTGTTAAACCATTTAATCCTACTATTAGGGTCGCAGGGAGGGTGGAGACTACCTCAACCGACTGTGGGCGAAGACAGGGTACACCCTGAACAGCTCACCAGACCACAGCTCGCAGGGCCAACACAAACAACCATTCAGAACACTTACACCTAGGGACAATTTAGAACAGCCAGTTAGCCTTATGTGCATGTCTTTGGACTGTGGGAGGAAACCATAGTACCCGGAGGAAACCCACCTAAGCAAGGAGAGAGCATGCAAACTTCACACACTAACACCCGAGCCTACCGTGTGATTAATAATCATCAATTTGTTACAGGACCTTCATATCTAAACATGTAAATCTTGACACCCTCTTGCATGAAACTAATTTCCAAGGTCATATTTACCAAATTGTCCTTGCCACGCAATAACTGATCATAAATTTGTAATAGGACCTTGATATTTTAAATGTACATTCGCCTCAAGAATTTCTTCGATGAGTTTTGGGAGCACCGACCTTGACCTAATTTCTCAAGGTCAAACTGAGGTCGCCTTGTCAAAATTCATCAAATGTGGCCTTTGCCTAGCGATTACTGTTCATCAGATTGACATAGGACCTTCATATTTTGAACTGCAGCTCTACCTCAAAACCCTCGCATAAGTCCAGACCTCGACCTACTGTTTTAAGGTCAAATAGAAGGCACTTTGTCAAGCATTCACTATTCAGTTACTAATCAACAATTTGCCACTGTGTTGGCAGGGGATATGGACCCACGGGATCTACTTGTCTATATTATTTTTATGATGAGTATTCTTCAAGCTTGGATATATTTGCAAATTAAATCCATGACAAAAATAAACTTAAATAAAAATCAACAGGACACACAAACTTCTCTAGAAACTAAATAATAAAAATACTTCAGTGACGGATTGCTTACTTATATTGGAGCTTTCTTCTGTAAGTGTCAAATAAATATCACTTTATCAAAAGAGGGGCAGCACGCTGGTGCATCCTGGGCTCGGTGAGGGCGTTTCTGTGTGGATGTTCTCCCCGTGCTACTATTTCCACCCACAGTCCAAAGACATTCAAATTAGGCTAACTGGCTGTTCCAAATTGACCCTATGTGAGAGTGTGAATGATTATGTCTGTTTATGTTGGCCTGATGGTGGACTGGTGAGCTGTTCAGGGTGTACCCCGCCTGCGTCCAGAGTTCAGCGGTTCGGAGAATGAATGAATATATCAAGAAACATTATTATTCATTATCAGTCTTAGATAATGTGGCAGGTCTGCCGTCACTCACTTGAGCATTTTTCACAGAACCAATATCCACCCCCTATGTGGACGTAACCAGCACCACTGTTCTGGAAATGACTGAACATTTCAGTCTGAACTGCTCTCATGACACGGGAACCAAGACCACTTACAGCTGGACAAAAGGTGGAAAGCCACTGGTTAACCACACCCGCCTGCTGCTGTCACCTGACCAGAAGGTTCTGACCCTCACACGAGTGCTGTTGGTGGATGATGATGTCTACAGCTGTCTGGTGGAGAACCCGATAGGCAGTGTGACGAGTTTGCCCCTGAAGCTTACTGTTTATAGTATGGAGTTGTGTTATCTCTAGAAATCTCTCATTTTATTTCATGATGTACCATGCTAAGTTGCTCAATATATGTTTACAGAAAGAAGCTCGCTTTACGTCATCCTTTCCACAGGAAGTATGTTTGTCCTGATCACTCTGGTAACAGTGTGCGCCTGCTGGAAGCCGTCGAAAAGGCAAGAAATCATAATATTAGCTTAGGTTTTCACACCAATCAGTTAATTCGAATCATTTCCACCATCGCAGAGTATATTGTGTACGTATATTGCAGAAGGAAAAGACAGAAAGTGAAGACGAATACTTCAAGATCCAGTCCTGAAAGCCCCCATATTATACATGAGGACAAACCAGAAGGTAAACACATACACACTTGTTGATAGAAGTATTACTTAAGGTGGCGCGGTGGAGTCATGGTTAGCACATCCGCCTCACAGCAAGAGGGTCCTGGATTCAAGTCAAGGGTGTTTCAGTGTTTTCTCATGCTTGTGCGGGTACTCCGGTTTTCTCCCACAGTCCAAAGACATGCACATTAGACTAAATGGCTGTTCCAATCATTTTAGTAAGTTAACCCTTTCCTACTAGCTTCCTGTTATGCAAAAATTTCTACTGTACAATATGCCGCCATTTTTGGTACGAAATTCACTGCTACCACTTTAGGCTACAGATGAGTCCGATGAATTTTTTTTCTCTGGTGTGTGTTTATGTTTTTAGATCATGCCGTTCCACTAATGATGGATCATGACCGCAGGAATCCGGTCTCGCTTTACATCCTGAAGGAGAAGGTACAAGCACGTCACCGTCGGAATCATTCAAATGGACGCCTCTTGGCTCAGCACACTCATGTCCAGAAATAGCTGCTCAAGTGGATAAGTGGCGCATTACTTCAGCGTGATTCATAACTTATGCTTCAGTCGACGCCATTGTACAAAATATTTTACCGATGAGGTTAGACTCACATTCTGCTGAAGGGATAATGTGGAGGAGTCACTGCATGGTGAAATTTACAGAAGCTTGGAGAGGTCTGAGTGTTCCATCATTCACACGGGAATAATAATGCTCATTACTTTATTTAAATGAGGTCTTAGTCGCCTGATTTTTCAACAGTATGGCCATGAAACTATATAGTGGTTTATATTTCTGCTAATATTCTCAAATGTATTTCCAAGGGAATTTTGGATTATTACGATTACAATAATAAAATAATATTTTTATTTATTATACACTTTATGCCATGGTACAATCTGATTGGTTCGCTGTCTCTGGATAATTAACAGTAATGCACAGAAGCTGAGGTGGATGTCACACTGCAACAATTTTTCTACAGTTAATTTTTTACTAAATTTATCCATGACAGACACAGTCTTGTAAGCTCTGAGCGCTCCAACTGAGCCAAGCTAAGTGGTTGCTAGGCTAAAAGCTAACCCCTTGCTGGCTGGCTCTTCTGTTCATTCTGCAGTTAGGAAGAGGTGAAGCCATCCATTCTAAACAGAATGCCCCAAGCATAAGTGCAGCAACCAGCAGAGGCGCCCTTTTAACCCAGCTTTTAAAGTTAGCATCAGGTTAGCATGCTAACCCTAGTCGGCCAGCTGTCACCTGTCGACCAGGAAGAGACCCCGGGGCCGACCCAGTACACGCTGGAGAGACTACATCTCTCGGCTGGTCTGGGAACGCCTTGGCATCCCCCCGGAAGAGCTGGAGGAAGTGGCTGAGGAAAGGGACGTCTGGGAGTCACCACTTAGGCTGCTGCCCCCGCGACCCGACCCCGGAACAAGCAAGAGAAGATGAATGAATGAATGAACTTCGCCTCATTCAATAATTGCTTATTATCCACCTCCCAAACTTGGGATAATGATTGAATCAATAAAAATAAAAAAATAGAATTTTAGTTTGCTTTTCGAATGTCCGTGTGTGGTATATATTAAAATAATTATTGGCCTCAGGCTTGGTGGATATCTGTGAATATTCATTTATTCATTCATTCATCTTCTTCCGCTTGTTCCTGGATCGGGTCGCGGGGGCAGCAGCCTTAGCAGTGTTTTCCAGACGTCCCTCTCCCCAGCCACTTCCTTCAGCTCTTCCGGGGGACGCCAAGGCGTTCCCAGACCAGCCGAGAGATGTAGCCCCTCCAGCGTGTTCTGTGTCGGCCCCGGGGTCTCTTCCCTGTCGGACATGCCCGAAACACCGCACCAGGGAGGCGTTCGGGAGGCATTCTAATCAGATGCCCGAGCCACCTCAACTGGCT
>JAQMYF010000005.1:26702132-26735344 GCA_030014195.1 Neosilurus mollespiculum | reverse complement strand
CTTCTTAGGTGCCATTTTTAAAGACGAATATACTACGAGCTCTGGTTCCTGGTGTGTTCCTTGATGGCTCAGTGGTATGAGACAGGACTGGTAAGTCAGAGATTGGTTGATCAAGTCCAGGTCGGAGCAGTGCTGAGTGAGGTAGAGTGGAGAAGGGTGTGAGAGGGAAGAGCAAGAGATTGGAGTAAATGCTGCTGGAGAATTCAAAAAAAAGTGTGGGTGATAGTTTTTGAACAGTATTTTCCTCTTAATGCAAAAACTAAGTCCAACTTCTCTCTTCAAGCAGCATAACCCCTTACTTACCCTTTTCAGACCGTGGGGGGCCAGCTGCCCGGAATCCCCCCCGCTCCGTCACGCCATCCCGGCCATCACGCCCTTCTGCCTCCAGGTTTGAACTTCCATCGGTCCTGCCACCAATTCCTGAACCTTCCACACTTGGATCCTGGAGTCCTGGCTGGGGTTTGAACCAGCAACTTCTTAATCCAGAAGCAAACGCTCATCCACATGAGCTACAGGAACTCGTACAAGAACACTGTCTTCTAGGACTTTTATCCTTTCCATGGACTCGTCATACGATGTTACATAACCCTGAACTCCACTTAAAAGTAAAGCACAGAGATTTGAACCAGGACAATCACACACCACAGTGTGGAGCCTTAACCACTAGACCACTGGAGGACAAGGACAACAACGACAACAACGACAACAACAACACAACACTTATTGAAATGTGTCATAATAAATGAAGTAAAACAAGAAGCTGTTAAAACTGAGCTTTGAACCAGAGACTTCATACACCATAGACCAAAGTGCTTCAGAGTAATAAAGCTCCTTCATCCTCAGCAATGAGTGTCACAACACCACGAAAAGGGCTCGAGTCAAACCACCTCAAAGGCAGGGTTCACCCTGAATGGTTCACCAGTCCATCAGAAGGCAACACACACACAAAATACTGAAGTTTCTGCACATGTGTATTCCTTTACTGCTATAAATGTTTTTTTTTTTTAAATCATATGTTACTTTATGTTAGATGCCCTGTGATGGCCTGGCGGGCTGTCCAGGGTATACTCCTACACCTCGCCCAGAGTCGGCTGAGATGGGCGCCAGCCTCTCCGCAACCCTAATTAGGATTAAGCGCTTCAGAAAATGAATGAATGAATGACTTTATCTTAGGGATAAAGCTGAGTTGAACACTGAAGGTGTTCGGCTCATCACCTGTTTTTGAGACAGAGCCTGAACAATCCGATGATGAAGGATTATTTACTCAAACACGTAGAAGCTTTACAATTTAGCCATGCAGGTTCACTTCAGAAACACAGACAGAACAAACTTGTGTCGCCCCCTGTAGGTGCCTTAGTGAACTGTTAGGCAGAATATGCTTAACCAGAGCCTAATACTTAACATCTCCCCCATACCATGCTTCAACAATAACACAAATAAATCTCAGCAGATCAACTGTGCTGAGTCTGAATTATATACAGCGGATAAATTAACTAGAGTTCTTGCACCTCAAGTACCATTGAAAATGAACATTACAGGTCCTGTCCAAACGGTTATTACTACTGCCATATTGTCGGGTATGACTATACGGTATTACACATAGTCTCTAAGATACCGAGGCGGATGGTGCGTTCGCGCGCTCCTCCTGGATGGGATGTCAGCGTTTGGTGCAGAGGCTGCAGTATTAGTACGGCCACTTGTACTCTCTAGGTTTCTTCCTTGTGTCAACTGAGAAAGTTTTTCCTTGCCACTGTCGCCGTTAGGGATGTGTAGGGGTTGTAGAAAAATTCTTAGATTTCTTCTTAAATTAATTTTACTATGTAAAACTGCTTTGTGACAATGTCAATTCTAAAAAGTGCATTACAAATAAAATTGAATTGAATTGAACTTGTTTTCTCTGTGATCGAATCAGTACTCTCTGAGTTCTCTGGTAATCTAGTCTCCGGTAATGATGTGGCACTTTCTTTGGGTTGGTCAAACACGTTTCTAGAAATCTCGATCTCGAGTTCAGGTTTTACAGTTTTATGGAATTCTACACTCGTTGGTCGCATATGAACATGGTTCCTGCGATAAATACCGCCGTTTGATCCTTCAACCAAGTATGTTCTGTCTTCGGCAATTCTATTTTTGATCTTACCCAAAATCCACCGTTCATTTTCTCGATGTTCGAAATACGCCGTTAGTTGTTCTTTTAGCTTAGGCAGATCTCTTGCCTAAGCTAAAAGATGCCTCTTTTCGGGGATGCTGTTGTCTTGTGTTGCATGTTTTTGTTTGAAACAGGGTAGCATAGTGCGCGCTTGTCTCCCATACATCATCTGTGCTGGATTTAATCCAGTATCCTCACGCAGAGTATTTCGCTGTTCTAACAGAGCTATGTTTGGATCAATTCCATCTTTGTTTGTTTTCATCAGGAGGTATTTTGCCACTTTGACCGCTGTTTCGGCTTTACCGTTTGCACTACGATGCCCTGGCGATGAGAAGGTATGCTTTATGCACCAGTCTTTGGTAAACGATCAAAATTCTTTTGATGTAAACCGTGGACCCGCATCCGTAGACAGAGCTTTCGGTATGCCGAAGCGGGCGAACTGTTTCTTGAGGCATAAAATTACTTTGTTGCATGTGGTAGTCCATCAATCTCAAAGATGTCGCTGGATATCTTTTCCCAGGGAACCTTTCCGTCATCCAGCGGATTGTAAAGTCTCTTCCTGGCGAAGTTCTTGGCATGGCGCACAGGAATCCGCTAACGTCCCTCGACATGAAAGGCCAGTAGACCAATAAGCGAGCACGACGAAGCAGACTGTTATACCCCATGTGCGCAGACTGGAGTCGCTTCTTGATATCCTTTCACAAACTACCTGGTATGAGAATTGCTTCCCCCTTTAGGATGATTCCCTCCTCACATGAGAGTATATCACGCATGCTATAGTATGCCTTTAGTTTGTTTGGGACATGGCTCTGGTCAGGCCAGCCATTCAGGATAAATGCCTTTAGTGTAGTCAGTATTGGATCCTGATTGGTAGCTGCCTTCACCTCCTCTAGACAATAAACTCTCATCAGACGCCTGCCATACTGAGTGTTTCCCAAGGAAGCACGGCTCAGGGTGTCAGCAGTGTACAGTTCAGATCCTTTCACAAACTGGAACTCAACATCGTAACGATGGATTCTCATCAGTAAAGCTTGTAACCGCTTTGGCGTTTGACTCAGTGGCTTTTTAGGATAGGCGATGATCATTCTGAACTGTAACTGTGTTGCCATAGGTATACTGATCAAAGTTTTCTAAGCCGTAGACTACTGCTAAAAGTTCTTTTTCGATCTGCGCACAGTTTTGCGCTGATGCAGACAAGAAAAGAGGTGCGTACACAACAGGGTGGCCTCCTTGCAAGAGAACAGTGCCAAGTCCATCCTTACTGCTATCCACTTGCAGGACCGTTTTCTTATCCTTATCATAGTAGACGAGAACAGGAGTTTCTGTGAGATTCGCTTTAACCTTTCGTAGAGCAGCGTCACAATCATCTGACCAGCTCCATTGACAGTCCTTTCGTGTAAGCGCTCGCAACGGCTTCAAATCTGCTGATAAATTAGGGAGAAACCGGGATAAATATTGTACCATGCCACACGGACGTTTTACAACCGCTACGTCTGTACGAGTGGGCATTTGCATAATCGCTTCCACCTTACAGTGATCTGCCTTGATTCCCTGATCAGTAAACACATGTCCATGAAACTGGATTTCTGAATTCCCAGTCTCCATCTTATCCTGGTTGAGAACAATGTGTCGCTCTGCACATCTTTCAAAAAACTTTTCCAGTTTTGCATCATTGTCTATAAGTGCTAGCACCTTTTCCACAGCTGGCTACGGTGATGTCGTCGGCGATAGTGAATATGCAATCTAAACTACTGAGAGTGTTGAAAAATTTCACTGGACACTTTAAGTCCGAACGGTAGTCTTGCGCAGCAAAAGCTCATGTTAGTTAACAGACTAGATTGTTCATCCAGGCGGACATGTCAAAATGCATTTTTAACGTCCAGCTTGCTAAACACCTTGGTATGCCGCAGCATTGACTGTCGGAAGCCTAAAATGTTCACGCATTAACGCCTCATTTAATGGCTGCGGGTCAATGCACAGTCTCAGTTTACCACTAGCTTTGTGGACAATGGTCATCTGGCTGACCCATTCTGTAGACCGTCGTCTCCTATGGCATGAAGCAGCAGGGCAACCTGATAATCCCTCGGGTGTTCAGAAAGTTACATAATCATGCTGTAGTTTTGCCATTTTTGCTTAAAGAGCTTCCAGCTGTGTTTGGTAGAAGGACCAGTGAAATCAGGTGGAGACAGCGGATGTATCTCAGACACAGGTTTGGGAGGCATTTTGCACGATTAGCAGCAGTAGTCAGTAAGAAACAGCAGATATGGACAACAGTCACAGTAGTGTAGATGCCCGGCAAAAACCAAAAACCTCTTGTGTAAAAGGCCACGATACAAACCTACTGAGCCACAGACACTCCAACAGGAGTACTGCCCTTATCAGCTTAAGTGTATTTTTGTATTATTGGTCCTTAAATCAGGGTCATGAAACCACTCAGAGCTCACTGCATTATTTTCAAACCAACAGGTTATGGGATCTTCTCCCAATTACACTTTTCTTATTCATCGTACCCCAGTTTTACCTCTCTTTTTCCCTTTTATTTCCACCTCTCTCTTCTCACTTTTCTTATCTTTCTTCCTCCTTCAGTGCTAACCATTTTCTCTCACTCAATCCCTCTTTGAGTGATCGGAAACCAAATCATAACCAATACACACAGTAAACTTGGGTATAATAAAACATATACTGTTCACTCGTGAACGGAAACCTTTAATATAGAAACAGGAAACAATTTACATTCAATATGTCAGTGGGCTTTGAACTTGGTCATCAGAACTCAAAGGTTGTGTGTGGGGGGACGACAACGCAAACAATTCAAGGTCTTGAAAGATTATCTTTAATTCCTTCATTAATAGTAAATGTAAAAATATATTCCAGTGTATTTTATGGGATGTTTTTAATACTGGTATATAACACAATATAATCTAGGAATTTGGATCCAAATTCAAATTTATTGTCACATACAAATTATACACAGTACAGTATGTAGTGAAATGTTTAGTACGACTGTCCAAATGTAAAGAATAAACTATCAAAGCAACAAAAACAAAAGAACAATAACTAAAATTTTAGAAGAAAAACTTTACAAAGAAAATACAAAATAAAAATTAAAAATTTTACAAAATTTTAAAGGATTTTTAAAGTCTGTGTGCAGCAAACATCTGAGGTGGATATATATGAGTAGGGGAGAGTCTACAGTGGTACTAACATGATCCGCATTCAGCATTTCACCCCCATCTGAGTGAAGCCCACCTGACTTTGACAAATATGTTTATATTCTTATTTATAAAATTTAATCAGTATGTGACATTTAGAGGGTAGTTATATTTAACCAGGAATGATGAGGGATATTCCGTCATTACCACCGAATTTTAAGGGAAAACACCATCATTCAAGTCCAGCCATTTATTAAATCTGTAAACTGAGCAGATTACGCTCACAGCTTTCTATTATTTCATAATCATAGCTTGCAAGTTTCAGGACGAATTAGTGAACTCCAAAGTTCCATAAAAACCATAATAATTAACATATTTACATGGTTTTGGAGTATTTTAAAGGGTTTTTTTTTAGGTTCTTTTCATCTGTTTTTAAATTGGTTTAGTTTAGAACTTTCGTCTACGTACCAAAGTACCACTCAAAATTTTGGACACACTTCCTATTTCAGTTAGAATAAATGGGTGTGTCCAGATTTTTTGACTGGTACTGTATGTTATACCAGCTGTTATAAACAGTTATTCCCTATCCAACCTTGTTTTTTTCCTTTTCCTGTAGTTATGCCGCGATCCACTGTACCCAGAACATTCTGCAGTTAAAGTTGTGATGAGAGTCCAATGAGATGGTCATTCAACTTGGAATTTAGGAACTTGTTATTCCACTGATGTGAACCCAGTTAATATAAATGAAATACTACATATAAAATAATATACATTTATAAATAACACTGTTGAAGTATATGTGTTTATAAAATGAAAAATAACTGAAATATTTTGGATTTTTTTTTGGTGTTCAGTGACTTCAGTTTAGTTTGAGTTCTGGTACAGTAATGACCCTTGTTCTCATAAATACCAGTCAAAATTTTGGACACCAGAAACTATGTACAAATTTTGGACAGGTAGTGTATACAACTATTAATATTAATATTAATGAAACTAATACAGATAACATTTAAACTCACCTGTCCTCATGTACCAGTAAAATGTGTTTTGATTGTGGAACATCACCTGCCCAGAGAAAACTAATTTTAAAAAAAACTTGCCTTACAAGTAACTTCCCAAAATAATTAGACATTTCTCCACTTTTCCTAAAAGCTCCGACACTCTTTATTGACTTTACTTGTTCCTGAGTACAGCATTTGTCCAATTTTCTAGAGAAATTATACATTCCCAACATAAACAATACACAGGAACTAAAATATCGTGGCTAATGTTTCCTCTACGGACCATATTATGTGGAGCAAAATAGGCGTAGCGCAATTCAAAAGTTCATTTGAGCGGCATCGAGGCTGCCCAATCAGATTTCCGAGTCGCTAAATTCCACCAATCAGATTTCAAAGAGGGCGGAAAGATCTGTTGCGAAGGTGGCGGCGTCACTTGTCAACAAGGTTTGAATTCAGAGAAGCAGCTGGTGGTTGATTATAACATTTATATATTTGTATTAAATTATTGAAACGACATTTAAATAATATTTCTGTATACATTTAGAGAGCCAGGGATGGAGAAGTAGTGTCAAATAATTTATTAGACTTTAAACTAGTAACAAATGAGTCAACCGAGAGGTGTTAGGAAGAGTGAAACTAGTCAGAGAGGTGGAATAAAAGATGGAGGACAGATAATAAACACAAGGACGCCGAGGAAACGCAGGGAGATGCGGGTTTTAGCCGAGAGGAACCCGGCTGTGGTTGCAGTCGGTGCATGGGTCGAGAGTGGAGAGGAGGAACAGGCGCACCCAGCGGTGAGAGACTAAAAACACGTGTTGACTTCCATCTAATGCACTACATAGGGCCTAGAAGCCCTTGGTTCATATAACAGGAAGTGCACTATAAGAGGGAATGTCATGGGGTTTGAGATTCAGCCTGCTTCCTTTAAATTAAAGCTGCAGTCGTTGCTGTGTGAAGTTTGCATGTTCCCCCTGTGCTTGTGTGGGTTTCCTCTGGGTTCTCCGGTTTCCTCCCGCAGTCAAAGACATCCACAGTAGGCTGAGTGTCTGTTCCGAATTGCCCCTAGGTGTGTGTGTGTGTGTGTGTGTGTGTGTGTGTGTGTGTGTGTTGCCCAGCAGTGGTCTCTAAGTACATGGAAAAGATGCTCAAGACACAAGCTCATCGCCGGTCACTTGGTGACGTTGTCATCCTTTAATGGCCTGTGCATGTAAATATTGTCAGCGTACATCTTTTTAAGGTCTTTAAGGACCGAATTCCCAGCAGCCAAAAATTAATTCGTCTGCACAGAGTCAGAGGAGATAACACACCCTGCCTTCATGGATTATTTCCTATAACAGTACGATTCCATGTGTGTTTTATTCCTCATTAATAGAGAGTTAAATCACTATCAACACCAGGGATCCATAGAGATGTTTCACAGATCCGTGTTCATGGACTCCTGCATGTGTGGGGTTTTGTTTTGTTTTTTTTTCTCCAGGCCCGTGCATTGGTCACCCAGGAGCTCCATGAAGAAACACGCCGGGTGAAGGAGGAGAATTTGCGCCAGTTTCAGGATGCGGTGCGCAGACGGGTATCCCAGCAGGCCCGAATTCGTAAACAACAACAGCAACAGCTACATAAAACAGTAAGCAACGAAATAATCAGTCCAGCAGGTACTCGGTTTCTATAATGCAGTTCACCCTCGATTTTCTGGATTATTGGTGGTATCGGCTGTCCAGGAACCTCAAAAGTCTGACAATCGCCAATGTCCGGGGTCCCTATGCTTTCCCGGACATTTACCATAATTAGTCTGGCAATCACCATCATTCAGCAGCAGTCCTGGAATTTTCCACACTTATCTGACACTCAATACACAATATTGTGTTTCCACAAACTTAAGGAGAGAATCAGCACATTTTTTTATCACATTCATTTTAAACGTGGGTTCCCCTTTGCTGCTTCATTTTCGTCCATCCACTCGGACAGGAACGAGCCGGACAGGAGGGAGGTTTGAAAATCATGACCGACCCGGACTTCCATCATTGATTCCTGGATTTGTCCGAGCATTTTTCTGGCAATACCAAATAATGTCCGTCGCCAGATTTTGTACAGGAAATCCAAAATCCGGGAAATCGAGGGTGAAGTGTAGATTGTTTTGTTGATAGATATGTACCCTGTGAGGCAGCAGTGTAGCACGTGTAGTCGTTTATTTTACGTTTATGGAAGGAGTCCATGTGTTGGGTATTCCAGCAGAGCAGTGACTCCGCCCAACACCTCACACATCAGAAGACTCGATTTCCATCCTGTCCACATGGGGCGCTCACTAGCGTACGCTGGGTCACGACTCAAGAGCCGAAGGAGGCCAGCTGTGACGATGCGAACCAGTTCAGACATCAGGTAACATCTGGAAAGTGGTGGAGCTGATGATCATTTCCATTCAGTTTTTTTTCCTCAAATTGAAATTTTGTTTGCTTTCCATATGAGATGTGTGTCTTTGGTGTTTTCCTGCAGCTTAGCAAAATCTCCAAGCAGGTGAGACGCACACTGGCTGCACGCCAAACCGTCGGAGACAGAGACGATTTATCGGAGCTTCAAGGTGGACTGTGGAAAGTGTCTTCGTTCAGAGCCGTACGTCTTCTCTCACTCAGTCTGTAAATCCCCGGTGTGTGTGAGTGACTGATTTCCTCCGTGTAGTGATAAACCAGTTGTGATGTTTCATAACAGAAGACTGTCAGGGGAATAACAGGCAGTGACAACAGTGAGGAGGAGGAGGGAAATGAAGAGGAAGACGTGGTTTCCTTGGTGGGGTGGCACGATCGGCCGCTTTGTCTGCAGAATAAAAAAACCGTGATGTTCCAGAACGACGTGGTACGAATGTTCGAAATTCCTTTGCTTTATGTGTGATGTGTAATAGGACCAAGCAATGAGGAATTAAACATCACCAGGCGTACACTTATGGAGACGGAATCAATAATAACGCGCTGTGATGCGTCCTAATCAAGGAGCAAAAAGCTAATTTTATTTATTCTTTATTAACTTGTATTAAAAGTGTAGTGTTTAAGATTTATCGGTATTTAGTAGCATCTAGTGGTGAGGTTCCAGATTGCAACCAGCTGAAGCCTGTAATGGTTCTGGGCTACTGTACAAACATGGCGGTGCAAGATGGCGGCCTCCATGAGAGAGCACCCGCTCCTTGTATAGATATAAACATCTTATTCTAAGGCTCTGAAAATGTAATAACTTTTTTTTTTAAGATTAAATATAAATGAAAACATATTTATTAATGATATAATTAATTTCTGCCAAAGTATTACACACTGTCCCTTTAATTTTTACTGTGTGCTTTTATTGTTGCTGTTTTTGCTGTATGGAGCTTTGTGGCTGTTTGAATGTGATAAGCGCTTTATAAATAAAGTTTTTATTATTTTACATTTTTACACCTGTTTGGTTAGGTGTGTGAAAAGGTGGCGAGAGAACCACATCCCACAAACCCCGACTCGGGATCCGCTCGAGTTCTGTGGCCAAGAGAGGACCAAGAGGAGCAGAGGAGACAGGTTCAAACATGGCCGTGCCGCCCATCATTTACACCACATTAGGTTTCACTTTTATAAAGAGCGTTGGCAGCGGCAGCCTTTGCCCCTGTTGTTCAAACAGCAGCTGGGTGTAAATGATAAAGTACTAAAGTGTTTGTGCCCTCAGGTAACCTTTAAAGGCAGTGTAACGAAGTCTGTACGACCCACTTTCCCTCTTTTCACATCATTACAACATTTACACATAAAGTTATTTGGATTGTTGTGATTATAGACTGTTTCCTTTCCCTTATACGCCATATAAACCTGATATATGTCCTGGGTGTCTTCCAATAACCCCGAAGCTGTACACTGTGTGCTTATTGGTACAGAGACACTCTCAGTTCCTGATGTATCGCCGTCATTATATGGACATCGAGCGACAGCAGGTGAAGGAGCACCAGAGACACAAGAAACACCTCAGTAGAATCGCCAGGTGTGTGCTGAGCACTCTAAACACTCTAACACACACGCACACACATACAGTTTGGTTGCAGGATGTTTCATGTTGTCATGGTTCATGGGTCACATCTTGTTCCCTGCAGTGCCACATTCATACTATAACTGTGGTAGGAGTGTGTGTGTGTGTGTGTGTGTGTGTGTGTGTGTGTGTGTGTGTGTGTGTGTGTGTGTGTGTGTGTGTCTGTTGTGCTGTGTGTGCTTGTGATTGTATGCCTGTGTGTCTGTCTGTCTGTCACACTGTGTGTGTGTGTGTGTGCTTGTGTCTGTCGTGCTGTGTGCTTGTGTTTGGTTGTGTGTGTGTAGGTGTGTGTCTTTTTCACGTGCTGTGTTTGTGTTCCTGTCGTGCTTTTTGTGTGTGTGCGGGCGCACTTGTCACATTATTAAAGATGAGTGTTTGTCATGCACTTAATCATTCCTCCCTCTTCTCTTCTCTTTTTTTATCTTCCCGTCATTTCCTTTATGTGTTTTATTCCTTCATGTTTGTGGAAGTTCTGATTCATATGTTTCCTATAAACTGTGTTTTGGGAATGATTTGTTTTTACGACAATAACATGTGAGAGCATGACAAACAAAAAGTTCTAGTTAAAGTTCACGTAAACTGACTTTCTGTTTAAATTGCACTTATCAAAAACGCACCCTGATGGGTCAAGAGGTGAAAATAAATAAACAAATAATAATAATCTAGTACCATCTTTCTGTTCTACTCTGAATCTGAATGCTTGTTATTTATGAGGAGTGCTCATGATGCAGAGGTTGCCTGATGTTTAGAATTAAGGCGGAGAAGGAGCAGCAGAGGGAGGAGGAGAGGAGCATGGAGCGTGCTCAACAGCAGGAGGAGAGGAGGAGGGAGCTGGCCGAGAGGGAGCGCGTCATTCTGGAGCACCTCAGGCTGGATGAGGAGGAGAAAAGAGCGAAGGAGACGAAATCCAAAGAGACCACAAGGTTGAGTTGCTAAGCATCTCGGCATGTTTCGGGACAGGGAGGTTGCTCGTTAACAGATGAGCGTGTTCAGGGGATAAACACCTCGATCTGCATAGAGAAAGTTACAGAGCGTTCAGTGGGGATTCTTTCTAGGGTTGAAACCGAGTACGCGTCCCTGAATGAGGCAACTAGTCGTCTGTGCATCCCGGTCGCCACCACGAGGGTTTAAATTACCCTATGGATTTGTTTGGTAAACATCCCCATCGCGGGACCAACACACACCCAACCACTCATACGCACACCTAGGGGCAATTTGGAATAGCCAGTTTGCCGAATATGCATGTCTCTGGACTGTCGGAGGAAACCAGAGTACCCAGAGGAAACCCATGCAAGGACAGGGAGAACGTGCAAACTCCACGCAGAGCCCCTGACTCGAACTCAGACCCTTCTTGCTGTGAGGCGGACATGCGAACCACTATGCCACAATGTCGGCCTCAGAATTCAAACACACACATTTAATGTATACTACACTGGAACGGCGTGATCTGATTGGTTGCTGTCTGAGCGATGATAAACATTATCCTGGGTGGATAATAATACATTCCTGGTGTTTTTAAAGGTTAATAAAGCATGTTGTTCAGTCTTTGAATGGGTCTTAAAAGGATACCAGCCATGCTTTAAAATGTAAAAATATCCAGAAACATTTTGTTTTAGTTTTTCTTATGTTTCCATGTAGTATATACTATAACATGGACAATTTGTCTCACGGACTTTTCTGTGATACCTGCCTCACTTCCTGTGAATAATTGTTACATGTATATTGCTTCCTTGCCTGCAAACTTTCTAGAGACATAGTAGTACTGTTCATATTAACCTGAAACTAGCTTCTGTCTCAGGCCACACCCACTTTAAGCCTGGCTACAGATATTTGGAACAATTAATAAACCCAGGGTGGAACGGTGATAATCTCTACTTGGTCATTAATAATCGATCAGTTACTGATCAAACATTTTTGACCCCAATCATTGATGTCCTAGTGGTAAGCACATCTGCCTCACAGGAAGAAGGTCCTGAATTCAAGTCTCGGACTCAGCAAGGGCGTTTCTGTGTAGAGTTTGCATGTTCTCCCCGTGCTTGCATGGGTTTCCTCCAGGTACTCCAGTTTCCTCCAACAGTCCAAATACATCACATTAGGCCAATTGACTGTTCCAAATTGCCCCTAGGTGTGTGTGAATGGTTGGGTGTGTGTTGGCCCTGCAATGGCCTGGTGAACTGTTAAGGGAGTACCCCGCCTTCACCCAGTGTCAGCTGGGATAGGCTCGACCTAATAGGAAAAAGTGGTTCAGCGAATTAGTGAGTGAGTAAATAGTGTTGCCCCTTGTTTTGTTTCACTTTACCTGGTCGCATCTTATGCTTGTGTTTTGTCTGTAGATACGTTGAAGCCTTGCGAGCTCAGATAAAGGAGAAGCTGGTGCAGGAAAAAGTTGAGCTTCCACCTCTCTGCTGCTGTGGCGAGACTTTTTGGGACTCACACCCTGACAACTGCGCAAACAACTGCGTCTTCTACAATAATCCTCAAGGTAACCAAGAAAGCCACGAACCTCAACCAGTCAGATTCAAGCATTTTAAATCAGATTTTATTGGATGGTACTCCAGTTTAAGGCATATCTATGGCTTACCGCTGCGCTCACGAGCGGTTATTTGAGGTCGCTGTTGTGTTTCCTGTTCACGGCACAAACACACCTTTGACAGCTGGCTCATTTCTGACTTCTGTTACACATCAACTAAACCTAACACATAGTAACACCACAAGTATTTCACAAGGTCCTGTGTAGTTAACGTGAACTGCTGTGATTGCTCGCGACGGCTGCTGTTTCATACACCACAAAAGCCTTGACCTTAATGAAGATGAGGTATCTGCTATGATGTTTCCTGCAGGTTACGCTCAGGCTCTGCACTCGGTCCTGCTGAGCTGCGAGCTGAACGAAGGCGAGGCCGGACTGCGTGACTTCACACGGAAAATTGCGCACACGCTGACGCATCACAGCTAACATTTCCTCCAGTGTGCTGTTTATAAATACCTCAGAATGGAATATTGAAGAATGTAGAGTCTGGTTTTTATTCATTGGTGGAAATAAGACTGAAAGTTTGTCAGGAATTCAAATAAAAACCTCAGCTTGTGTGCTGCTTTATTGATTCCACACTGAAGACCCCTGTCTTTATCACTGCACTCATTATGATCACTCCCTGTCCTGGTAAACTTATCAGAACACTCAAATAACCTTTGGTCACCTTTACGAGCAGTCTACAAGTGCACGCTTTAACCTTACAAGTGCATGCACGACCCTCGACTCACACCGTGGTGGCCACCTGCCGGACTGCTGCCCGGGTCAATACGGCATCAGATTGAAGTCCACATGGAAATGGATCATCATGGATGGAATGGAAACCTGCCGATCTCTATTAGATCCAGTGTCCAGACTGACTATCAGGACGTTGCCCTTTCACCTACATCCCCTCCCCCCCAGTCTTTAACACAGATTTACCACACACTCACACATGGTTGAGGCTTGACAGATTGTTTATTTCCTCGTTTAGGATCATAGCAATTAAAAAGGGTGGTCAATTCTAGTTTTTTCTTAAACTGATAAAAATAAAATTAATTATAAATGTTAAAACTTGTTAATTTTTTTTAGAGCCCAAGACCTTCCTTCTTGCTGTGAGGTGAACCGCTAATCCCAATGCTACTTATATTATTATTATATAGTGCTTTAAGGTCCTGGGTTCAAGTCCCAGCCTTGGCCTGGGTGTTTCTATGTAGAGTTTGCATGTTCTCCCCATGCCTGCATAGGTTCCCCCTGGGTACTCCCGTTTGCTCCTACAGTCCAGAGACATGCACATTAGGTTACCTGGCTGTTCCATATTGCCTCTAGGTGTGGATGTGAGTGTAAATGGTTGTGTGTTGGCCCTGCAATGGTCTGGCAAGCTGATCAGGGGATGTACCCTGTCTTCGCCCACGGTTGGCTGAGATAGGCACCACCCTAGCAGGATAAAGCCGTTCGGCGAATGAATGAAGGACGATTATGTAATGCTTCTATAGTTTTGACCTTTGAAATCATGAGACTCTGGAGTGTTTTTGAGGTCCTTCCTGGCAGCCATAGAGTTTTGAAGCCATTTCTAAAATCCAACAGAGAAGTGCAGTAGGTCAGTGCATCCTGTATTACTGTATTCATCCAAAGGTTTTGGGTTAAAATCTCCACAAGAGCCTTTCTGTCTGTAGTTTGCATGCTCTCCTCAAGCTTGTGTGGGCCTCCTCTAGGTACTCTGGTTTCCTCCGGTAGTGCAATGACATGCACGTTAGCTGAGCTGGCTACTCGAAATCGCCCATAGGTGTGAATTCTTGTGTTAAGCTGCGTCGACACGGGAAGCGACACGCGACTGGCTTTGCCACTGAGCTGCACATGAAATCACCTCGCGAGGAAAGCGAATCAGAAACTCAGTGGGGAACTCAGTGTTTGGCGGTATCTGTTAATCAAGGGTATCTTTAAGCTCTGATTGGTATTTGAGCGAAACGTGTCACATGACAGTTCATTCAATCATTCATTAATTTTCAAAACCTAATTAGGGTGGCGGGGAGGCTGGCGCTCATTTTTTCCGACTCTGGGCAAAGAGTACACAAACATGCTAGCCACTGTGCCACCGTGCCAACCGTGATAGTTCAGCTTGTATGAATTCCACTACCGCCCACTTCCCACTTGCTGCTTGAGAAAATTTCTCTGCGTGGTCGCTTGTCGCTTGTTACTTCCGGTGTGCACGCAGCTTTAGCCTTCCAGTACAATACACTAGTGATTTGTTCAGGGGGTAAAAAATAAATAAACTCACTCATTTGCCAAACTGCTTAATCCTAGGGTTACGGGGATGCTAGGGTTAGTCTATCTCAGCCTCCAGTGGGCAAAGGCAGGGTACACCCTGAACAGCATGCTAGACCATCATAGGGCAACACACACAACTTTTGGAACAAATTTTGAGTAGCCAATCAGCCTAAGTTGCGTGTCTTTGGACTGTGGGAGAAAACCGGAGTACTGGGAGGAATTCCACGCAAGCACTGGAAGAACAGTCTCATGTCTCAGGTGGGTCTCATCAGCAAGAACGACGAGTTGGCTAACAGCCTGGTGTAGAGCCAGCGACCTGCTCTGTACGTCGACAAGACTAAAGAGATGGTTGTTGACTTTAGGAGAGCACAGAGCAACCATTCCCCGCTGTTCATTGACGGATCCTCTGTGGAGATCGTAAAGAGCACCAGATCCCTTCGTGTTCCTCTGTCAGAGAACCGCACCTGGTCACGCAACACCAGCTTCATCATCAAGAAAACCCAGCAGCGCCTCTACTTCCTGAGGAGGCTCAGCAAAGCCCATCTCCCTTCCCCCCATCCTGACTGTGTTCTACAGAGAGACCATCGAGAACATCCTGAGCAGCTGCATCGCTGTCTGGTTTGGGAACTGCACCGTCTCAGATCGTAGGACCCTTCAGTGGATAGAGAGGACGACTGAAAAGATCATCGGAGTCTCTCTTCCTTCTATCACGGACATTTACACTGCACGCTGCATTCGTAAAGCTATCAGTATTGTAGATGACCCCACACACCACTCTCACACACACACTCTTCACCCTCCTGGCATCTGGAAAGAGGCACCGGAGCATTCGGGCCCTCACAACCAGACTGTGTAACAGTTTCTTTCCTCAAGACATCAGGCTCCTCAACACCCAGGACTGAATTACACGAAAATCTCTCTCTCTCTCTCACACACACACACACACACACACACACACACACACATATACACCCAGAACTGTACAACACTCTCTGTCCTTCACACACACACACACACACACTTTCGCCTGTGTGCACTACCTCAACCCTGTCATTATTATATCATTCCGCTGCTGTTTATATTTATATCTATGCCTATATTCTATTTGCACTCCCTCAACCACTGCTCCTCTGTCCATCATTTCATTTCTTTATTCCATCCCATCTTTTTCTTTCTTTCAGCACTAAGTGTCTCATTCCTGTGCTGTCTTTTTCTTTTTGCACTGTATTGTCCTTGCACTGTTTGCACTTTATGTGGCTAGGATGAAAACCTTGGTGTTTTTTTTTCTTTCTTTCTTTCTTTTTTTTTTTTCGAATTTGATCTTCATGTTGCACCTGGTCCTGGAGAAACGTTGTTTCCTTTCACAATGTACTTGTGTCAGCTTTATGTGGTTGAAATGACATTACTGTGCAAACTCGAAAGGGTTAATCCCTGCCTGGTGACGTCACAAAAGGCGCTCACACATGCTCGTCACCCGGTGCGGCTCTGCGCGGCTCGGGGTGTGGAAGGAGGAAGGGTAGCCAGCTAGTAGACTTGGGTTTTTTTTTTCCTTTTCACACTTTCCATCGATTTTATTTTCGAGTCTCCTGAGAGCACGGGACAGATCAGACACCCTCATGTGATGAGCTGCAGACGGACCGGCCGGGCGGGTATTAATAGGCGGCAGATCTTTCCCGACTGGACACCGACAGAACCCTGAACATGGAGACCAGCCGACAGTCCGAGTGTTTACGCAAATTTCCGCGCCGGGGAATCCGCCAGGAGATCAGATCCCGGGTTCTTTAGACAGATTTTTACCTCCAGGGTCATAATTCCGGGTTTTTTCCCCCCGATCCGACTCCGACTCCGACCCCGACCCCGACCATGATCCTGTGATCCGGGTCTGATTTGTTTTTATATATTTTTATACTCCGTCAATTATTTATAAACAGAAAAAGTGTTTTTTTTTTTACTGAACATGTCTGAAAAGCACCAGATATTCAGATTTAATTGATAATAATAATAATAATAATAATAATAATTATAATAATAATAACAACAACAACAACAACAGATCTGCAAACATGAAATCCTCTCTGGCTCCTGGAATCAGATTCATCACAGCTTTCTCCAGAGAAAACTGGTGAGTGGCTTTTTCTTTTCCCTTTCATTTCTTTTTCTTTTTACTCTCCTTTCTTTTTTTTTCTTTTGTTCTTTCTTTTCTTTTTCTTTTTTGTTAACTTTCCTTGACCCCCCCCCCCGTTCCTTTCATTTTCTTTTCTCATTCTCGTCTTTTTTCTTTTCTTTCCTTTCTTCTCCTTTTTTTTTTCTTTTCGCCTTGAAGCACAGTGAGGACAAGGACAATCCTATCAGAAACTCTAACCTCGTCTAAATGTAACAATGATCAGCATTTTCAAGGATTCAGGAATTCAAGTCATAAAACAGGAAGCTACAATTTTTTTTTTTTTTTTTGTTAGAATAAAAATCATTTTAATTGATATTTTTCTTCTGCCACTTTTTAAAAGGTATATAAAATAAATAAATTAATGAAATACCCTCTTTGATGTCTTCTCAAACTCTAACCGGCCCTCTGTGACCCCCATCTCTCCTCTTCGTCACCCCTCTTCCAAAAACCCTCTCTGTTCCATCCTCACAGATCCTAACCCCTCTCTATGACTTCATCTCCTCTTCATCACCATCGCTCTTCTTCCTCTTTATTACCGCTCATACTCTTCATTAGTATCTTTGCTTGGACCCCAGAAATCGCGGCTTGCACCTACAATACATAGTTTTTGTTTCTACTTTAGTGTTTCTAAGGTACATGATGGTAATATAATGCATAATAACACTGATATGTTGCTATAGAATACGAAACAAGCTTTATCAGGGATTTGCTTATGTTGTCATAGTGCCACGTAGGCGGAGCTTTCAACCAAGTTGCTAAGTTTAAACCTTACCAAGTATATTACATAATATACTCGGTATCTCTCTCTCTGTCACTCACTCTCTCGCACACGCCAGACTATCACAGGGCCAGGACACACTCAACCATACACACTCACACCTAGGGGCAATATGGAACAGCCAGTTAGCCTAATGGGCATGTCTTTTGGAGTGTGGAAGGAAACCAGAGTACCCGGAGGAAACCCACACAAGCACGGGGAGAACGTGCAAACTCCAAACAGAAACTCCCTCACCGAGCACAGGACTCGAACCCAGGACCGTCTTGCTGTGAAGCGGACATGCTAACTACTACATCACCCAGTCTGCACCATTAAAATTATAATAATGATAAAGGTTAACGTTATTTCTATCCGAGGTGTCTTGCATTAAGGGAAATATAACCCAGCTTGGGTTATGACGATACCCAGCGTCTGGGCTGCAGAACCAGCTTTCTAATGAGCCAAGGATTGCTAACATGAGCTCGATGGTGTAAGAAAGGCTGCTTTTAGAGTACATACAGAGTACGCAGTGTGTGAGAAGATCTGGCTCACACTGTCAGGAAATGTAAACAGGTGAGCGCAGTGACTGAAGCGTGTTAGCGGTTAGCTGATTTCCTGGATTGAAAGCAGCTTTCAGAAGGGCATACTAAGCCTAAAGAGAGTAAATTTTTTAACGGATATTCTAAATATAACTGAATGGGTGCACATTTATACTGACAGGCTGGACTGAGAAGGGGAGTTACTGTCAGTAACGCTGTATCTGATCTCAGTATAAATGTATAGAATGCAATTCATGTAAAAATGTTGTCGTTTTCTTCAGGTACAGAGGCTTCATCCTCCTCCTCACCTTCCTGTTCTACACAGCGTATCATCTGTCACGTAAACCCATAAGCATTGTCAAGGTAAAGAGCGTTTGAGAATATATCACGCTTCCTTTTCCATCAGTGGGTCAGTTTCTGGTTCAGGAAAGAATTCTTTCTTATATTTATTGATGTATCTTTTTTCTCTTTCCTTAGAGTCAACTTCATAGAAACTGCTCCTATGTCATTCGACCCGGTGACCTCAATGTCTCCGATAATTCCACCTGGTGTGACTGGGCTCCTTTTGGTGTGTACTGACCTATAGTGTCATAAAGAGATTATCGGTGACCCTTATCCATTAAAATATAATAGTAGTAATATTTTATATATATAAGAATTATTTGCCAAAGGACAGGTGGATATCACTAACTCGTCAACTACTCTATTAAGTGACATTCACTGAACCGGAGGTGAACAGTTATTTTCGTATTTACTTCATGAAAACATAAGAAAAACAAATTAATCGAGATTTGTATGGTTTATGTTTACATCTTTAAAGCATGACAGCATTATCCCGAGTCTGGGAGGTGGATAATGTCTATTATCTTGAGGTCGGGAGGTGGATGATGTCCATTATCCCAAGTTGGGGAGGTGGATATTGTCCATTATTCTTCATTCAAGATATTTTCTCATTTCTGATTGGTTCAAATCCATCAAATAATTCTTGGTATTTCATTATTGCGTTCAGATATCCAGATTATTGCATCATGGCAATCGGATAAGTTAAATGATTATTGCATGATTTGCGTGGGCAACTGCGAAACATGACTGTCTGCTTTGAAAATATTCTGAATTAATAATAAAACAATTATAGAATTCCGTTCTTGTATGATATGGAGAATTATTGGGCTCAGAGGGCCAAGTAATTCTCTGTATCAAAGTTCACCTTAGTCATTTTTTGCAGATGGTGACCAGTAAGATCACGCCATTTCCACGTAGTATATAGAAATCTAAATAATGCTTAACTTATTTACCTTCTTTTTCACTCTTGTAGACCAAAACAATTACCAGAATCTGTTTGGACTGCTGGACAACTGTTTTCTCGTGGCCTACGCCATCGGCATGTTCTTCAGGTAGTACATACTGCCAGCCATTGTTTTGCTTCTTCTGTGATTATAGAAGCTTTAACCCTATGTTTGTGTTCACAGCGGCATTTTCGGTGAGCGGCTACCCCTGCGGTACTACCTCAGCACTGGGATGCTACTGAGCGGCCTTTTCACAGCGCTTTTTGGCTTGGGCTACTACTGGAACATCCACTCCCTGTGGTACTACTGTTTAGTGCAGGTGAAAGCAAGCTCTGCTTTTTTTATATTGAATCAGGACTGCAAAGCCCGTAGTAGCATTTATTATTCTCGAAGCAAACCAAGGGAAATATTAAGAACTGGTTGTTAGTCTTCCTTATATCCACCTACGTGCTTTTTCGCCAAACTATGCATGTCTTGTGAGCTACTGTTGATGGGGAGGGGGAAAGGGTGGCTTTGTTTTGGCTGGGGGCAGGACTAATTCCTCTGAGGAAAAAATGTCCATGGAAGTGTCACATGATGCAACAAGCCATTCCATGGGAATAATCACTAATTCATTGCATGGGAGTCATACACTGGAGTTTTTCCACTAAATATTTATGAATACATATAAATATTTACATGCTAATTAGGGACACGGGGAGGCTGGCGCCTATCCCCGCCCGCTTTGGGTGAAGGCAGGGTACACCATAAACAGCTCACCAGGCCATTGCAGGGCCAACACACATGCAACCATTCATGCTCACTCTCACACCTTAGGACAGTTCGGACAGCCATTTAGCCTATTGTGCATGTTTTTGGACTGTTGGAGGAAACCGGATTACCCGGAGGAAACCCACGCAAGCACAAGGAGAACATGCAAACTCCGCACAAAAACCCAGCAGCCCGGGACCATCTTGCTGTGAGGCGGACTTGCTAATCACTACACCACCGAAAGCATTTTAAATATTACATATCGTCCCTTTAATTGTAAAGCTGTTTCAGCAACAAGGAGTCCAGAAACTGCTGTTCAAGACTTTGCAAGCATGACAATTTCAGAAATATAGAAGTGATACTTGTCATTTGTTGTGTTTCCCTTTTTGAAATTGCTTAAAGCTGAACATAGGCACGTTTCTAACGTTACATCAAAAGTGCATTGCGTTTGCTCTGTGTTAGTTAAATAAAAGCTGCATTAAGGCTCAGAGGCATCCAGTGTCCTAGTCTAACAAAAGTGTGTCACATGCCTTGTGACTGGAGTCAAGGACATTACAGTATGGCTCATTCTTCCTTCAAGGCTTTATGGCCATGTTTTAAAAAATACTTCCTCCCCTCTCCCTCTCTCTCTCTCTCTCTCTCTCTCTCTCTCTTTCCCGTTTTCTCAGGTTGCGAATGGACTGGTACAGACGACAGGCTGGCCTGCCGTAGTGGCTTGCGTCGGCAACTGGTTCGGAAAGGGGAAGTGAGTACCGGTCACGGTCTTTGCTGCTGATTCAGCATCACGTGCTTCATTAGCTAGCTCTAAAAATCTGCTTGGCTCTTTCACAGCTAATCAAGTGGTTGAGATAACACTTGTTTCATAGTGTTAGCTTAATGTTCCTTGCAGATCCTCATAATTCTGTAACTCCCACGTGCTCAGAAACTTTGCGTTAACCACTGAGCACTGATTGCAAGATATCTTTGAGAGATCCCTGTTACTGTGTAAAAGTCATGGAAGAAGTTCCACGGAAGCAAAGGCACAGAGTTGTGAATGTCGTTTTATTGGCTGTTGCTGTAGGCGAGGGCTAATCATGGGCGTGTGGAACTCACACACCTCTGTAGGAAACATCCTGGGCTCGCTCATCGCCGGGGCGTTCGTCTCAACCGCCTGGGGCTTGTCTTTCATCGTTCCTGGCATCATCATTGCTACTACGGGGGTCATCTGCTTCCTCTTCCTGGTTGAACGTAAGTTTAGCACTGTTGTGTATTCGGGAGTATGGAGATACATACAGTATATGGTGCATCTTTGTAACATTTATGACGTAACCTGTTTCTGAGCTCTGATATGGTGCATCTTGTTCTGTACATACAGATCCAGAAGACGTAAACTGCAGTCCACCGCAGCACCATGTAAGACCTGCTGCATACGCGGTGGCTAAGCTAGCATGCACAAGCTAGACATATACTGTATATATAGGAAGCGTTGTGTGTTTTGCTAACTGTATACGTGTGCATAGGAGAGTGCAGAGCGAGAGCCTTTGCTGAGGAACTCCTTGAATAGCGAGGAGATCTTTACCAATCACACGAGTGCAGTGGTGGAAGCTGGGGATGAGGAAGCAGAAGCTATCAGTTTCTTTGGAGCTCTCAGGATACCGGTAAGCATACACTCTTGTCTATAATATTCATCAGAAAGGTGTAAATCCAATGTCGAACCATTTAAGGAGCCATTACTAATTGTTGTAGCCCTCTGATGGCTCTGAAGAGAATAGCAATTGCAAGGAAAACTATAGCTGCAAGCAGCGATTTCCGGGGGCCAAGTAAGGAGATTAATGAAGAGTACGAGTGGTGATGAAGAGGAGATGATGTCACAGAGGTTTATTTTGGAGGGAAATTACTACAGTAGCCCAGAATCAGACAGGCTTCAAAGGGGAGGGGTCTGGAAGGAAATTTCAGCTGGTTGCCGGCTGGAGCCTCTCTACTATGTACTATGCGATACCACTAAATCTTACATATGGGACCTTTAATATTGTTTCACATACATGTTGAGTGGAAAAATGAATCCCCATCTCATCAACATGCACTTGGATGTTCTTGTTATCAAGGCTGCAACACAAGCAAAAGGTTTGGCTTACAAGAAAGTTATATTTCTGGTCCAGAAAGGTATATTTCTGAGCCAGAAAACTGTTAATCGAGGGCTTTAATGAAGAAAACGGTAAAATCCAGGCCATTGCATTATTGCCAATCACAGTATTTCTTAAGGTGTGTTATGAAATCAGGATTGGTGAAGGACTAGAAAGAACTTAAAATGTCACATACCGTACCTTTAAGCTTTTAGAGCAATAAGCTTCAGCTTTGTTCTTTGGTCACATCATCGTGTAAAAGGCCACCGATGCAAATGGGCTGGTGTTATAAGAAAATGAAGCTAAAGAGCTATGTTTTTGTGTAGGGATGAGGGAAGGGGTTATTTCTGGGCCAGAAAACTGTAAATCAACGGCTATAGGGAAGAAAATGGTGAATGCCAAGCTATTGCATTATTGCCAGTCATAGAATTTCCTAAGGTGTGTTATGAAAGTAGGATTGGTGAAGGACTAGAAACAATTTGAAATGTTACATACCGTACCTTTAATCCTTTTAGAGCAATTACCATCAGCTTTATTTAAGTCGCATGTGAAATGAATGAATAATTGTGAAGTGATTGTTGTGTAGATTTTTGTCAGCAGGATTCATTGCTCCAGGTGGTCTCTGGTTGTGTATTGTTTGGCATCTGTGTTCATACCTTCTTAAATGACTTCCATTTTAAACAAGAGACTTGTTTGTCCTGTTTGGCAGGGTGTGGTGGAGTTCTCCCTCTGTTTGCTGTTTGCAAAGCTTGTCAGCTACACATTCCTCTACTGGTTACCACTATACATATCAAATGTCGGTAAGCATCTCTGTTTTCAATAACTTACATTTACATTTGGCAGACGCTCTTATCCAGAGCGACTTACAGCTATCATTTTTATAGAACTGAGCAATTAAGGGTTAAGGGCCTTGCGCAAGGGCCCAACAGTGGTGATAGTGGGGATTGAACCGCTGACCTTCGGATCAGTAACCCATCACCTTAACCACTAAACCACCACTGCCCCAAACTTTCCTTATATGTCACAACAACATGTTTTATATTTGGTTGTATGTTGCGCCTTAGTCAGTTATTTATTTATAACATTTTTTCCAGCCCATTTCGATCCTAAAGCAGCCGGGGACATGTCTACGCTCTTTGATGTTGGCGGAATTGCGGGTAAGCAGTATTTCAGCCCTGTAGTGTAGTAATTATAGTATTGTTGAAGGGGAACTTTGCTTTAAGGCTTTGGGAAATGATGCACGTGTATAAACAGACATGCATTCTACCAGACATGGGAGGTGTTTGATGTGTTTGTTTTTCATGGCAGGTGGCATCCTAGCTGGGCTGGTTTCAGATTACACCGGTGGGAGGGCGTCAACCTGTTGTGTCATGCTAATCGCTGCTGCTCCTATGGTATGTTGGTGATTACACAACCTGCTCCTCGTTGATTCTAGTAGTGCTTATTCTAACTATAGTCAGTATATGTTCAGTAACTCAAATCTAGACTTTCAAAATCTGTGTGAAGCAAGAGTCGTTTAAAATATAAAATTATCCCTATGATGGAAGTACTGGTGCTAGAAAATAGATGTGGAGTGAGTGGAAAAAATATAAAATATCATTGAGATTTTAAGCGGTCAGTCATGAAATCTTTGTTCCTAAATGTTCTTATCTAACGCAAAATGGGGGAAGTACATAACCCACGTTCGTTCCTGAATTAAGGTCGCTGACCCTACATTTATCGCCTTGAACTAGACATACAGAGCAGTACACCAAGCTAGCAATGAGATGTGGGGAAAAAGTTAACGAAAATATATAATCTAGCGCAGAGACATACAAACTACAGTACAATGTTAGCATGGTGCGACAGAAAATGCAAAACTAGCATCATTCTGTAAAAAATACAAAGTTAGCACTGTAGGAAACCCAGAACTAGCATAGACCTGTACAAAATACAATAGTTTATACACGTTTATGCACGGCCTAAAAAAAACTCAACATATGATCTCCATGGCATGGTTGCTCCAGTTGGTCCGGTCGAGGCTCAGCAACATGAATGTGCAATAAACTGAAGTCAGCTGATGAGCTGAATGTACTGAATGAGCAGGTTATCACATCACTGGACTTTTTCTTCCCTGATGGCATGGATATTAAATGGGGACTCAAATAATGAGCAATTGGTTCAGGGAGCATGATGAATCATTTTCACATGTATTGGCACCGCAGAGTCTTGACCTTAACCCTATTGAAAGTTTTCGGGATGTGCTGGAGAAGACTTTATGGAGTGGTTCAGTTTTTCCCTCATCGATTCAAGACGTCGGTGAGAAATGAACCTGACACTGGATGGAAATAAACGTTATGTTGCTGAAGTCTGTTGAAACAATGCCATGATGAGTACGTGCTATAAGCAAGGATAAAGGTGGAACAGCAACATATTTGTGTGTGCAACCTTTTATTGTTGTTGTTGTTGTTTTAGCCAGGTAATGTATCTGGGGGCTTGGGGCACCGCTGTATTTTCTGTATTCACTGAAAGTCTAATTGACCTGCAAATTAATACCAATTGGAAAAAAAACCCTGTACCACTTCATCTGCTGTCGTACGAGTGCCGTTCTCTTCACACGTCTACAGGAAAACACACACGTCCCACGCGCAGCAGTTTGCTTACAGATTTTATCACCCAGGCCAAATCTCACACCCACACCACAGCAGGGTGTGTGTGAGTTTACTTAAGAAAGCTCTAAAAAAACACCTGAAAAGATTTCTCTTTCCTGTTGTAGCTGTTCCTGTACAACCTCATCGGACAGAGCGGTGTGGCGACCACCATCGGTGAGCAGACATACCCACAACCGCATCTGTTTCCTGCAGACATTGTGGGATCATTCATTTATTTTATTTGTATTTTTTTTTTTAAGTAATGCTTCATCCTTGATTCAGAGTTATTTTCTGTTTTTATTTTCTCACGCTTTCTCTTTCGCTTCGTTTCTTCTTCCAGGTATGCTGCTGCTTTGTGGTGCTCTTGTGAATGGACCCTACGCCCTCATCACAACGGCTGTGTCAGCTGATCTGGTACCATTTTGCCTCTTTTGCTTAGTTATGCCATATGATTTGTCAGCAGAACTCCGGAAGTGCTCTCAAAAAGGCCTGGGACTTTTCCTGTAAAGAATAAACAACACTGAACAGTCACTTGTGTGCAGCAAGCATGGGCGGTAACTCATGAGCCGTCAATTTCTGTGTCTCTCGGATGGGGACAGCCGTAGCCTAATGGTTAGAGAAGGGGCTTTGGGGCCGAAAGGTCGCTGGTTCGGTTCCAAATCAGCAGCGAAAATGTGTGGTGGCAGGGGAAGTGAGCTGCACCTTCCTTTCCTCCACATTCATGGCTGAAGAGCCCTTGAGCAAGGTACCTACCCCCCAACTGCTCTCGGCTGCCCCCAATATGTGGCAGCCCACTGCTTCGAGTGGGTGTGTGCTCACTTTGGATGGGTAAAATTCAGAATTCAAAATTTCCCTTGTGGAATTAATACAGTATAGGTAAGTACATAAAAATCGAGAAATCTGCAGTGCCCTTGACATGCTTCAGGAAGCCTAAGGCAATGAAGCACTCTGCTGACTGAGGTCTTCTGAGTGGCATCTGTGCATCAGGGGCAGAACATCATCTTCCAGTGACATCCGGCCCCTCTTAAAGCGTGAACCCTGCTTGAAAGACTTTTCCCTGCTTCGTGCTTCATGGCTGTAGGGTTACCGAAGCAATTTCAAAGGTCTCCGTTGCTGATCCCAAATGTATCCAGTTGTATTGCGCAAATCAGAAATCGTGGACACTGTCGACTGCACAGTGCCACACGGCATACTGACTCACAACTGTTAAAGCTCACTCCAGCTCCCATGTGGCCCATCGACAAGGTCTACCGGCAATCAAAGTGTGTGATGTGTCCACCAAATTTGCTTGTGCATGCACAGTAGTTCAGAAAGAGGTGGGTGACAGTATCTCATGTCATGGAGGGGGCACGTGCATGCTTATGCCCCCTAAAAAAAAAATGCTCACTCCTGCTATGACCAGGCTACTACAGGAACAGCCTCAGCAGGGACTTGAATAAACTTGTTAAAAATGGATGTTTCCTCTATAATAATATATATATGTGAATATGTAAAATGTTTTTTTTTCTACATAATAATGTGTCTGTGTTTCATGACTAGAAACTTGCTGAAGTACAAAGCGGTAGAATGACAATGAATTGTCCTTTTTTTGCACAGGGAACCCATGAGTGCCTGAGAGGGAATGCCAGGGCTCTGTCCACTGTAACAGCTATTATTGACGGCACAGGATCTATAGGTATAGACCAAATGGCATTATACAGTGTATGTGTGTGTGTGTGTGTGTGTGTGTGTGTGTGTGTGATGTGATGTCCCAGCAAGCTGTCCAGGGTGTACGCTACTCTCACCCAGAGTCGGCTGAGATGGGCGCCAGCCTCCCCGCGACCCTAATTAGGATTAAGCGCTTCAGAAAGTAAATGAGTGAGATGCATATCGCCTGTTATGTGTTTTCTGCCCACTAGGTGCTGCTGTTGGGCCTCTTCTAGCCGGATTGATCTCTCCCACTGGCTGGAATAATGTTTTCTACATGCTCATCACTGCTGATGTACTGGCCTGTCTGGTAAGCAGTATAACAACCAAAAACAGCATAAAAACCCATAACAGCTTAATCATCCTACCGAATACAGATTTTTTTCCTCTTTGTTGCTTCTGTAGCTGCTGTCCAGGCTGGTGTTTAAGGAAATCCGTGGATGGTGTAGTTACTGTACAAGACAGCGAGGGTGAGAAGTATGAATATTTATTGGTATATATTTATTAGCGATGAGTTTTGAAAGTTACTTCATGATCTAATTTGGGGATTTCAATAATAGATTTTTTTTTTCTTTTTTTATTAAGCCCAACTGCTTAATCCTACCAGTATTGCAGAGAGGCTGGAGCCTATCTCAGCCGACTCTAGGTGAAGGCAGGGTACACACTGAATAGCTCGGCAAATTGTTGCAGGGCCAACACACAACCATTCACACTCACACCTAGGGGCAGTTTGGAACAGCCAATCAGCCTACTGTGCATGTTTTTGAACTGTGGGAAAAAACCAAAGTACCCGGAGGAAACCCACACAAAGCACATGGAGAACATGCAAACTCCGCACAGAAACGCCCTCGCTGAGCCCGGGACTTGAACCCCAGACCTTCTTGAGGTGTGAGGCGGATGTGCTAAATGCTATGCCACCATGCTGCCCTTAAGAGCAAACATGAACCAAAGGTCTTTTGAAATAACCTCCGCTTTTAATGACAGGAAGTCTTGACTCGATGTTTTCTTTGCCGCGCACCCCCCCCCCCCCCCTTTTTTTTTTTTAAATTAAATATTTTTTTATTTAAATGTCCTTTGGTTGCTGCAGTGTAGGAAAAGTTAAATGTCACAGCTGGAGGTTTTTTCTTGCCCAAAAATCTTAAGGAAACAAAACAATTGGTGCCACCAAAAATAAGCCTCATCTTTTTAAAGGTACAGTGTGTAAGTTTAGCGGTATTTGGTGGCATCTTGTGGGGAGGTTTCAGATTGCAGCCAACTGAAATTTAATTCCTGACCCCTCCCATTCGAAAAGTGGACCTCCCCCTTTCCTTCCTCTATCTTCATTGCTGAAGTGCCCTTGAGCAAGGCACCTAACCCCCAACTGCTATCCGGGTGCTGCATTATGGCATATAACTGACCTCTGATCTGAGTGTGTGTGTGTGTGTGTGTGTGTGTGTGTGTAAGATTAATATTGTATATCAAAAATCAAAACCTGTATGGCAAGATGGTGGACTCCGTGAGAGGGGACCCGCATGCAGATATAAACAATTTTACTCTAAGGTTTCAAAAAGACCTTTTTAATGATTATAGATTAAAGAAAATTAAATTTTTAATGATGTACTTAATTTATGTTAATAGATCCTCCACAGTGTTACACACTGTACCTTTAAATCCTGAAATAAAGTTACATTTTTATTTATAGTGTAATTGTACTTTACTGAACGGCCACTAGACGGTGCAGGTATACAATACAGTATGAGCACTGACGGTGGTACAGATAACGACGATAAAGTGAAGCAAACTAGTAACCCAATTCTAATTAAATGATAAGATTTCAGAAAATAAACATTATAGCTATATAATAGCTACGCTATGCTTAATTAGTAAACTCTCCAAACAGGTTTGTTGGAGCACATTTTGCACTTTTTGTAATAGATGTTTTTTAAACACTTTTTACTCAGCACGACCATCTGTCATTACCCAAACCCGAGCCGCATATTTAATCAGAAGTGGATAATTTTTTTTTCCGGCTGTATTATGGTTCCAATTAAATCAGAAGAATCTAATGAATAATTGGGAAGCATTGAGGTTTTGTACCCTGGCTTGATCTGCTCGTTTCATTTCAGGTTCAAAGAGATCTGAGGTACCTACCAGACAAGTGAATTTCACACCTGCAGCTTGGAAAACGCCACCGGCGGCAGCGGCGAGAACAGAGCAACAAAACCAAGACCTTATTTCCTGATCCATCACACAAAGCAGCTTTTTTTATTATTATTTGAATACGGGACACTTTTATGCTTTTCCACTCAGAAAAAAAAAGATACAATAAACCCAACGGTGTGATGAAATGAAATGATGGGAGGGGCACAAGACCCTTTTTGATGTATATCGCATTGAATATGAGAAAAAGAAGAGAGAAAGAAAGGGAGATAGAGCGAGAATCAGTGCCTTGATTTGAACCTGGTTGCTTTTAAATGAATGCCTGATTTTCGTTTTGTTTTAATAATTAAAATATGCTAGCGGTGCATATTTGCTTTTATCCCATGTCTCTATGATTACTGGAGACTCGGGACCAGATCCTACTGTCTCTCTCTCTGTCTCACACACACACATATGCATATATACTGTTCCTTATTAAATTCGGGTTCTGGTTCTTGAGTACATATACTGTATGCGCACTAAAATAGCTGCCACTCAGTGGCTGCCACTCACTCTCAAAGCAGCACTATAAGATGTTTACAGCTCAAATAACACACCCACACGCTCTTCTTCAGGTTACTCAGACATTTTCTCTCTAGAAGTACAGTATTATTTTGGTCTTTTATGCCAATGGGACATTTTGGCTTCTCCGATGAATCAGATTTCACTGCACACCAATCTGCTTTAATGAGTTTGTTTTAACTTTACAACCTGTTTCACTGAATACAAAATCAAATTCCACTGATACCTTTGACTTTCTGTTCAGAAATCAGTGACGCATAGCTTTGTTAGGTGGCTAAGCAGTTGTAACAAGCACTTTTCAGCTTCCCTGTGGAAGTTTTCATGAAACCTCGAATTAACTGCAAATTCGATCATGTGTTTAATGAAATCAGTCGTTTTTCATGATTAGGACTTTATTTAAAAGCTTAAAGGATTAATATGGGTGTAAATAAGGTGTGAGGAGATATTTATTAGTGTATGATGTGTGACTATGCAGTGTCACTACACTGGCAAAAAAAAAAAAAATCTTTAAAGATATGAAAAGAAAACGTCTGGAAATAAACCTGGTGTGCTGTTCAATATGTGGTTATCTGGAGTGATTTTATTTTTTTTTTAGGAACTGTTGTTGATCTCAACAAGTGGTTAGCACGTCAGCCTAACAGCAAGAAGGTTCTGGGTTCGAATCCCGGGCTCAGGTGTTTCTGTGTGGAGTTTGCATGTTCTCTTGTGCTTGCGTGGGTTTCCTCCGGGTGCTCTGGTTTCCTTCCACAGTCCACTGTCACACATTTGCTGAACTGCTTAATTCTACTAGAGTTGCTGGGAGGCTGGTGCCTGTCTCAGCAAACACTGACCAGTTTCTCCCAGACTTACACCTGGGGCAATTTGGAACAGTCAGTAAGCTTAATGTGCATGTCTTTGGTCTGGGAGGAAACTGGAGTACCTAGAAGAATCCCATGCAAACATGGGGAGAGCTTGCAAACTGCACACAGAAACACCCCGAGCGTGAAACTCGAACCCGAGGCCTTCTTTCTGTGAGGTGGATGTGCTAACCACTATGCCACCGTGCTGCCCTCACAAAGTCCAAAATTAGGCTGATTTGCTGTTCTAAATTGCCCCTGGGTGTGAGTGTGATTTGAGTATGTTGCCTTGAGATGGTTCAGGGTGTACCCTGCCTTCAGCCACTGTTGGCAGAGATTTATTTATGTTTTTGTTTTTATTTTTTGCATTAGGATTCATTTTAACTGCATACAACTTAAGAAATACTGATATCCTTCCATCCATCCAGCTTATCTATCAGAGAAATGGAGGAAGTTTAGGAACTTTAGGAATGAGGCGGGGTACACCCTGATCAGTTCACCAGTCTTCTGCAGTGCTAACACAAACAAACAACCATTCACACGTATGGGAAGCTTAGAGTAACCAGCTGGCCTAATGTCAATCAGAGGAAACCAGTGAAACCAGAGGAAACCCATGCTAGTACACTGAGAACTTAGAAACACCACACAGAAATGTCCTTGGCCAAGATTTAAACCTCAAACCTTGCTGTGACGCAACATGTTAACCACTGAGCCACTGTGCCCCCTTCCTGCCTTACCACAAGCGACAACATGTGTACCACGAACAATGTGTTTCACCAAAACGACAAAACAGAAACCATTTCAAATGGAACTGAATTATTAAAATGCAGCTTTCATGATGTTACACTACTGCCGTGATATTAAGTTAGATGGTTAGCACCTCTAAATGTCACTCTGTCACTCTCATGCCCTCATTTGCCAACCTTACTAGGGTCACAGGGAGGCTGGAGCCTATCTCAGCCGATTCTGGGCAAAGGTGGGATACACCCTAAACAGCTCAGCAGTTCATTACAGGGCAAGCACACCTACACCTAGGGGCAATTTGGAACAGCCAGTTAGCCTAGTGTGCATATCTTTGATTGTGGGAGGAAACCTGAGTATCTGAAGGAAACCCACACAAACATAGGGAGAGCATGCAAAATCTCGCTCGGGACTCCAACACAGGACTTTCTTGCGGTGCGGCAGATGTGCTCAAACAAATAATATCAACATGAATTTAATTTATATGATGGTTTACTATGGATTCTGTGACAAAAAAAAAAGAAATTCATTTTAAAAGCGTTAACGTGTTTTAAGAATTTAATAATTAGGATTGGGCGACATGATGTTGTAGCGGTTAGCATGTCTGCCTCACAGCAGGAAGGTCCTGAGTTTGAGCCCCCGGCTCGCCAAGGGTATTTCTCTGTGGAGTTTGCATGTTGTCCCAGTGCTTGCATGGGGGTTTCCTCGGGGTCCACCAGTTTCCTCCTACAGTCCAAGACATAATAATGTGTTCATATTTTAATAATCAGAGAGTCGATTCCAAGGCAATCATTTCATATGATCAATCACAGTCCTGTAATAGTCAAAGTGTAACTTTATAATAGAAAGTGTTGGTTTTTTTTTAATTCTCTTCCCTCAATGGGAACCACTACTCAGAGAATGAATCACTTTCAGGAATCAGAAAGGAGGCGACTCCTGTTCAGGCGAGTCAGATTTAGAGTCGACTCCACAACCTGCCGCCACCTGGAGCGTTTCCAGGGCAATGCACGAGCAAGTAGACGGGATATTTCGGCCCCGCCCACCTCGCGCGCGCCCTGAATCATGTTTTTTTTCCCTGTCAGTGAGTGAGTGAGAGCTTAAAACCTGAGGGAAGGTGGATGGAACATACACAGGTAGGTCACCTGGACCGGTCACCAGTTTCTCCCTGTGTTTAACAGCTCCTGGGGTTAGTAAACACCGTAACCGTGTAGCTTACTTTTATTTTCAGCATTAATTTCAAGTTTGTTTTTTATTTTTCGAGGTTTTTTTTTTTTTCTGAGGTAAATATTACAGCAGCTGTTTTTAATTCTGTAACCTGGACTGTGGGCCAGTTCTTCATCGCCTCATGTTCTCAATATATCTGATGGAAAATTTAAATGTTTGTTTGTTTGTTTGTTTTTTTTCAGAAGGAAAGGTAGCATTATCTTTAAAAAATAAACAAACAAATAAATAAATAAAACTATTGAAATAAAGTGCAGAATGGGATCCAGCTCTTCATCCTACGCACCCAAAACCGTGTACCTGGACGTAGATGGAAAAGTTCAGAGGGTAAGAACGAATAAAAACTTTCTATCTATCCATCCATCCATCCATCCATCCATCCATCCATCATCTATCTATCTATCTATCTATCTATCTATCTATCATCCATCCATCCATCCCTCTATCCATCTATCCACCCCTCTATCTATCTATCCATCTATCTATCCATCTATCTATCTATCTATCTATCGATCTATCTATCCATCCATCCCTCTATCCACCCCTCTATCTATCTAACTATCTATCTATCCATATATCTATCTATCTATCTATCTATCTATCTATCTATCTATCTATCTATCATCCATCCATCTATCTATCTATCTATCTATCTATCTATCTATCTATCTATCTATCTATCTATCTATCCATCCATC
>JAQMYF010000005.1:26663482-26676006 GCA_030014195.1 Neosilurus mollespiculum | reverse complement strand
CCCCCCCCCCCCCCCCCCCCCCCCCCCCCCCCCCCCCCCCCCCCCCCCCCCCCCCCCCCCCCCCCCCCCCCCGCGGGGGAAGTAATGAACAGTTTAAGGGGGAAAGAAGAGTGTAGAGTCGAATAAACACGGAATTATGGGTAATACCTAACTTTATTTCTAGGATAAGGACTACTGCGTGCGTGCGTGCGTGCGTGCGCGCGCGTGCAAATCAGTGTTTACGCCTCCGTAAGAATGTTTCAGTTATTCAGGCGACATGAACTATTGTTGCGTTGAACGACCCGACAGTGGCTTCCCCCAGTGTGTGCGGTTGGACTAATGTACCCGAGCAGGGTTTCAGCAGCCTCCCTCCGGATCACTGGGGTTGTTCTCGCTCTCCTGTCGGCGGTGAGTGTGTGTTCAGAGCTCAGAGTCCTGGTGCGGTTCAACGATGGTCAGGTCACCGCAGAGACTTTAGAGTCGGATAGTGAGAGGGACATCATCAGTGTCGAGTTCAGACACTCAGACGGAACCCTCATCACCTTCCTGGCAGATTTCAAGCGGGTGAGTGAAACACACACACACACACACACACACACACACACACTGAGAAAACACTGGGCATCAGGGCAAGATTCACACTCAGATGGAGACATCAGGATCCTCCAGGATCTGCTCCTGCTGCAGTAAACCAGGTTCTTCCTCTTGTGTGCAGTTTGCAAGTTCTCCCCGTGCTTGCGTGGGTTTCCTCCGATTACATACTCCGATCCCAAAAACGTACCCTCCATTAGTAGGCTGATTGGATGTTCTAAATCGCCCCTAGGTGTGCGCATGCCGTTGGCCCTGCAATGGCCTGGCGAGCTGTTCAGGTCATTTTCAGGGTGTACCTCGCCTTCGCCCAGAGTCGTGCTCAAGATGGGTGCCAGGTTCCCCGCAACCGGCAAGAATCAGAAATCTGGAGACCATATTTCTATAGAAATGGACACTAGATCCCTTCTAGTAGGGGTGGTTCTTACTATACGTGAGCGAATTTGATGAATAGTTTAGGATTTATAGAGCGTTGAGAATGCTATTTTAGCGGGTGGCGATAAAAATCAAAAGTTTTCACAATTCGACTAGCTGTCGAATCATCAATAATTGTCCGATCTTGCTGAGATTTTCATGTTAAGCTTTTCTCATGATGTAGATTCAAATCTATTTTTTGCGGAAAATCTGAGACTAGATGGTGGAAAGTTTTCTGAATAAACGCTGATTTGGCACAGAGTGACCCTGGGATATTATGCACATACCTTTTGGCGGTGTTCGGGGTCAAGATTATACACAATTACTATGGAAATCTAATGCTATCTTTGAAAAAAAATCTATTTTAACCAACTGAGTTTCCCCATCCGCGTCCTTTCTCCACTCACGTAACAGAATTGGAATGTACTGATGATATCCTCTCTCCTGACAGATGCAACCTCATCTCGACTATCCACCTAACAAAGTGTCGGTTAGTGCATATTGGTGCATTTTTAAAAAAAAATTTTCTTGTGATCGTGTCAGCTGGAGCACATATTCATGTTGTCCCTGAGTTGTACCGAAACAGAGTTTCTTTTCTTCTCTTCTGACCAGCTCAGTTGGCCTCCATCCCTCCATGCACGTGTGACTGAGAAGCAAAGCAAAGCCATTCCATAACGAGAAGTGCTTGTTTAGGTATCTCTGTAGTCTTGCGTGATCACAAAACATCCACAAGGTTCTACCCCACAAGCAAAACTGCCTGCATGTAGTGAAACGTCAGTCAGCCTCATTCAAATTAGTTGGGTCAATTAGTAAAAACTCTTGTCTACCACATACATGGTTCATGTAGGTGTTACAGCGGGCTTCTTGCCCACATTGATTTAAATTTTACTCTTTTTTTTTTTTTTTTTTTTTTCCCCCCTAGGTCAGGTGTCAGCTTGAATTTGTGATTTAAGCTGTAAGGGCAGGGAGCTGATTCCGTCATGGCGATTTCTACTGAAACATCATGCAATCCGTTTGCACTAAGACACAGAGATCGCGAATACCCCATAATTATGGGCAGTTAAGGCAATTATGGAAATTAAATTTTTTCTTTATGCACCGCTCATTGGCTGCCTTAAAGTCATCAGCTTGTGTTATACTCAACTTCTGTGTATAAGTAGAAGTGGAGAATATGGCGTACGCACCTCATGCGCTGTTAAGGCTTGACATTCATTTCCCTATCAGGCAATGTGAGACGAATATCTGTTTGCACCTGGCATTTTCATTTGTTTTGAATGTGTTTGGACTGACCATTGCGATCACATTTCATCGGTTGCCAAATCTGATGAAAGCAAGCTTGTGTCACTTTAAAGCAAACTCGATGCTACATCACATAAAATATTGTTAGCTGTGTCAATATCTCAGGAAAAGCTTTACTAATCTACAATTTCGAAACCAACACCTGATTAATTTCCGTGCTTTTGTACTTGGCGGCTTCATCCAGTCTTGTTTTGTGTGCCAAGTGGTATTCTTTCACTTTACCAGATGTTTTCCTTCTTCTATTAAATGCTTCTACTTGTACCAGGGCTACTACTGGACTGTGCACCAGTAATGCTCTGAACAGGCAGTATTAGCCATTTTCCATCAGGTCTTTATTCCAGCAGCCAGTATTAGGGCACCAGGGGTCAAATTCTTTTCCATGACTGTGTCCTTAGTATTGTGCTTCAATACCGTGACATCCCACTGAAATGCTTCAAGGTACTCATTTGAACATCACTTCTTTTAGTACCTTTGCCCCTTCCCTAATAACTTAAAGGTCCAATATCAGCTCTCAAGGCTCTTAAGAATGTCACCTTTCTTAATTCCACTTGCTCTTATTGGCTCCTGATGCTTTGCCTTGAAAGCCAGCTGCTTGCAAGATTTAGGAAGGTAGCACTTTGGGTACTAATGAAAAAGGGAAGGAAAAAAGACTCATATTGCTTCAAAAGTGCACTCAGTGTTCCACAAAGTGTGGAGCCTTTAGGGCAGCTGAAGCCCTGGGGTCAGAGAAGGAGGTTGGGTTCGAGTTTCATGTTTCCTGGTCAGCTGTTCATCTCAAAGCTTTGGATTGTCTGCACCTTGTTGGGTTTGGCCGCAAAAGTTCCGCCCACGTTCAACAGAGAATATGATATTTATGGTACAGCTTCAGGATCCTGGTGCTTGTAATCTGATTGGTTCTCTGCACTGACTCACAGGAACATTTTAGAGCGGTTTATTTTACTCGCAAGTAAATAAGATACCCTTGCTTGCTTGCCCGTGGATAAAAGGAACACCCTGTCGTTGGTCCTTTGCTAGACTCTTTAAAGAAAATCTAGAACTTTGGCCTAAGAGAAGACCATGTCATGTTTGACTCTTAGCTGAAAAGCCTTCTGGGTAATTTCGCTGCATATTTACCGTAAGGACCTTTTATTGATATAACTGTCGTGGCTCACCTTTTCACCATTTTTTTCTGCTTTTAATTCTGCTTAAGATTTCAACGTGTCTTCTTTGTACATGATTTGAATTGTCCGTATGCCAATTCAAGCCTCGTTACTTAAACAAGTCGAACCACTGTATTTGCATTCCCGAAATGAAAATCAGGCGAAGATGACAGTTCTGTGGTAGAATCTTGGCAAGTTGATGATTCCTCCATGAACAACATCCTAGCCCACATATGTCAGTCAGATGTATTGCTGTTAATGTTTACAAATGTCTGCAGACAGCTTTCCATCTGCCAGCACTGTTTAAACAGCACTCTACAGCCATAGATTCCCATGACTTGATTGATGTCTTCATGGACCAGCATGAGCTATCAGTCCATTTTGTTTTGGCGGTTCTTGACGCTTGTTGTTTTTCTCCCCTCAGCATGTGAAGATACTGCGGGCACTGGTGCTGGGGGAACCAGAGCGTGGCCAGATACAGTACCAGGGCCTCTGTTTCATCAGCAGGCTAGAACATGGAGAGATCATCCCAAGTGAGGCCATGGTCAGACTAAGACAGGTCAGACATTTATCAACCTCATGCACTCTGAGTCAATCCCACCTTTCGTGATTAATGATAATGATTATTAGCATCAATAAAGTGGTGGTGGTGGTGGGGGGGGTTCCCTTTTTAAATTTAACCGAAACTTGATTATGATGGAATATTCCAGAAAAACCCTCATGTGGTGCGGACTGCTGAAGAAAGGCGTGGTCTGGAGAGGATGAGCATGAACATGGCGGTGAATCTGTCTCTGTCCTGGCATCTCAGCTCCCATATCCGCAGCATGTGCCGCGACGCCCAAGACTTCATCTACACACGGGAGCAGGACGTCAAATACTGGCTGGAAAGCGGTTAGTGTTTACTATGTTTACTGATGTGTTTACTATACACTGATGTATTAATACACTCGACCCTTGATTCTACTGACCACGGTTTAACGGATATCAGAAGCTGCGGACAAAGTCTGGAGTAGCCGGATCTGTCTGGGAGGGCTCGGTGGTCGGTTAGTTGGCCCGCGCGTCAGTGCATATACCGTAATGTCACATTAGACGATGTGGTTGTTTATACATGCGTAGCAATTTTTCTGTAATTAAATTGTTATTACCCACTTCTCGGAAGCTACGGACAATCGGCAAAACCGGAGCAGTGCGCCTCCCCTTTTCGTCTGTTAAATGGAGGGCCGGGTGTAAATGGATTGTGCTGCCGTAGACACAAACAGCTATTGCTGAGTAAAAACTGAAAAGAATTCCGTAAAATATTTCACATTGCACTGATGTGGATCTCCAGGGACCTCATATGATAAATGGACTTCATGTCATTGTGCCACTGTATGGTCGAACCTGATTGGTCACATGGTTTATGACATGGCACTCTGATGTTGTGTCTGTAATGTGCCGTAGAAGCAGACCGGTGGCATTCCTGAGAGTCTTTATATAAGAGTAGGAGGTTGTTGGCGCTGTTTCAAACAAGGGGGTGGGAAGTAAATAACAAACGCACAGGTGGTGTGCTTCGAATGAAATGAGAGCGCTTCCTTTTTTTTTTTCCCCCACATCTGGCCACATCTGAGAGGGCTTAGATAGCATTCCAGAGCTTGGCTGGACCATGCTACGTCTCCAGGTTTTTAAAGTCTCCAGATTTATTTATGTTGAAATACTTGTGATTTTGGTGTTGGTGTTTAGCAGTGTTGGCTCAGTGGTTAAAATTTTATGGATACTGATCGGAAGGTTTCGAGTCCCAGTATCGCCAATCTGCCACTGTTGGGCCCTTGATCTTCAACTCCTCAGCTGTATCACTGAGATAAAATGTAATTCACTCTAGATAAGGGTGTGTGCCAAATGCTCTCAGTGTAAATGTAGAATGAATACCTGCTTCCTTGACAGACACTGTAAAGTTAGAGCCTTCCGACTGACACTGGAGACTCCTTTTTAAAAAGATTCCTTTTCTGTGCAGGTGTCGAAGCCTCCATATTCAAGGTGCCTCCCGAGAATGTCGGGAGGGCGGGCCTGCCGAGCTGCAGTGCTGCTACAGATCCGTGGCAGGCGTGCTCATGTAGCTACACCGTGAGGTTGGAGTGGTACCCATGCTCACTGAAATACTGCCGTGGCCACGGGCCGAGCCCGTACAAGTGCGGGATCAGGAGCTGCAGCAAGGCTTACCGCTTCGACTTCTATGCGGCACGCAAGCAGCTGTGCATGTGGGATGAAGAAAGCTAACAGCGTTCCCCTATACGTCTGACTCAATAACGCAAAAAAAACGAGTGTTAAGCTGAAGGTTCGACCTCAGTGTGAAAAGGCACCTTCAAGTAGAGTCTTAATAAGAAAATGGTTCTGAAGTGTTACTGTAACTGTTCTTTAGGTTGAAAAGTTTGCCTTAAAGGATTTTTATGTTTTCGCTGGGTTTGTTTCCGCTCCTCTACAGTACAACCTTAAGGCAGAAAGTCACATGACTGACAGGCTCTTGGATCCGATTCTCCCCTGGGAACGAGGCGCTTGTTTGGATTCTGTTTAACCTCACTGTTGACACTGTAAACACTGCATATCTTTTGTTCACATTTATTCGTAACGTATATCCGAAATGGGAAGAGCATACACTAGAATAGAATTTATTGATATTTTTGTATTGCGTATATTAATAGTGTTTAACACTCTTTGGCCATAGTATTAGGAACGCGTGAATATACACCTACTGTACAAGTTCATCCAACCGGCTTGACGATGCACGAAATCTTGCAGGTACAGATCAAGAGCTTTAATGAATGTTCAGAGCAATTATCAGAACGATTGGGATTTTCAAGCGCAGCAGCCTTGAGAGTTGGTGCAAAACCTGAGAGATTGATTTGAGTTGACCGAAAGGCTACAGTAACTCAAGTAAGCACTCTTTACAACTGTGCTGAGCAGAAAGGCATCTCCAAAAACATGGCGCGGGTTTTCCTTCCTTGCAAGTTGACCGTGTGACACCGGCTTAAAGCTCTTAAAGCAAAAATAATGCTACACTGGCAGCTAAGGTACGTTTTTGTGAGTGTGTGTTGTCTATTTATTGGTAATGTATTCAAGTGACGCCAAATGTGCTGCTCACACTCACCATAGCCCTGACTAATGATCTCATTTCCATTTCAATAACCTAATTACTGTGAACGCGTACGCCACGGTGGCCACATGAACCTCTTTACACAATGCAATATTGTTAGCATGTTTGGGACTTTTTTTCCTTCAGAAACTGATTGCGCCATGGTAGGATTTCTTCATTTTTAAAAAAGATACAGGATTTTAACTCTATTAAGTGTCTCCATGTTTAGAAAGGTATGTTGTGCGTTTACATGTGTTTCTGCGCAAAATTATATTTGTGAATTGAAAATACACATACTCAGGTTTTTCTTCCATGCTGGAGATGATGTACTGGTACTGGTATTGGTACTGGTACAGACACTGATACGGTCTAACAGTGTTGTGGATCAGTGGAGGTTTAAAGCATGTTCCGGGTTTGGCTTTTCTTTTACAACAGTATAAAAATATGAGGATGATTTAAACAGTGTGTTCTGTATAACTAATGATGTATGCCAGTGTAAATAAAGATTAAAAACAACAACAACAAAAACTTATTTTGGTATGTTCACATCACTTCGTACTAGACGGGGTTAGCAATTGTTTTTTGATAATGCAGCTGTTATATAACTGTTATTCCCTGTGAATGAACATTGAGGGGACAAATCAAGAATATCTACCTTGAGGTGAATAAGCGTTATAGTACATACTACATGGGGAACATAAGCAAAAGCAACAAAAACAAGAGTTTTATGGTTCATTTTATTATTATTATTACTTTTTAATGCACAAAAACACTCATGCACTCTGAGAAAGTGAACAAATCACGTCATGCAATTTCATTGTATTATAAACTGCCCGGCCAAAAAAAAAAAAAAGCCGCGCACACGAATATGTTGTTGTTCCGCTTTTATCCTCGCTTACAGCACATAATTGTCATGGCATTGTTTCAACAAACTTGAGCAACATAACATTTTTTTCCATCCAGTGTTGGGGTCATTTCTCACCGACGTATTGAATCGGTGAGGGTAAAACTGAACCCCTCCATAAAGTCTTCTCCAGCACATCCCGAAAACTTTCAATAGGGTTAAGGTCAGGACTCTGGGATGCCAATATATTCAGCTCATCAGCTGACTTTATTTTATTGCCATATTAATGTTGCTGAGCCTCGACCGGACCCACTGGAGCACCAATGCCATGGAGATTACACGCTGTGATCAAGGATAAATGCTCTTCACGAAAATATTAGAGTGTGCAGCTGTTTTTTTGGCTGGACAGTGTATATTATAGTATATACTTCATGGGAACATATGCAAAGCAACTAAAACGAGATCTTTATGGTTGATCGTTTTACATTTTCAGCACACGAAAGTACACATGCACGCTCTGAGAACATGAACAAATCACATAACGCCATTTCATTGTATTATATAGAACAAAGTGCATTATACAGCAGTGCTCACTCCATCCTTTTTTTCCACTTAATCGAGGTCAGGTTGTGGAGTCCACAGGTTTAGGAGGAAAAATCAGGCATGTTCTCCCAGTAATTGCGTGGATTTCCTCCAGGTACTCCGGTTTCCTCCCACAGTACAAAGACATGCTGTTCCAAATTGTCCCTAGGTGTGAATGGTTTTGTGTATGTGTGTGTTGGCCATGCGACGGTCTGGCAATGTGTTCAGGATCTTCCCCACCTCCACCTAGAATCGACTGAGATGGGCTCCAGCCTCCCCGCAGTCCTAATGGAGGGTTAAGCGGTTGGGATAAGGGTTAAGGGTCAACTTACATGATTCTCTTAATGCACAGTGAAAGAGATTTAAAACGCTTTCTCTCCTGCATGTCATTCGTCTTCCATCGGTATGTTTTGCTTTTGAACTCTGCCCTCTAGTGTTAGTTTTGTAGCACAACTACACACACAGATTGTAGGAGGAGGCCCGAGGCGTGAGCTCGCTTTATCAGGATGTCCTGTTTAAACAAGCTATCATAACCATGACAAAAAGGAACAAAGAGGCAACAATGGAAGCTGATGTTCATTGTGTGCCTTCGTAACTGTCCCATGAGCGTTTGCACCTGCTAAATACTGAATATAAACACCTGAATCAGAGAATTAGAAAAACTAAAGAAAGAAAGAATCAAACCTCAGTTCCACATTTTTGAGAGGAACAAAAGAGATACATGTGTGGGAGAGTCATGAGATCGTTGTATGATTACAGCAGTGGTTTTTATACACCTGTATCCAATCATACAGTAAATAAAACATGGTGCAGTTGTTAAGGTTATGTACTAGTACAACTAGAAATGTACCGTTGAGCCCTTGAGCAAAGTCTGTACACCTCAACTGTCTCACTTATATATATATATATATATATATATAAAACTAACTATCAAACAACAAACATTGTTAGCATGCCAAAAATGTATCTATTTTTTTTTTTTGAAAGCTGCTCGTTCTACTTGCCACTTTTTTCGTTTAAACCACATCATCTTTTCAAAGTTGTAAAATCTATCAAGAGGTACTTTTTTGTTATCAAATCCTCTTGCAAAGAAATAAGGGCTAAGATGTCAAAAAACGGTGACGCTAGCTAATCATAAGCGTTTGTGAGCTTATGTATGTAGAAGAGGGTGGAAAGCACTAATACTAAGTACAAATAGCTTTATTCCTCTCTTCTCAAAAGTTAGCTAGAGAGGATAATAACTTTCGCTAATGCTAGCAAGTGAGGTAAATCTTAGCTAGCTAAAGTGTGATGTATTAGGATTAAAGCTGTTGCTATGCTCATTTTTGGTTAAATCCGGGCAGTTTGGGTCATTCGGCGTCAATGAATTTGTTTATTATCATAAAGCTAGCTAACAACGGGGGTTTAAAAAAAAAGAATAAAATGCTAATAGCGAGCTTCTTCAATGCAAAGTGCTTTGATGAATATGAAGTGAATGTGGAGGCAGAAAGATTACCGTGATGGTATTAAGTAGTATTTTTAGTGTTGTGTCAAGTAAGGTTGTTAAAAAAAATCTTTTACTAGCTTTTTATGCAAATCAACTGCATATGGTTATGGAGAAATGTAGCGTAATGTAGAGCGTACAGTTTTTTTCTTTTAAAGTAAAAGTACTATGTATTAGTTTTAAGGTATTTGAGAATTTTTTATTATTATAAATAAAAGAATAAACACCAATTGATTTAATAATGCCAGACTTAACTTCTCTCTACTTCATATTGATCGTCATAATTAAATGCTGTGGTTTGTATACTAGCTAGCTTATCGCTGCTTTAACCCTTCCCGAGCATGCTTTTGTGTTCCATAAACAGCGCAGACAAGAACCAGACACATTTCAGGTTTGAGAAGTGCCACACATGCACGCTCACACACGCTCACACACACACACACACACACACTCTCACACACTCACTCACCTGAGTTTCTGCAGTTTGTCGTCTCCCCCTATGTTGTTTTATGCAAAAAGAGTGCGTCTGGATAGGACGCACTGTGGGCCTTATGCAAATCACCTGTCTATCAGCTTGTGAGGGATCGTGAAAAAGGCGAATACTTCTCCCTGAACCCACTTGTGCCAAATGTTGGAGTTTCTCCATAACCTCCTGCATGCATCTCGCTCCTCCTATCATTCATGACCAGCTTGGGATTGTAGAAGAAACATAAAGGAAGCACATCCAGAATTCTCCTTTCTACTTTCTACGGTGAGTACTTTCAAGTGAAATTACCTACGCTGCCTTTCTATCTCTCTCTCTCTCTCTCTCTCTCTCTCTCTTCTCTTCTCTTCTCTGTGGTTCACTTCTGTAGCTGTTTTGCAGAATCATATCTCTTTCGCTTGCTTGCACAGCATATTGACACATTTAAATGGTTTTGCCTAGAAGAGATTAGGGAGGAGGGCCTGAGAGACTGGCGGCTGGAGGCTGAGCGGGGATCCCCTCAGCCCTTATGAATATTACAACAAGCCCTTTACATAAAGGAGACCTTTTCAAAGTCGGACCCATTAGAATAAAACCTCAAGTTCATTTTCCTGACCAGGCCATGAATTGGCCCAGTGTGCGCATAAAGTAGGAAAATCAGCTATATTTATCATTACAGATATTAAGATGAGCGCAGAGGCTGTTGAGCAGAGAGATCCTCAGCATGAACACACGGGTAAGAAGCTGTTCATTTCATTCCTTTACCAGGGATGAGTTTGAGCTTAATTTTTGGTTCTTTTTCTTTTTTACGTGAGTTTCGGTGTCAGTGCATTTTACGGTGTTAAGTGAAGTGGGAATAAAAATTACCAGGACATTGTTTCAATCCCTTGGTGACGAGGAACCTTTAGAAAAATAGTTAGTAGAAAAGTGTTCACACTGACTAAAAAAAAAAAACCTAATGGAAGCTACAGGATTAGGCAGCATTCTAAAGGTGAGCAGGTTTAATGGCTTGTGTTTATACTATAATGATATTTTCATGTAAACTTAACAAGCGGCTATTTTTATATTTGGCATCAAAGCATTAAATATTAAAGATGCTGTATAGTAATTGTTTCTTTTTCTTTTTTTTAATGGTTGAGGTTGAAGAAATCCTCAAGCTACTAAATGTTTGTTTGGTATTAAATGCACAGGAGTCCTAAATTAAATCTATTTAAATGCTTTTAATGTGAAGATATAAAGGTACAATTTTTTTTTTCCACTGTTTGTTTGCCTTTCAGTGCTTATTTATCGCTAAAAGCGTTAATAATACTTCTTGGCGCGTTATTTTGTCGATGTGCCTCTCCTATTGGTGGAGGTGTATTTAGAAGAAAGACACAGGCTTTCGTGTGTGTCTCATCAGAGCCGTTTGTGGTTTTGACCAGTGAGTTCTGCTCTTTGTCTTGGCTGTCATGGTCTTTCTGCCCAGGCAAGTCTGTACAAAACCCCTTATTGACACTCTTGACTGTCACACGACTGCATCAAACCACCACCATATAGCGCTAATCCCACTGTTTGTTTGTTTGTTTGCTTGTTTGTGGTTTTCTTCCGTATGCTGTCACCGTCACTAATTGAGAGATGCCACAATAGTACCATGCTTTATAGTGGCGCTTTCTGTCAGGGGAGAGCACAGGCGTTTGTCGCTTAGACTATGTGCTTTTCACTTTGGAAATAACAATCATCTTGTAATTTTTCCATCAACAAATCAACAGTGGTTGTGCAGCATGACTTCGACATCAGAGCTGTCCTACCACCTCTATAGTAAAACTGCTGAGTCGTTCATTCGTGCAGTTGTGTGTGTAAAGTTAAGACTACCTGAACCTGTTTGTGGTGTGTGGAGTCAGCGTTGTAACGCCTAAACTGCGAGGAGACAAAAAGAGATGCGTAGAGCTCTAGGGCGTGATGTTCATCAAGGACATAACAGTGTACCAGGATGTGTGTGTGTGTGCATGTGTGTGTACGAGTGCATGTGTGCATGCATGTGCATGGAGGTGGTGGACTGTTTGCACTGAAGCGTTCGTCCCCTCAGGCCACGCCGACGCATAGTTAGTCGTCTCCGTACGGAACACAAGGGTCTGAAATGAGGAACTGACATTCCGAGAGAGCACAATATACTAAAGGCCTGGTTCTGTATAGCATCATTTCCTGCAGTATCAATTTAAATACCCAGTTTCAGACTTTTTCTGTATACGAGTGGAAACATATTCATATCATTAGAAACATAATAACGTTTTGTTGTGTAATAAAGACTTATGATATTTTATATACTGCTTCCTGCAGAATATTGTTTATAGAGGAAGTTTAGTGGTCAAACATTAACTATATTATAAGTGGTAATATCTACAATTATAACTATATAGCTATAATTATGATTGAAACTATAGTGGCTAGTATTACCCCTGGAAATTATACCTATGACAGAGTTTAGAGCTATTATTAATTAAAAACATGTTATTAAGGCAGCTTATAACAACTTATGACTGTGAAAATTACAACAAGTATCATTTTAATTGTGATAAGGACCATACCAAAAGCAAACTATAAGTATATTTAAATTATCTTTTTTTTTAACTATAACAATAATTATATAT
>JAQMYF010000005.1:26648527-26663428 GCA_030014195.1 Neosilurus mollespiculum | reverse complement strand
TATATAAACTCAGATTCAAACTATGGAAACGTATTGTTTAACTTTGACCATAAATATGGCTTTGACTATGAAATATATCATTAAATTATAGTTATATAATTATAATCAACAAATTATATTATCACAATGACCAATTTACAAACATAATCATTAAAATATGGTGTTTATATTTTCACAGTAATTGTAACTATGAAAATAACTACAGTGACCACAAAAAGTATGACTTGAAAGTATTGTGAACATAAAAATAGCTGCTAGGATATTAAGAAATACTATAATTATGAGTAAAACTATAGCTAGTTATAACCGTCGATAGTTTCAGTGTTTTTTCCCCTAACTTAAGTAGTGTTTTAATAGTTTCAATAGTGGAAAATTCTACAAATAATTCCATATTTGGTTCAAGTTTCTTACCAAATGATCAAGAAACATAACCCAATATGTATGTAATTTATAAGCTTAGAAAAGAGCTTATTCAACATTTTTAATGGTGCATACTGTATAAGAATACCTACATGTAGTATGGGTTAAACAGGCCTACTGTTGGTCCAGCAGTGCCTCAGGGTTAATCTTTGTGGAAAATCTAAGATATAAGTATAGCACAGCAATAAGATGAAAAGGTAACTTGCAATTATACACTGTATAATATATACACAAAAATTTCTGTGTTGTCCCCAAAGGAGTCTTAACCTGTTGCATGCAATATTGCAACATTTCATCAGAGCTAATTGAACACAGGAAAACAGTCTGCGAGGCACAAAGTTGTTTAATGTTGAAACTTCTGAGAACTGCATGGGGGTATTAAATATAGCCATCAAAACAGAATGCATAGACCAATTACCCATAAAGGAATTATTATTGCTACGTACAGGAAGAGGACGTGTGTATAGTTAAATATTTATAAAGCATATAAAGTAAAATGTCTAATATAATACAAAACATATATAGGAATCAGTTTTAGGATATTTATATTCATTCCATAATGTTTCCCAAATAGGATTAGAACAGTTTTGGCTTGCTGTTAAATCACGTAGTAATTAAAAAAAAAGTAGCTATTAACCCTTTATGCATAACTTATCTAATGTAAAGTTGTACTGTTGATGCCAAATTTATTACATAAAAACTTTCTGACTTCTTGAAAATATCATAAATCCAAAGTCCAATTAGTCCAAATTGTGATATTTACTTTTTTTTACACACACAAAAAAATATATTGTATCTATAATGTTTCTGTGAGAGAAAGAGAACGACTTTAACAGAGAAAGAATGATCCTGCGATGCACCTGGGGGTTTGTAAACATTCAAATATGAGGGCTTGCGAAAAGTTGCCATGGATACGTTCCAATTTGCATGGGCGCTTCATTTCCATACTGGAAGTTTGGCTCGGGGAGGAGCGCCAATTTCCATAGCGCAGGACGAGCGAGCACTGATGCGCTAACCACAGCCTCACACGGCCCTATTTGAATTTCAAATCAGGATAGATTACCTGCATCCAACAACCTTTGAACTCTGTAGGGTCCTTAACAAAACTCTACGTCCATAACAGCACAAAAAGGCCCCAAAAGACCCACTGGGAGAGCAATAAGTGAGATTTTAGCTAACATGCTAGTTTCATAGAGAGAGAGAGAGAGAGAGAGAGAGAGAGAGAGAGAATATATTTATATATAGGTATGCCTTCCAAGGAGGCAAAAGCAATACCAATGAATTGTGTAATGAGTTAACTATGTTGCATTCTTTTTTTCTTTTCTTTTTTTTTTTTTTTTGCAGAAATTGAACAAAATGGCATTGACTTCACAAGACAGGTAAATACACCTGTTAATAATTTATTACATACCAAGTCAGTTTGCATGTCAAAGGAACTACCGAGATACAACCTTAAAGACAACTTGGTGTAGATCTCTTTTACTGCAATGTAATGCATGTCAGTCTTAATTAACCGTGAGTTATCATAAGGTACATTGGCCCTTTTTCTCATATAATGCTACGTACTGTGTCCCATGTACAGGAACTAGCCTCAGGTTCCCATTTGCATAGGCTCTAGCCTAAGGGCAGGGAAGGAATGTTTTTCAAAAAGCTCCCTCCTGTTGAACAAGTCAAACAACCTTGGTGTGAATACACACGCACACACACACGTATGCACACACAAACGGACACCAGCATGCACATGTGACTCTCATCTCAACGGCGACACGCAAAAACATAACACACAAAAAAGTAGTGAGTAAAAATAAATCAATAAATATGCCGAGTTAATTATTAGTTTCTTCTGTCAGAATTCCACCTGCAGTGTTTCTTGTGTTAGGAGTCAGTTTAACTCGGTATTTCCCGGTTTCTAGATAAAGACAGAGGACCTGAACGATTCCCCTCACTCTGCATCGTCGCATAAGACATGTCACCTCACGCAGGGTACACCAGTTCCTACAGGGCAGCTGCCTGGGGTACGCCATGAACATTCCTCCCACTAAATCACACGCTATTCTTATGACAGGACGATGCATGATGGATAAAAGGATCATCCTCAATGCTTTTGTTGAATGTGTTTTCAGGAGTTGCCATCGCTGCACCCACTTCCTCAGCTGGTCCTCATGTCTGGCTCACACCTTTCCTCGTCCTCACCTTTCCTCCTCTCCCAGGCTCAGACTGGACATCAAGGTCAGTGGATTATCATTATTGCTATAGATATTTATTGCATTAAACCAGTTCCAATGTCATGGCATACAAAAAACGAAGGTACATCATGCCAGTTCCTTCACCGCCCTCTCTTTTTTAAACTTTATTGATAAATAAATCAACATAAAAGCACAAAGTGCTGATCCTGAAGTCTCCATCCATAAAAATATGAAGATAGAACTTCACCATTTCAAGAATTCTAGCCTTAAGCTTACGTACAGTTCTATCCAAAAGTATTGGAACAACAAGGCCAATGAATTAGTTTTTTTTTCTGTTCGCTGAAGACACATTTATGTGTGTGCGATGTGTGGTATTTACATCTAGACCAAGCACCCAGTTTTTCAAGAGAGCGAAAGTATTGGAACATGAACTGGTGTGTCATATTGTATAATCATTACATAGCCTTGGATCTCCACTCTCAGTAAAAAATGTAGAAAGAAGGGTAGACCAATATAAACACCAGAGACAGATCGATGGGAAAATGAAGCTGTTCTGAAGCTGAGAAAAGGGGAACATTTCATTAGAGCTATTACAAAAACCATTCGGTGAAGCCAGTATGACAATTTGGAATGTTCTGAAAAAGAAGAAATCCACTGGTGTACCGAGCAACAGGCTGTAAACCGGTCATCCGTGTCCGAAGACAGGCAGTTGGTGAAAACAAATTCCAAAACAACAGCCCATGACGTCATCAACAACCTCCAGTGATCCGGGGTGGAAAAATCACAGTCCACTGTTTGAACGAGAAGTAGAGAACCACAATATCATCCACAGACCATCCTGCAATACCTGCAGTAAAAATCAGAACACCAAATGGGACAAAGATGAGCCACAACAGTTCTGGAACAGGATTATGGACTGATAAAATGGATCTATGCATGGTAGTAAGCATACACGCTCGTCTGTAAAGCATGATGCAGTTGTGTCCTGGCTTGGGATGGCATGGCTGATTTCTGGTGAAGTAGACTGAACCCAAAACGACTGTAGGAAACTGTCTGCCAATGTGGGAATGGAAGGTTTATGACCAGCCAGCTGAATCACCAGATTTCAACCCAAATGAACCCAATTTTCATTTCATCTCGTGATGAGAAGGCTGAAGGGATGAACTCCCTTGGCAAAGCCAATGAACAAGTCTGGAGTTTATGGGTTGAAGGTTTCCTTGAGCTCACTGAGTGCTTTGATACAAAATGGGTTATGTTCCATATTGTGCAACATATCTAGATATAAACACCAGGAACTAATAAGACTATTGTCTTTTGGTGCACAGCAAAAACAAAGCAATTGGCCTTGCTGTTCCAATAATTTTGGAGGGCACTGCACCATGCTCGCTATTCAAACCCGAGTGATTGATTTGTTACCATAGAAACCGTAACATATTCGAATGAGTGCATCAACATAAACTTGATAGCTCTTATAGAAACTGGATCGATACCTTCTGACCGATCAGAATCAAGAATAGGATTGACCCAGTTCTCCCTGTGGTATTAATATTTTCCAGGGTGTCACATAAAGAACTGGGGTTGTGGCATTACATAGCTCGACGTGAAGCACAGTTACTTTTTGAAGTGTTTATTTCTTTCATACACCAACCCTTCGCCAATTAATTGTTTATTTGTTGACGAATGACACGTTGTACTGGTTATAATGGTTCTGTTTATTGTTGTGGAACATCTTTGATACAAGTTAGTTCCTGTTATCATGTACAGTACAGTGGCTACATACAGTCATTTCATCAGCAGCTTCCCGTTTTTGTTTTTTTGTTTTGTTTTTTTGGTTATTTTGTTATTAATCATGACCTTTCCATGTAAGGGAAAAATAACTTTTATTTCTGTTATGAAGATCTAATAGCTTCTACTCACTCACTCACTCACTCACTCACACATTCACTCATTTGCCGAACCGCTTAATCCTACTAGGGTTGTGGGGTACACCCTGAACAGCTCACCAGGCCATCACAGGGCAACACACACTCAAACCTAGGGGCAATTTGGAACAGCCAATTGCATGTCTTTGGACTGTTGGAGGAAACCAGGGTACCTGGTGGAAACCCACACGAGCACAAGGGGAACATGCAAACTTCACACAGAAACACCCTCGCTGAGCCCAGGACTCAAACCCAGGACCTTCTTGTTGTAAGGCAGACATGCTAACCACTATGCCACCATGTCGTTCGAACAGCTTCTAAATAGATATCTAGTAAAAAAAAATATTTATATATATATATATATCAAGAAGTAAACACATCTTCTGACCAATCAGAATCAAGCATGTATTAGCAGTATGGGGTGATGTATGATAAAACTCTTTGCGTCTTATATTTATTGTGCCTTTTATTGTCTTGTAGCACTCCTGCAGCCGAATCTGCTCTCCTTGCCCTCTCAGTCCCAGCCTAGCCTCCTGCAGCACCAACCTGGACTGGCCCTGACGCCTCAGGTAAACTAAAGAGTTCCTTAAATCCATGTTAGAATTTTAGTAGTTTCTCAATCCAGTCCTCAAGAAGCCCATCTCCAACCATCATAGAGTAGCTCCAGCGTCTTGCCTTGCTAGACTTCTAACAAACTGTAGTAGGTGTGTCAGAAAGCGGAACTCAAGAACAATGCAGCCTGTTTTCAAATCTCTGTAATTATTTTATCTGCGCAGGCAATGGGTCGATCAGGCTTGGCTGGGTCCTCCATGGATGCACACTTGGACATGCCGCACTTACAGGTGCCAAAGCACGTGGCTGCTTCTCAGCAGGACGAGCCAAGCGACCTGGAGGAGCTGGAACAGTTTGCAAAGTCCTTCAAACAAAGACGTATCAAGCTTGGATTCACACAGGCAATGACCCAGATATTCAAATAAACTTTTCAGACAGATGTAAATAAATACATTCAAGGAGAACTGGCCATAGAGTGCATTTTAATGCCGCCTCAGTCCTTCTTGGTGACATCCATTTGTTTTGTTTTTTGGTGGGTTTTTTCACATGTTAATCTGCTGGTTCTGTTTTCAGGGAGATGTGGGCTTGGCTATGGGGAAGCTGTATGGAAATGACTTCAGCCAGACTACAATTTCCCGTTTTGAGGCTCTCAATCTCAGCTTCAAGAACATGTGCAAGCTCAAACCGTTGCTGGAGAAGTGGCTCAGTGACGCAGGTACCCAAACACATACAAACTGGAGTGGTGGAAGTACCAAAGATTGACATTTGCTACCTTTAAGAGTATTTAAACCATTTGAATGCACTTTGACCCTCCCCAGAAAACTCCCCCTCGGAGTCCATGGCCAATCCTGCGACTCTACCTCCTCTTATGGAAGGATACGGGAGGAAGAGGAAAAAGAGGACGAGCATTGAGACCAACATCAAGCTCACATTGGAGAAACGCTTCCTTGATGTGAGTAATTTGATTGGACGCCTCTGTGAGGGGCATTGTCAAGATTTCTGATAAGTCGTCTCAGGTTTTGGCGAGTCATCACGGATTCTAGCCGTCACATAAAGTGTGCGCTTTTTTATTTTATTTTTTTTTTCAGAATCCCAAACCAAACTCAGAGGAGATCACTCTGATCTCGGAGCAGCTGTCGATGGAAAAGGAAGTGGTGCGGGTGTGGTTCTGCAATCGACGACAGAAGGAGAAGAGGATCTATTGCCCAGTCTCCACCTCGCCGATAAAATCACACAACTACAATGCCAGACTGGTGAGTTGTTTCCATTGTTATTCTTCCCATCAGTACCATCATCCATAAAATCCAGTACATGGAGTACCAAAAGACCATCACAGCCACTCCTAGGCTAACTGTGGGATGCTCCATGTACAATGCTGTACTGCCTTGTCTCTTTGTCATGATGTCCCTCCAGTGTGTCACATGACCTACTCTATGATGAAGTCACCGAGAGGGGTGTTACCACCCTGGGATATCCCACCCACAGAGCTTTTAAGATGCTGTACATTGTTGTTCAACCTACACCTTCTAACCCAAGTTGCTTCTTATTTCAGCCTGCAACCAGCAGACCATTCAGTCCTCTCGCTTCAGGAGGGGGTAAGGTGTCTTCTTTTTTTAACGAAAACAAATAAAAAAATTCATGTGATTTGATCAGTGAGGTAATAACTGCTGCTTTTTTCTTTCAGTGTCGAGCAGCTCATCTCCTAACAGCCCGAGCCGCGGCTCTTCCCCCAACACTCTGTCTTCGTCCTCCAGTCCTCTGACATCACAGGGAGTCAATCAATCCTTCAATCCCACAGGGTATAGTACTACTGCAGAATGTCTTTTTCAATAAGCCAGTCATGCTTGTTGGGACCAGATAGGCCGCTTTGGTTTCAGAAAATTGCTGATCTCCTGCGATTTTCATGCAAACCATACAAGTCTCGAGGGATTACACAGGAGTCCTCATGACTACTGGTTAAGCAATTCAAAATAACAACTCTTTACATCTGTAGTGAGCAGAAAAGCATCTCAGCATTCTGATGTTTTTAATATTACAGCGTCTGTCATGTACATCGCACAACAGTTATATCCGAGACACAAAACTGGGCTAATTCCTATGCCATTTGTGGGCACGTTGCATGAAACTCACCTGTTGTGCGATGGAAACTACCATCGTAGACCCTTGTTGTGGTGTTTTAGACATGTCCACAATGTTTTCCATTTCATAGGTAATTCTGGACGTCAGGTCCGTTTGCTAGATGTTTTGCGCAATGCCTTACGATGTCCTACAGCTGTGTTACGAAGGACATACAAACTTCATACGCGCTTTGCGTCACCTGATGTGCTCAGAATACTTACAATGGTCCTATGATTGCCCTACATTAAACTAGTAATGAAATTACATTTACTCAAGTACTGTAATTGAGTACATTTTTCGAGTATTTGTACTTTACTTGAGTATAAATTTTACTTTTACTCCATAAATTTTAACACAAGTATCTGTACTTTCTGAGTTGTTAGTTTAGTTGTAATCCATGAATATTTTTAATGTATATTAATATTTTTTAAAAAGGCAACCAGACTTTTCAGAGCTTCTGGAGAAGACCTGTGTTGGGATAATTAGGGAAATGATGCAGGATATTCTGGAAATCAATTGCTTTGGTTACACAAAGCTGAGCAGTGTCCGGGTACAGAGAGAGAGAGAGTCTATCTTTACTTCTAATTGAGTAAAGAATGTGTGTACTTTGAACACCCCTACATTAAACCCACAGGACTTGCTTATATACCTCTGTCTAGTGTATGAAATTCTTACGACAGTGTTAGGTTGAGGCGTACGCCGGTCGTGTGTCAATAATTGTATCACTTTGGTATGAACATCGTACAGTTTGACTTACAGACCTGACCTGCTTTCCGCACAACAGGCGTACAACACATATTTTATGTCAACGCAGCTATGCAGCTACGCAGTTTTCACCCAATTCTACGTCAGTCCCTTACGTCAGTCGTAGTGGTGCTAAATTAGTGCAGGCTGTTTGTGAAAGGGGCTGCTCTGGTCTGCTTCTTATGATGTGTATTAGTTCCTCGTCTACCAGATAAACATCAGTCAAAGTAAACCCTGTTCTGTTTTCTTCCAGATCATGGTATCGTTGGAACAGTACTGCATATCACCACTGAGAATAACTGACATGCCACCCCATCGTCACCCCAATGGCCACACCTGAGGCCCACCCTCCACAAAATGAAAAAAATGTTTACAATTTGTTTGGACCAAAAAAACAACAAAAACAAGGAAAACAATGCTCTGACTTATAAATTCTCATACTACCGAAGTACTGAAGTTTTTCGCAATCATGACATGCTGAAAAAAAAATATTTCAGATTCACATTAGTTCATTTCAGCGATTTTTCGGGATTCAGCAGGTCTCGTACCATTTCAAGTTTCTACGGTTATTTTAAAACCACTATGTTCTCGAAGTCTTGAAGAGAGAATATTTTTCAAACACAATGTTTACATATATATATTCTTATCCTCCCATATTTTAAAATAATATATACTGATTATAATCATTTAGACATTATCACACTAGACGGTTTGAGCACAGTGACAAAATTATAAATTTTAAAATATTAAAATATTTCAAGCGTCAGGTATTTTTTTTTTTTTTTTTTTTTTTTAATGAATGATCTCACTGACTTCACTATGTAGCATTTCCTACTGCAGTCATACGATTTTCAGTCAGGACTCGAAGGTTCATTAAGTCCTCCTCAGTTTCCTATTTTATAAATGTCTGTTTTTCTAACTTACACTTTTATGAACATGCTTTTGGAAATGGAAGTAATATATAGCGGGAAAGGGTGTTGTTCCCCACCCCTCCTACCCTTTCCATATGAAGTGGTCTGAAGCATTTGATGTGCTGTAATTTTCACACTTTGCATTTGACGTGATTACATATCACCGTGATTTATTTTTGCTTGTGTCTTGTTTTTTGTGATGCATAATATTTTTTTGTAATGGAAATTGTTGTGTTGTACATTTGAATGCTGGACATGAGTGTATGTGTAACTGTTTATCACTTATTAAACAGATTCTTCGCTTTACGCTGCATGGTCCTTGCTTTACATTTCATCCGTCATCAGTCAGTCAGTCATCTTGCGCTTGATTCAGGGTTGGGTCACGGGGGCAGCAGCCTAAGCAGTGAAGGTCCAGACTATGGATAGAAAAAACACCAAGTATTCAGTTTCCCTTGCCCGGACCCTGTTTACCGGGGTATTCTCTGGAGCCAGGCCTGGGGAAGGGGCTCCAAGGGTGGTCGGGCTTCTGCCCATGGAGCCTGGCCAGGCCCAACCCAAAAAGGAGACATGGGTCCACCCGATCACCTGTGGGAGGGTCTATAGGGGACGGTGCATTGTGAGCTGGGTGGCTTTACATTTTACTCAGTTAATACTTATTATATAGGATATATATATATATTCACAGCAAGAAGGTGCTGGGCTTAGGCGTTTCTGTGTGGAGTTTGCATGCCCTCCCCGTACTTGCGTGGGTTTTCTCCAGGTACTCTGGTCTCCTCTTACAGTCCAAAGTTATGCACTTTAGGCTAATTGGCTGTTCCAAATTGCCCCTAGGTGTGTGTTTATGGTTGTGTGTGTGTCTGCTGGCTTTGCAACGGTCTGGCGAGCCCAGTGTTGGCTCAGCCTCCTCAAGACCCTTATGGGATTAAGTGGGATAAAACGGCTCACCAGACCATCACAGGGCAACACACAACCATTCACACTCACACCTAGGGGCAATTTGGAACACCAGTTATCCCAATGTGCGTGGAGGAAACCGGAGTATCTGGAGGAAACCCATGCAAGTACAGGGAGAACATGCAAACTCCACACAGAAATGTCCTCACTGAGCCCGGGACTTGAACCCAGGACCTTCTTGTTGTGAGGAGGATATGCTAATCGCTACACCACCGTGCCGCCCTCCATAGTGGACTCTCTATCCTTTGATCCTTTAACTGGATTAAAGCATAACACATTACACATTGACTTTCCCTTTGCTTTCTAATGTATTAACATCCTCAACCACTAGAGAGCACTCAGATATAATACACACCGAAGAAGGATGTCGGGGCCTGATATAATTCGTTTGAAATATTTGCATTTGAATCTCAGGTGCTGAAACGTTTGCTAGGATATAAAACAATGGAAAGTGTGCTGTTACAGAAAAAAAAAACCTAAGGCATGTTTATGTGATTTAAAACATCATGTATATCAGAAAGTAAAGACAGGTACACTGCTGTTTTGTATATTTTTACAGATATATTCTTATTCATAATCTCACCGTTTTGGTTCTAAAACCTGAGGTATGCCATAAATAATCAAACCCTGTAAAAATGAAGAACTTTCATCCCAGGCAATTCCGGAGGCGTCCCCATGTCATGTGCTTGTAAAATATCCCAGCCAGCACGTATGTGGGTAGTAAGAGAGCTGAAAAATGGGCTCCATATGGCATTGTCTGTAGATTCCATAGTGGCCCCATGTCAACTGGCCACATGAATTCATTTCCCATTAGTAACTTTAGTAACTAGGGCCCACATAGGGAGACCATCTGTGCTTGCCAAAGTGGGCGACACTTAGTTGATCCAAGAGCACCCTAGTTAAGTGCCCATTTTGGGCCCATGTAGCCCAGGCATGATCCAGGTGGGGCCCACATACAAAAGTGGACAGTTAACATGGGGCTACTATGGGACCCATGTACAAACCCATATGGGACCCATTTTACTGCCCACATGATACAAATGAGGGATGTGGTTGTCATAACTAAAAAAAAAATCTATCAAAGGAAAGCCTGATTAACAAAAATAACATTATACAAATATATATATATATATATATTTCATTTATGGAATACAGTTAAACTTTATTGAAATAGATTCTTTAAAAATCATGGATGAATGATTAGTATAACAATTACAGCTAAATAAAAAAAAAGTCAATTTCTATTAAAAATGTGAAATAAAATTAATACAATTAGTAAAATGTACTTTGACAATCAGTTTTATTTACTAACATTAATTTCAGCTCATCCTTTCAGTATGATTTGATGTAGAAATTAATGAGTACTTATGTCCATTATGGGCCACCATACCGGGAGGAGGGTAACAGCACATACATCAGCGGACGGTGGATCTCTGAATTTCAATCGCTGATTAAACCCGTAAATGCAGGTGTATATGCAACATGTAATGTATCAAGTTTTGACTACCGGAAATGAGGGAAACGAGTATAATAGTTGCACCATTAATTTATTGAATTTATTTTAACAACGTAAAGAGTTTTAATTACCTTATACAATCGCAATTCTATCAATCCTTGCAGATTTGATGGATTGATAAGGACATTGCTTCCAACTGTTTCTCTTTTTTTTTGTCTCCTAAAGTAAATAAAATAATAATAATAAAAACCAGCATGTTGAGAAACTGAAATGGCTTAACTCAGAGTTTCTACTCTAATGAAAATATCAAATTTCCTAACTCCCTCTGACTTTCCTTTTGTGCTGAACTGACAAAAAGAAATACTGTAAATACCATACATTTTCAGGCTTTATTTACAACTTTACAGGCAAGTTTGGTACTCATCTTTTAATAATACAACCCCTAAATCCTATTAGGGTCACGGGGAGGCTGGCTATCTCCACCAACATAGGGCGAAGGTGGGGTACACCCTGAACAGCTTCCCAGACCATTGCAGTACACTTAGTGGCAATTTGGAACAGCCTAATGTGCATATCTTTGAACTGAGAAAGAAAACCAGAGTACCCAGAGGAAACCCACACAAGCACGGGGAGAACATGCAAACTCCACACAGAAATACCTGGGAGAGCCCAGGGAGTCGAACTAGGTGGCAGACGTGCTAACCACTATACCACCGTGTTACTGGTGTTTGCATGTTCTTCCCATGCCAGTATAGGTTTCCTCTGGGTACTCCAGTTTCCTCCCACACTTCCCGCCCTCGATCCTAGTAGGATTAAGCGGTTCGGTAAATGAGTGAGGGAGTGAGTGAGAGATGTAGTTCAGCCAGAAAAGCTCCAGACTGAGCCGGTGGACTTGGATGTAAAAAGTCCAACAGATTTACCTAAGTGTACATTACATTACCTCTCTTTCTAAACATAAATGTGCGTATATTTATAGACTTCCAATATTCTAAGCCGTAGGATGATAAATACTGTATATGGTTATTGTGTAAGATGAGTCATGGTGAAAATTTTCTTTCCCCAGGCAATGGTTTGATCTCTCAGTGAATGAAACCTACTTTTAAGGTTAGAGTAGAGTGTAAACAATACCAGCATGGTAGCTAAAGTTGTCGTATAATGTCCATCATCAGGGTGTGTATGCTTTAAAGAGCTGGAGTTTCAAATATACCTGGTGAAACCTGTTTTCCTCTTCATTACATCTAACTTCCAGCGACTCGCTTTGGCCTCACTTCTCACTGTCGGTTTTATCAAGGAGTCACAAAACGGCACTGCAGAGCGGAGATGCTGGGTGTACTCCTCGTAATCGGGGGATTAGTACCCCTAATCCAGGCACAAGGTAAGACAAGACAAGACGAGACAAGCTGCAGTTTATTGACTGAAAGCTCGAGAGGAGAGATATTGGAGTTATTCTGTGAACACATACCATAACAGAGCATATCGCTATGGTTTTAAAGATATGTTCAGTACTACAGTATTACTTTTATTTAGTTTTATTTATTTATTTACTTTTATTAATCTGTATGCTGCAGACATTTTATTCAGTGTCATATCAGATGAGGAAAACCTAATCACGGGCCGGTTCCTCGACTCCCTGTTGCTGAGTATTCCTCCCTGTTCCTACGCCGGCCAGAATGTTGACCTGAGCTACGTGAATGTGAAGACCAATACCAGCTGTACGTATCATTTATTATTTTAGCTTTTCTGATCATTTTCAGCTGCACGACAGACCCCAGGTTCATGTTACTGCTCTAGTTCTAACATGATACTGTTTCTATAGTCTCAGAGATCTGTACCACGTATGTAACTTTTGTCTTCAACACCTAACACTTTCCAGGGCAATATCTTGAGAAAGACGTTCCCGATACACATCATACCGCTTTTGTTTGCATGCATACCATTGTTCAGAACAATACATTGAGATTTCATAGATTTATTAGCATTGTGGTCTATAAGCCTTTGTGGCTGGCGCTCCATCCACACCCTGTGTTGATGGACTGTACCATGTAAGTTTTAAGCTTGGGGGTGGTGAATGTGTAAAATTTGTAATAAACCTGCAGTGCTTCATCTGTTGAGCTACTTGCTCAGTTGAACGTCTAGTTTACTCAACTGTGCTATATGACAAAGAAGATTATCATTGTTGATGGAGTTTTCTGGAAGATTTGTCAATGTTTTCAACACCTTAAGAGAAAATGATTGTTTGGAAAACTGGCTCCTTAGATGACGGCAATGTTATTAAGTATAAATTAAATGCCATGTTGGTCAAATATATTACTAGCTACTCGCTATTTGGACAAAATACTAATACAATAGATAAAAATAGGCCAAAAGCAGTACTGTCTTGCTCATATATTATCATAACCTTAGAATAATAGCCTACTATTAGTATTTATATTGCTGATTAGCTCCTAATCAAGATTTAATTGTGATGTGGTGTTTAATTTGATTTTAACAGACACTCTGTACAACGTTTTCACGGTTCCAAATTGTGACATCAGCGGCGACCCGAAAGGATCAACCGCATTTAGCAGAAACATCGGATACCAGTTGATGAACCTCAACCACAGCACACAGTACAAGTGAGTGTGACATCCATCCAGACCTTCAATGCTGATGTCACTTCATGCCCCTCAGATTAAAAAGTGTGTTTAAATTGACTTTATTTTTTTATACATATATATATTTAGGATATACTACAAAATTGGATTCAAGACCAGCAATCTTTTGATGGCAACTACACAAAAAGGTAACATCGCAAGTGATCCACTGTGAAGTGACCGGAATGATACGAAAAGACTCCATGCTGAAATCTGTATGTCTTTTTACAGAAGCTTGCTATACAGACATCTCCATTGGCTTCCCAGGACGCAGCGCGGCGATGTTGGTCATCACGGTCATTCTGTCCGTGGCTATGTTTATCCTGCTAATCAGTATAATCATAGGTTTGGCACAAGGTTTTTGTGGAATCTAAAGCCTCACTTTGCATGCAGAAGTCAAGTGTATTCCATTACACCTGTCACAAATATACACTGCCGTACCTGGGTGCTGAAAAGAATTTGTCTGGAAGAACACTAAAACTAAGCTAGCTATCAAGCTAAAACTTTTTTAGTTTAAATCCTTTCATGAAGCCGAAGCATTTCACAATCATTTTGCTGTAAATGTAATTCTATTTTTCTGTAGTTGTAACAGGTTTATCATCTTTTTTTAATCATGACATGACAATAGCACCCTTTCGCATTTCAATCCAAGTATTTCTTTCTCATTGTTTAACGTCCTGTTTTCTTGTAAGGACTGGTATAATTGGTGGACTATTTTTTTCCTACCTGTGTTCAAATTTAATAATAAATATCGAAATGTGCTATAATGTTCAGCTGTGTTTACATTTTATTAGATACCAATAATCCCCTCCAGCTGCAATTCATTCATTCATTCATTAACCCAGGGGTGTCCAAAGTAAAAGGCCGAGGTGGGTGCAGGTTTTCTCTTCAACCAACCAGTAGCCACACCTTCCACCTGTGTGAGCCGCTGATCTCAGAAAGTGATTGGATCGTGTATTCTATTGTTTGCATGTGGCAAAACCTAAAGCCAGCCTGGTGCCATCT
>JAQMYF010000005.1:26612991-26640248 GCA_030014195.1 Neosilurus mollespiculum | reverse complement strand
ACCAGTCCACATGTGCTTTGTGGACTTGGAGAAGGCTTTTGACCGTGTCCCTCAGGCTATCTTGTGGGGTGTGCTCCTGGAATATGGAATACCGGACCTGTTGCTACGGGCTGTTCGGTCTCTGTATTGCTGGAGCCAGAGCTTGGTCCGCATTGGTAACATGTCAAATTCGTTTCCAGTGGGGGTTGGACTCCGCCAAGGCTGCCCTTTGTCAACGGTTCTGTTCATAATTTTTAAGGATAGAACTTCTAGGCGCAGACAAGGTGTTGAGGGGTTCTGGTTTGGTGGCCATAGGATCTCGTCTCTGCTTTTTTCAGATGACGTTGTCCTTTTGGCTTCATCGAGCCAGAACCTTCAGCTCTTGCTGGAGCGATTCGCAGCTGAGTGTGAAGCGACTGGGATGAGAATCAGCACCTCTAAGTCCGAGGCCATGGTTCTCAGTTGGAAAAGGGTGGAATGCCCCCTCCGGGTCTGGAATAAGGTCTTGCCCCAAGTGGAGGAGTTCAAGTATCTTGGGGTCTTGTTCACAAGTGAGGGAAGGATGGAGCGGGAGATTGACAGGCAGATCGGTGCAGCCTCTGCTGTAAAGCGGAGCTTGTACCGGTCCGTCATGGTGAAGCGGGAGCTGAGCCACAAGGCAAAGCTCTCAATTTACGATACTACCTATGGTCACGAGCTCTGGGTAGTGACCGAAAGAACGGGATCGCGAATACAAGCGGCTGAAATGAGCTTCCTTCGCAGGGTGGCAGGTCTCTCCCTAAGAGATAGGGTGAGAAATTCTGTCATCCGGGAGGAACTCGGAGTAGAACCGCTGCTCCTTCGTGTTGAGAGGAGCCAGTTGAGGTGGCTTGGGCATCTGATCAGAATGCCTCCCGAACGCCTCCCTGGTGTGGTGTTTCGGGCATGTCCAACCGGGAGGAGACTCCGGGGCCGACCCAGAACGTGCTGGAGGGACTACATCGCTCGGCTGGTCTGGGAACGCCTTGGCGTCCCCCCGGAAGAGCTGGAGGAAGTGGCTGGGGAAAGGGACGTCTGGAAGTCACTGCTTAGGCTGCTGCCCCCGCGACCCGATCCCGGAACAAGCGGAAGATGAAGATACAAAAATATACAAGATAATCACAGAGGGTAAGATGGACAAATTATGGGCAACAAGGTAAGTACGTTCTCCTCACAGCAAGACGATTCTGGGTTCAAGTCCCGGGCTCGGTGAAGGCGTTTCTGTGTGGAGTTTGCATGTTCTCCCCGTGCTTGCGTGGGTTTCCTCTAGGTACTCCAGTTTCCTACAACAGTCAAAAGACATGCCCACTAGGCAAACTGTCTGTTCCGAATTGCCTCTAGGAGCATGAATGGGTGGGTGTGTTGCCCTGTGATGGTCTGGCAAGCGTTCAGGGTATACACCACCTTCTCCAGCCTCCCCGCAACCCTGGTCAGATTAAGCCGTTTGGCATGAGAGGCATCCATCCATCCATTCAGTGTCCATACTTATTGGCTGTTCTCCAGTTTCCTCCCATAGATCAAAAACGTGCACAGTAGTCTAACTGGCTGTTCCAAATCACCCCTAGGTGTGAGTGAGTGTGAATGGCTGTATGTGTGTTGGCCCTGCAATAGCCTGGCAAGATGTTCAGGTTGTACCCCGCCCTCGCCCAGATATAAATATATTATATATTTTAGGATATATGCTAGGACCATTTTTGTTTTTGAACTTTTTCTTTATTCTTTGTACTTTTAAAACACAAACAGAATAATTAATTAACTATGAAGTAACCGGATCGTCATACTCCATCTCGCTCTGTCCTCTATATCCCTCTCACCTGCACAGGTCTCCCTCACAACATCCATAAATCCCTTCTTTATCCTTCCAGTCAGTTCTTCTACCAATACTCCCTTCATCCCCCCTCTGCACATGTCCAAACCATCTTACTATGGACTCTCTCACTTTAAGCCCAAACATGTGCTGTCCCTCTAGAATATTAATTTCTCATACTTGTCCCTCTCAGAGAAAATCGCACCATCTTCGTTTCCACTGCTAGCTCCGCCTCCTGTCTTTAATTCAATGCTACAGTTTCCAACCTGTACAGCATAGCTGGCCTAAGCAGTGCCCAGATGTGTACATAATTAATCGAGGCTATTCACGTAATGTTATTTTAAAAAGAGTGGGCGGAGTTTCATTAGTCCTTTAACGTAGTGACGAACCAAACATGACGGCGGACATGCCTCGGCTAAGGTTAGCGTTACCTTAAGCTGCTGTAGGTTTGCCTGAAGCAGGCGCAGATGGGTCATGACCTTCCTGCTGAAGTTGGGTCCTCTGGTCTGAGAGGACGCGGAGGACAGGAGTTTCTTCAGATCGATGACCGAATCTCCTGCTGCAGGCTCGGTGCCGCAGACCAGCCCATCATCATCAGTGCTGCTCTCACCCGAACCTCCGTAACCTTCCAGCATCATGTAACCCCCTACTGCCAGAGGGGCAAAAATGCAGCTTGGTAAGAAACTGACGTGCAAATCAAACAGTAAACATCACTGTCAGGTGATGTTAGAATACAACTCCATACCAAAGTCCTCTGACGTGTCAAAGAAGCTGCTGTCTTCCGACGGCAGCTCGTGACGGTTCTCTGTCCTCTCAGCGCCATTCTCCACCGAACCGCCGCGGGCAGAGTTGTTCTCCGAGCCCTGCAAATACCCAGCTGTCGTCCTGCGCAGTCTTGCCACGCCCCTCTCTCTCACCTGGACCTCCTGACCGTCCATAAAACTGATCAGGAGCTGCCTCAGAGCAGCCACTGCAGGACAGAGAGACAATCAGAGCTCATTCGTGGAGGTTTCGAACTTACAGCAGAGCAGAATAGTACAGTAATAAATCAACAGTGACCTGTGGGTGGAGCTAGAAGTAGTGTCCACACTTGATTGGTTAAATGCCGTACACAGTGAATACTGAATTGGCGTGAAATGATTCACACTGAGGAAAAACCCAACCAAGCCGTGACAAACCACTCACAGGTCTGAAGCGCCTCGTCGGCCAACAGCGGAGGCAGATCAAAGCTATCCAAGTCCTTCTCCTGTACTGCGATGGCGTGTCTCGAGCGCTGTTTCAAGAAAGGAAGTCTGTCTGCAAGTTCAGGATCTAGGAAGGCCTCCTCCACCTCCTCCTCCTCCTCATTCTCCACGTCATCTGGAACCTGCAGCGTGTGCTCACCCTCTCCTTCTGCCTCTGCTTCTACCTCTGCCTCGTCCTCTGACTTGGTGTCAAACGGGTTGTTTCCTGCTGGAGGAATCTGCATGATCTCTGGGCAGGAAGTAGCATCTTTTTCTAGGGAGAGGGGCAAAATACTCTGGATGAGACACACAGTGTGGAATAAAATAAAAAAATAAATAGAAAATAAAGAAATAAATATTAGTTAAATTATTCATCCATGCAGTAAAATGATTTTACTTAACAGGAACTCTCAAAACGATCTCAAATTTGGTGTCTTGATGTTCTAACAGGAAATGTTAGATCATTTTTACTACATTTAAACAGCCACTTGCAGCAGTCACTGGAAGTGACAAGTAAAGGACTGACCAAGGAGAAAGATTGCAGAGCACTGGGGTTTGGCTCATTTAAAAAAATAAATAAAAAAAAAAAAAATATTTGTGCACTCATTTGCATATTGCAAACCATAATATAATAGTACTATAGTAATAATACCTACTGTAGAAAAGCAATCAGAGAGTGCAAACCCCCACAAAAAAAATAATAAATAAATAAATAAAATAAAATAAAAAATAAAATAATAATAATAATAGGGTGGCGTGGTGGCACTTGCCACACAGCAAGAAGGTCCTGGGTTTGATTCACAGACTCGGGGCGTTCATGTGTGCCATTTGTGAAAATGTTCTCCCTGTGCTTGCATGGGTTTCCTCTGGCTACTCCGGTTATCGCTCACTGTCCAAAAACATGCATACTAGGCTGACTGGCTGCTCCAAATTGGCCCTAGGTGTGTGAGTGAGTGTGAATGGTTGTGTATTGGTCCTGCAATAGCCTGGCGAGCTGTCCAGGGTGTAACCTGGCATTCACCCAGAGTTGGCTGAGATGGCCCTAATTAAGATTAAGCAGCTTAGAAAATGAATGAATAATAATACTAACACACAGCTCCCCCTGCTGGTCCTGGGGTCATCCCACACCTTACATAATGTCTCACAATGTAAAAATTTATAAAATTGCTTCACCCCTCCAAAAACAAACAAACAAACAAATAAATAAATAAATAAAAAAAACACAGCTGCTAACAAACAAGCAGACAAACCAAAAGGTGACAAAAACATACAAACAGTATATGTTTAAATTCAATCACAGCAGAGGACTCGGTAAACACTTTGGCTGGCAAACCCTTTGAATGGCAAACCCATAAAACAGATACCTGGAGACTGGGTGCTTCCTGTCGAGATACGATCCGGATCTTTGCTTATTTTCGGTATCTCGTCATCGGCTTCCCGCTCGGCACTGCAAAGTGGACAGGCATGGAATTAGTGCAATGCTGTAAGGCTGAGACGTGCCCCAAATTAAAGAGGACTATAAGTCAGGCAGCGGCGAGTGCATGAACAGAACACACACAGTCGCTTGTACTCACTCATTCTGAGGCAGGCTCTTCATACAGTCTGCTCTCTGCCCGATGAGATCGTGCCACCTGGACGACACAAACCGTAATGAGGAAGAGCATCATGTCGAGTTTTAGCATTTAAGATCATGTTACTTGGGACATCATTTGGAAAACACTTCCTCTGTTTTCTCACCACTGTTATATATATTAAGTATCTTATTGCTTAATTCTATTAAGGTCGCAGGGAAGCTGGAGCCTATCTCAGCCTTCACTGAGTACACCCTGAACAGCTCGCCAGACCATCACAGGCCAACACACACACACACACACACACACACAAAACCATTCACACCTAGGAGCATTTCGGAACAATCACTTATCCTAACATGCATGTCTTTGGACTGTGGGTGGAAACCGGAGCACTTGGAAGAAACCGGCGCTAGCACGTGGAGAACATGCAAACACCGCACAGGGACACTTTTGCCAAGCCTGGGATTTGAGCACTGGATCTTCACGCTGAGAGGCGGCCATGCGACCCACTATGTCACACAAAACGTGCAAAAAAAAAAAAAAAGATACGAGATAATGTAAAAGTAAAGCTTCTTCTTTTGAAACTGTTTAAAGGAGGGGCGGCACGGTGGTGTAGTGGTTCACAGGAGCAGCATGAAGGCCTTGGGTTTGAGTCCCGGGCTCGGCAGGGGTGTTCCTGTGTGGAGTTCTCATGTTCTTCCTGTGTTTGTGTGGATTTCCGCCCACAGTCCAAGGACATGCACGTTAGGCTAATTGGCTGTCCCAGATTGCCGCCAGGTGCGAGAGTGAATGGTTGTAGGTGATTCGGTATGCAACGGTCTGGGGAGCTGTTCAGGGTGTATCCAGCATTTGCTTAGTGTTGGCAGAGATGGGTTCCAAAATCCCCCTGACGCTGGCAGGATTAACCGGTTGATACCTAAATCCCCACCCAGCTCACTGCAGGCCCTCTCTGAAGGACTGAACTTACGTTTTCTGCTCCGACACTGTTTGTGCCATCAGCTCGTAGATCTGCGCGCCATAATCGGACATGGACACCACAAAGAACGACTTGTTGTCTGTGAACAGCACATTAGGCACTCGAGTTAATAGAAAGTCCTTTAGATCAAGAAACCCACAGGAAGACTCATGCGTTCATTTCATTCCTGTTGGCCCGACGCACCTGTCGCTACCGAGCGCACCAGCACAGTACTGAGCTTGATAATCGGACTGAAGATGTGTTTGGTCTCGGCCGTGCCTGCCAGATTCTTACTGTGGCACTTGAGGATCAGCTTCTCATCCTGCCTCTGCAACAGCACCAAGATGTCCTCGAGCAGGAGTGTGTAGAGCTCTGAATACAACACACACATACACAAACATTAGGACAATGCAGGCTGGATGTTTGAAACTTTTCCAGAGTGGATTATTTTGAATGTTAAAGGAGCAGCGTGTCGTTTTTACATAACCAGGCCCCACCTTAATTTCCTGGCCAAAAATTAAAACAAAAATATCTAACTTGGCCTCATGCACTGCACGGTACTACTGCAAACCCGCTTCTTTTTTTCCCCTCACAAAGGTATCTATGAAAGGATACTATTACTACGGTTCTTTAAAGGGGCAGTCATGGGATGGGAAGTCACAGGATACGAGACATGAATTCGGGTTTGGACCAAATTTACAAGGAGTCTGCGACAGGATTTCGAACTGAAAACTCTTCGCCCAGCAAGATTTAAAAAAAGTCTGATTTCCCAAATCTCACCCGCGCTTTATCTCTTAGTACTATATCTCTCTATATTTCAGTCTTGAACATTCATCCCTCCTTTGCCTGCAATAACACTCCACATCCTACACGTCCCGCTATCTCATTAATATTCAAGCCTGAGGCAAAGACCCGTATGAAGGGCAACCATGCCGGCGAGGCCATTCCATCCTTCCCTCATCCAACTGTAAGAAAACGATGCTCCTTGGGCTAAGCTTACTGGGTGGGCTCTTGAAGACCACTCAAATCTTCAACTAAGACGTTGGTTGACTTGTCGAGGGATAAAACAGGCATGCAAGCGGAGCTGGTTGAGAGGTTAGTAACTAGGCTAACACTTGTAGACTGGCTTTGGGAATTTAATGAAGACGACTTAGCGTGAATCACTCTTGCAAATGCCATAACAACGATGATTTCTAGTCATGTTTACTCGTGCCCAATCCTGCTCCTGGAGATCTACCTTCCTGAAGACCTACGCTCCATCCCTAATCATGCTCACCTGACCATCTAATCAAGGCTTAAGACTTTGATATGAAGCCTTAAAACCTGACTATATCGGTCACATGGGCCACATTAGGGTTGGAGATAAAGTCCTCAGGAAGGTAGATCTCCAGGAGCAGGATTGGGTACCCCTGGTCTAGAACATGACCCGTGGTCAGTGAGAGCTGATGTTTAATGGGCGCTAGAAGGCATGATCACATTACTCCAGTTTAAGCAGACTGATACCGGCTCCCTATTCGCCTCCGTATTGATTTTAAGATTCATGGTTTTAAATGGTTTAGCGCCTAGGTATTTAATCGAGCTGCTACACTTCTATAACTCCAAAAAAAACCTATGACCTTCCAGCCAGATGCTTTAAGTGCAGCCAAGGAGTAAATTAAAGCATACAGGAGATCGGGTGTGCAGTGGCTGCTCTTAGACTATGGAATAATTTAACACTCCATATTCGCACTGCAGAGCCTTTACTGTACAAACATTTAAATCATGTCTTTTATACCAGGCTTTTAATTCAAGTTCAGCCCGACTCCCTTCATTTGTGGGGTCTTTTTTTCTAGCATGCAAATAGTCTGTTCATCTCATTTTTTGATTGTTTCCTTTAAAATTCATTTATAAACCACTTTGGTCGACCTTGTTGTTTTTAAACATGCCACAGAAATAAAATGGACAAAATTGACATTTCCGTCTGCTTTACGTCCGGTTCGAAAACTCCTTTAAAGACTTATTAATAAGCCCAGATGAGTATTTTGGACAACCATTACGTATTTCCACAACTTTTGGATGACTGATTTCGGGAAAGAAATCGTGACACAGCTCCTTTAAACATGTTTGTACAGATTGCACCTTTAATGGTTTCTCCAACTCTTACCAATAGTCTTGTCTTTATTCACTTTCCAAGACAGCGGTCCCTCGTGCACCAGCTTCCGTTTGGTCAAGTTGAGGTTCTAAAAAAGGTCGGGGGGGGGGGGTGAACCAGCATTTATGAAACTGTATTAAAGAACACGTAGAGGTAACAGCAAGGCTCGGTCTGTAAAGTAATCATAGATCTTACTTTAAACTCGGCGATCATGGGGTACTCGCTCTGCTTCAGTGATGAGAGATCCAGCCTTCTCTGGTAGTCCTCTAACCTCTAAAACACAACAACAAACTCTCAGTAACTATTTGCAACTTTTTTTATAGATATAATTAAAGTACGGAACATTCCCGAGGTCCACTGACCTGCTTGTTTTCAGCCTCTTTTACTTCCTGGTTGACGTGGTTGAGGATCCTCCGGCAACATTCGCATGCTTGTTTCACTTTGCTTTTCTCTTCAGTGTCATCTGTCAAGAAACAGACACCAGTATTATTAAGGATGTGTGGTGAAGGGGTTAAAGGTCAGGATTAATGGAGGAATGGGAGAAAGAAAAGGGTTCGCTACCAGTGTATTTTGCAATGTTTTCGAGCAGAAGAGGGTATTTGGTGAATCTCTGCATCTCGACAGGAATAATATCCTTCAGCTGGAGCCTTCGGCATTGACGGTTACTCTCCGCCCCCTGTGACATGGAAACAAATTACTGATTTCAAATTGCAAAAAAATCTGAAACTCCTCGATGGGTAAACACAGAACCCTTAAAGAACAACATCAGATGTCTTTGACTTTGTCTTTAAGCAAACGCCACATTTGACTAAAACGACATGGAAATCACTCAACATCTGAGAACAGATGCAAATGCGAACACATTCTCCTTCCAGTCCAACTGCCCCCTTTTTTCCTATTACCATCGTTACGCCATGATACCCAAGGTGCACTTGAGTATGAAGACTGAGAAGCATGTCCCCGCGCACGTGAATCTAGGACCGAGTCAGAGTCTGAAGACCTCCGTGCCCTTTTACCTCCCCAAACTTCACTATTTGCATAGGTCCAAAACTGCTGCGCTCATAAACCAAATTAGTTCAATACAAAAGGTGTAGAGGGAATCTAAGCAATTTAAACTACAGCCTTTATTTGCTGCCGCGGCCTAATGGGTCAGCCGTGGCCTGACGCTTAAAGAAGCAGGTTTGGAACCTAAAGGTCGCTGGTTTGATTCCCGAACCAGCAGAAAAAATGTGTGGCGATGGGGGAGTGAGCTGCACCTTCCCTTCCTCCACTTTCATGGCTGAAGTGCCTTTGAGCAAGGCACCTAACCCCTTAACTGCTCTCCGGGCGCCCCAATGTGTGGCAGCCCACTGCTCCGTGTGTGTGTCTGTGCTCACTGTTTACGGGTGTGTGTCCGTACGTACATCAGTGGAATCAGATTGATCAGGAAGTAATAACTGAAGAGAAGCAAAACAACATGCTGTCAATGATATCAGAGTTCAAGCCCAGACGATTTCTTTATCATGGCTTGGGTCTGTGTTTGCGTTCGACCTGCACAAAGGCAGCAAATCTCTGATCCTTCTTCTGCCTGTTCTTTATAATCTCCAGAGCGAAGGGTTGGTTACTGCAGAAGGTTCCCACCGCCCACTTGATCTTCTCCTCTTCTGTCCCGCTGAACTGCAAACAGAAAATCCATTTTCAAGCAAACACGATTGGTTTAGCTCAGAGAAGCTAAACAAAATGCAAAACACACGCGTTTTTCTTCCTCACCCAGGACAGCAAATCGTCTCCTATGAGGTCTACGGCTGCCGTCTCGTTCTTCTTCCGAATGGCCGCCATTTGCTCGGTTATAAACACTGAACAAGGGGACAGAAAAGGAAAAAAAGTTGAAGGGATTTAACGCCATCGTCATCATAACTAGCTACATTAGCATGAGGCTCTGCGTTGTTTTCTTACCGTGTAGCTGGACGATCTCCTCCAGGTTGGTGAAGATGTTTTTGATGTCTGCGGGGGGCAGAATGGCCTCTCGGGTCATTCTCTGGTAGAAAACGTGATCCAGGACCTTCAGCATGCGCAGGTGAGCGCGCTCGGTGTAGAACAACTCTGTACAGTCAGACAAGAGTGATGACAACAGACAGACAAAGGTAATATTTGCTACATGAGAGCGATTTCTTCAAAACTGACCATTGATCACTTCCTGTCTCTTGATCTCATGCGGTGGAAGCAGCGCGAGGACATCTGTGCTGACCTGCGTCTGCCAGTGAGGAGGGTCTTGCTCTGGCTCCACCTCAAACGCCTGATCGTCCTCGCTCTGAACCTCTCCTGAGCTCAACGGATCCATCCTGCAATCACATACACCCAATAACAGCATTCTGTTTATACCTAACTGCCATTACTATTACCACTACACCACTAGCGATACCCACCTTCTGAGTGGCCGTGGCGTCCCTCCGTCAGGATTCCTGCATGCATAAAGACAAACAGAATGAGATCACCACAAGACCATTCGAATCCTCCCCATGAACATCCTCTCTACTGTCAGAGGCAGAGTTTAAGAACAAAGTCCTCATTTAGACACTGTGCTGTCTGTGTACAGAAATAACCACGAAGCTGTCCGTCAAGGATTCTCAGTCTGAAATGACCGTCTGTTGCCTACGGCATTAATCGCAGGAATCCATTATGACTTTTACTAATGCTAGTCATGTATATAATTCATTCATTCATTTATTATCTGAACTGCTTAATCCTAATTAGGGTCGCGGGGAGACTGGCACCCATCTCAGCCGACTCGGGGCGAGGGCACCCTGGACAGCTCGCCAGGCCATCCCATGTGTGTAAAATGCTGTATAATTAAAAAAATGTAAAAAGTGTTGTGAATGGAGGGCGGAGTTACAGGTCAAGAGTAGATAATTTTATGAATGGAAGTAACACCTGTGTGTGTGAATTCTTCTGTTCAACTATAAACTGAAAGTCTGGTTTGTACAGCTCACCTGTCTGTTTCAGGCTCCTCCTCTTGCAGATGGTCCAAAGGGTAGGTGAAGTCAAAGTGCGTGCCTGAAGAAGAGGAGTCCTGTCCTTCACCCTGAGCACTGACCTCTCCGAGTCTGGGGAACGCTGACAACGGAGCAGTGCCTGGGAGAACATGACATGATAAACACTCAGAGAGAGACAGAAATAGAGAGAGAGAGAGAGAGAGGGGGAGAGAGAGAGACAGAAATAGAGACAGAGAGAGAGAGCGAGAGAGAGAGAGAGAGAGAGAGAGAGAAAAAGACAGAGAGAGAGAGACAGACAGAGAGACAGAAATAGAGGCAGACAGAGAGAGAGACAGACAGAAATAGACAGAGAGAGAGAGAGAGAGAGACAGAGAGACAAAAATAGAGACAGACAGAAATAGAGACAGAGAGAAAAACAGACAGAGAGAGATAGAGACAGACAGACAGAGACAGAAATATAGACAGAGAGAAAGACAGACAGAGAGAGAGAGAGACCGACAGACAGACAGAGAGATAGAGAGAGAGAGAGCGTGAGACAGACAGAAAGAGAGAGGGAAAGAGCCTGAAGGACGTGAACTACCTGGCTCGAATTCTCTAGTTGTGCTGTCTGAGCTCTGTGCAGGGGAAGCGCTGAAAGAAGGGGAACTGATAGACCCTGTGCTGCCATCTGGCCCTTCACTGGACTGGCTACTCCGTATTCTTCCTGCTGATGGCGTTTCGGCCAGATCACTTGGCCCTAGAGAAATCTGCGACAACAGCTGCCTTTGTGTCCGCTGCTTACTCTGCTCTAGAGCCTTATTAACTGTGCAGGCAGACAGAGAAAGAATGAAAATATGGGGTGTTACCTTCAAGTGCTGTTTCAGTCCTTTCCAAACACAAGCACCAGGTTTTTCTGCACCTTTTCTATGACATGATGTTTTTGTTGCGGCACGGCCACAGCATGCAATCATTTCCAATAAATAAATGAATGAATGAATGAATGAATGAATGAATGAATAAATAAATAAATAAATAGTGGTGGTACTGGGACTTAAACCCCAACCTTCGGATCACTAACCCAGAACCTTAACCACTAAGCCACCACTGCACACTGGTATTCACAGTAACCCTAACAGATATAAGCTTTCTGAAATGCAAAAATCATAATGTTGATGCGAGTTACCTGAGGAGACATCAGTGCGGCTGGGCCTCTTGTTATGTCCGCGCATTATCTGGAATAGGGGCTTTTTCGGCTTCTCCTCCACACCTCCATCCTTCTCTTGTTTTATAGTCTTCTGCTCAAGGAAAAAGCGATAGGTTAAAACCGATAAAAAGCTGCTTATGGAAGATGTGTGCAGTGGGGAAAACAAACATTTAGTAAGGTCCCTGTGTTACCTTGATTTTTGGAAGAAGGTTTATTAACTTGGGTTTGGGCTCTAAAGCCCGAGATTCCTTCACTTTCACCCCGAGGTGCTTCATATAGGCCTGGATGACAAACTGCATGGCAGTACTAAATAAAAAAAGAAAAGAAAAAAGAAAACAGAGCTTCTTCATGATAGTTTATCATTAGAGATTTTATGAAAAAGCTGTAATGAGTACAGTACAAGTCCATGCACCGTTACATTTCTATCCAGCAGGGGCCGCTAATGTCTAACATTAAAACTAAAGTGATGGCGACGGTTGCCGGGGAAGTACATGCTCTCATGTAGTCATGTGGGGCAAAGGAGGCCGTGGTGATGATTACGCAACACACGGCCACACACTGGGTTACAGCACAAATATATTTCCCACAACCTTCTGCTGTGAGCAACATGAACCTCCTTTTCTTCCCTACCATCTGCTTACAGACACACACACACCTCCAGCATGCTCGCCATATGGATGAGATCATAATACACACTATGCTACTCCATACCCAGTTTGAAAGAGAAATGAAATTCTTCCTAATCAATATGCATTTTATTACACTGGTGCTAGAATCTGTGTCGAGTGTGTGTTTGTATAGCGCGTGAGGCTGATGTCAAGTGAAAAGCAGTCAGAAATTTCCACTTACCACTTCTCCTCCTCTGTGGCGGATGGCGTCAGCCTGCGAAAGCACAAACATGCCAAGTTTTAGTTCTCGAATTTGCACTAATAATAAGGACACTCTCAGCATCACGTAGAACACCAAAGGGGGATTGATCGTATTCTGATTGCTGGACCCCTCCATCGCTTGGAACATCTATATTTTTCTCCGTGATACAGTTGCGGTCTGAAACGGTTACAGTCATACTTGATTCCAGGACTTAACTGCAGCTAGCACGTACGACTCAACTCACGTTTTCCCAAAGTACAACCCTGTTGTTTTGCAACAGACTGTAAACATGTTCCGTGCCAGTGCAAACGACTTCTAGGAACACGCTTCCAGCCGCGCATGCAAAAAAGAACAATACAAAATTACATTCAGGAGTTGTCGTCAGACCACTTTCCAAGCCAAGAGCGGGGTGAAGAGTGTCATAAGACAAGCCCGCGTTGTCCTACTTAGCGCTAAATACACCAGCGGTAGGAAGCTCCTGTAGTCTGATGTTATCAGGGCCATGAAAGTACAAACGTGAAAGACTAGCATGATGTCTTAATCCGCGCCTTAAGCTTTCCTGTTCAACACGTTTCCCTCCCTACGCACTCGGCACGCAAGAACAGCGTGACCTGAGACAGGCCCCGGGGCGGTACGGGCACTGAAAGAACGGGTGCAGTTATATTTTCTGTAACAAGAATAACAAAAACAAAAGAATCGAGACGAGTGAAGAGAGGTGCTGTTAGAAGGTTCATCTCTAAATGTACCGTCTGCGGTTTTTATATCAATGTGCCAAGGGTTCACTGCAGTTCAAACGGGGAAAAAAGTCTTCTCCTCTGAAGGAAAACATTTATTTATAAAACATCTTTTACTGCCACTATGAAATGTAGTTCTAAAAAGTTTCATTTTTAAAGTTTTTATTTCATGCATTTCAATCAAAAGCCCTGCAAAATTTAAAAATATTTTATTTATTGTACTGAGAAATACTGATTTTTTTCCCCAAAATACCGAGACCGTGTGCAGGTATCTGATTCCAAACTGTGCGGCTCACAGTTAGCAAACAAAGCTTGATCAAAGCGTGACTGCTTGAGGAAATTAGCAACGCTTAAGAAATTTAATGTTGCTAAACTAGCTTTTTACACAATGTGATCATTGCAAAAATCCAAGTGAAGATTAAAAAAATTATTAAAACATTACCATGCTGTATTATGGGGAAAATAATGCAAAAGTTATAACAATAAATAAATAATGACATAATTTTGGGTCTGCTGGACGAAATTCAAGGTTCAAATTCATCTCTCCTGGGGTTTTAGAGGCATCTATGATTAAACCTGCTTTTGACAGTAAGTGGAGATGAACTATAATGCATTCGGCACCTTTTAGTAGAGGAAGAAGATGCGATCCGTGAGATTGCTATGCTATTGCCAACACCGCACTGAGAGAAATGAACCTGATGCCAGCAACACACTCAAAAGTTGCTGCAGTGTTAAAACAAGATTAAAAAGTTTATTCGAGTAGCACTCTTAAAATAATTGGTAACAGATAAGATATCATGGGTATAAAAAGAAGCATCCGGTAGAAGGTTCATCTTTTCAAGAGAACATGGGCCGCGGTTCAAGCCAAAATCTGTAAGAGAATTCTTAGTTCAAAAGGAACATTTCTCAATTTAAGACTGCAGAGAATTTAGGCCTTTCGACATCTACCACACATAATATTGTGAAAAGATTCAAGGAACTCAGACATATTTCAATGTCTAAAGAGCAAGGTCAAAAACAACTGCTGATTTTTTTAACTCTCAAGCAGCACTGCCTTTGAAACCGTCATGCTACTGTGACAAATATAGACACTTGGGCTCATGGGTACTCTGGAAAACTGCTCTAACTTAACACAGTCCATCACTGCATGCCGAAATGAAACCTGTAATTATACAACACAAGGAAGAAGCCAAACATCAATTCTATGCAGAAATGCCAACAAGTTCGTTGAGACCGAGATCTTAGACAGAACAAAAGATAGTAGAACCATATGCTGTGGTAAGATGAGATGTTTTCAGGAGAACATCGTTCACCTAAAGATGAAAATGACCATTGAGATCGTTACCAGTGAAAGGTGCAAAAGCCAGCATCTGTGATGGTATGAGGATGCATCAGTGCCCATGGCATGGATGAACTTTGTGTTTGAAAGCACTAGGCATATATTGGGATTTTAAAGAGACATGTTTGTTGATGTATGTATGTATGTTGATATCAAGGCAAAAACCCGTCCCATCACGTTCCTATGTATAGCACAAGCTGAAGCATGTGTGTTTGATTGGTCTACTGTTAGTCCAGCTTTGCCTCGTATTAAAAATGTAAGGTAAGTCATGAAGAGGAGAATCATGCAATGTTGCCTGCTAAGTAGCCGAAGTTTTGAAACAAACAACAATGGGCAAAATTCCAATGGAAAAACTGCAACAATTTTCCTTCCCAAACTGCAAAGCATCCTCACTTCCCAAAGGACTGAAAAAGGTGTAATTAAAAGGAAAGTATGAAAGATGGAATGGAAAACATGCCTGCATCAAATTCTATTGAGTGCAACTCAGGCATTGAATTCTAACTTTGTTTCTAAAATGCAAATATATGTTCGCTTACAAGACTTCGTTGATCTTGAAGATGATGTGCTCTGAGCACAAGCGCTCTCTCTCCAAGGCCACACGGTCTCGCACAGGCACGTCCAGTCGGCTAAGCTCGGCTTCGGCCAAAGTCAGGCCCATACTGCGTTTCTGCCTGAGGAAGAGGAAACCACACAAACATGTATGAAAACATTCCCTGATAACATACAGCACCATGAAAACAGGAGGTGTTTCTCGAGACCTGATTAGTGATGCCAATACACTAATACTAATATAGATAAGATATACAAATCTAGTTTAAAATCAAGTACCGATAAGTCTCATAATGAGGGAAAACTTTATGAAATGGTGTTAAAGCACAACAAATTCTGCAGTTTCTTACCTGAAGTCTTCCAAGTGTTTCTGGATATCAGGTAGGAGTATGTCCTGTAGCTGCTGCACAAGTTGTCTTTGAACTTCCTCTGGAATCAAGTCAATCTTACAGCGATCTACACACACACACCACAAAAGAATTACTTTTATATTTATAGAATGATCAACATGTAGTATGTTGCGTGACGAAGTGGCATAAAGAATCAGTTGGACTTACTGTTACCACCCTGTTTATTTTGCTCCAACGGCATGTCATCCGTTTTTTATTTACTTAAAGCAAAGTCATTTCGAAACGAGAATTTCCTGTGATCTCAGGACAAGTGACTCATGCTGGCATTCCAGCACACCGCCAGAGAGCGCAAAATGATTGATGTCATGTAATCCAATCTAAACAATAACAATAACACATGGTAGATATGAGGCTTACCCATGTCAGTCGAGATTGAGTCTGGCACCACTATTTTCAGTTGCTGGAAGAAAATAATAAGAATAACCACGTGTGCACTTATACTTAGTTGACGTGTTATAATATGTAAGCTTAAGTGTGTCACACCGCTGATCGGTCCACGAAGGTAGCGTGGAGCTCCCCGAATATCCGCCGCGTCTCTTTGGGGTTGCTTTGCTTGCAGAGCTCAGCGTAGAGGTAGCACAGCTGGAGCAGAAAACCAGTATATAAAAGGTAGCTTTGGCTTATTTCATTTCAGTGTCATCTTTTTTTTTTTCCATTTAAAAAAACATTCAAATTTAGGAATCTTCAAAACAGCAGTGGTTTCTGATTCCTACCAGGGGTGCAGGGTCAAACTGAGAGACCACGTGATGCAGGAAAGCTGCGAGGTGAGCAGGCCGAGACTTCAGCAGCTCGATGGTTTGAAAACAGCTGCACTGGCCGTTCATCTGCAACACATAAAACATGCATTAAAAGAAACGGATATCAGCACTGATGCCCGAGATCTCTAGGAACGAGAGGTGAGGAGTCCAGACCTGCTCCTGTTCGGTGTCAAAGTCATCGTCCTCAGCGCCAATGATGGGAGGCTGCAGACGGGACAACGGGCTTCCTACACTGCTGCACTGGTCCTGTTTATGTGAATACTATTCAAGTTAAGAAGCTATTCAGTTATTCTGAGGAGAAGTGAATTAAAAAGCGCGTACTCACCAGGTCGACTGCGTCCTCGCCATCAGGAGACGGGAACGAGTTGAGGCTGATGCGCAGTGCTGGCTTTGGGCTGTGGCATGGCGTGTCTCTTTGGTACAGGTTTTCTGGGATCATACTGGGCGTGACCTGTGGGGGTGTCATTCAGTGTTGAGCATGTAGTATGTCGTACAGTACTAGCAACATCACACACTTCGGTATAAACAGATACGTTATGCTAACCGGTGTCGAGTTGCTGTTGACGGGTGACTCTGAGTCAGAGTGCCAGGACGGAGAGACGTCTATGTCACCTAACCCTCCTCCTTCCTCTGTGTCTCTTTCTCCCGGTCTCGGAGAAAGCAGCCCATCCTTAACACACACAAGTAAAGTAACGCTGTGATACCGAGCTATGTGTACACCAAAGCACGGTGGAGCGTGTGAAGACGGCGCCATACCTGTCCCGCCGTGCTGGTTTTCCCGAGTTGGCCCTGGAGCAGAGGAATGTGTTTATGGGCTTCCTGGATGTCCTTCAGTAGTCTGGCTGTAGGGTTTCTGTTGTACTCCTCCTTCATAGCCTGTGTGTCAAATACAGAACACCACACTCTGTGAAGAGCTCCGGCACATCCGCGAGAGTGTGTGTGAGTGAGACAGTGTGTGTCTTAACCCGTTCCCACAGAAGGGGATGTGAAAATGCGCAGGAATTATCACATCATGTGCATGTATTATGTTCCTTAAAGTGACACGCTTTCAACTAAGACACAAAACCCTGTCTGATATCAGGAGGAGCCACGTGTTTTTGCGTCAGACACTTCTTTCTTTATTGATTTAAAATAAATAAATAAATAAATAATTCGATGTGTCACAAATTACCAGTCATTTATTTGGGGTGCAACAGGTGTTTTGAATAGCAGGCTGGTAAGGTGCTGCTAACCTGCCCAGGTTGTACCATGGGGATCTGCAGATTAGCGTTCGTCCCTTTTTCTCCCCTTATCTGAATTACAAGCCAACGTTGTTTATTAAGAAATAATTCATCATCATTTTTGGATGTTTATTTTTCATTGTGGACACCAGTGCAACTCCAAAGTACAATTCCTAATACAAAAAACTCCACAGTTCTTCAGGAAGCTGCTTCCCCACCTCCAACTAAAACGCCTTTTTCCAGGCCCGCACCAAACTCCTCCCACAATCGAGATTTTGCATCGGTGACAGCCCAGGCTGCAGCACGTTTGGTCTGTCGGTACCTGTCTGCTGCCTTGGGAGACCCTCTGGACAAATAGAACCAATAGGCCTCCTTCTTCAGCTTGAAGTGAACCTCAGGTGTCCACCATCTGGTTCGAGGGTTGCCCCCATGACAGGCACCGATGACCTTTCGGCCACAGCTCTAAGCTGCCGCCTCAATAATGCAGACACGGAACATGGCCCATTTGGACTATATGTCTCCAAGCCTCCATTGGGATGTTGTCGTAGCTCTGCCGGAGGTGGGAGTTAAAGGCCCTTCTGACAGGAGACTCCGCCAAACGTTAACAGGCGCCAACATTTGGGGGAGTCTCCTGTCAGAAGGGACTTCAACTCCCCCACCATCGGAGCCAGCTCACCACCAGGTGGTAAACGGTTGACAGCTCAGCTCCTCTCTTCATCCGGGTGTCCAGAACATGCGGCGGCAAGTCTGATGACACTACTACAAAAGTCGATTATCCAACTGCTCCCTAGGGTGTCCTGGTGCAAAGTGCACTTATGGACACTTATGTTTGGACATGGTGTTCGTGATGGTCAAAGCGCAATGAGCACAGAAGTCCAACAATGAAACACCATTCGGGTTCAGATCAGGGAGGGCATACTTACCAATCACATCCTTCCAGGTCACACTGTCATTGCCCATATGGGTGTTGAAGTCTCCCAGGACAACAAGGGGGTCCCTAGGGAGTGCGCCCTCTAGCATCCCCCTAGGGACTCCAAAAAGGGTGGGTACTCGGAACTGTCATTTGGTGCATAAGCACAAACAGTCAGCACCCGTCCCCCCACCAGGAGGCAGAGGGGGGAAAACCATTTCATCAACCGGAGAAAACACCAACATGTGGTCCTGGTAACCCAAGACCGGGCAAGGGAAAATGAGTCCTTGTATTTGTTTCTCTCATAGGGGTCTACATTGTATACACATACACACACATACATACAAAAAGAGCTAGTCCACTCCCTCTCATTGAATATAATTATTAGCCTGCTTGGTTCTGCCTCATGAGACTATGTAATCTTTGAGGACATGCATTATGCACAACCTTTGAACAATGTATAATATGTAGGGATGTGACTCTAACAACAACTCACGATTCAATTTGATTCCGATTTTTGGAGTGACGAATCGATTCTTGATTCAAACTGATTTTTGATTCATAACCATTACAAACAAAGGGTGCCAATTTCACGAGTAACTTCATTCTTCTATAAGCTAGGAACAACTCTTCTATAAGAAAGAAAGAAATTATATTACTAGACAACTGGTTTTGTAGACGTACTGATCCGCTTTGCTCGTTCAGAGTCGGTTGGGAGTTTAGTGAAGTGATGGGGTGTGTGTTGGTCAGGAGTTGGTCGTACCTGCTGCTCCGGTTCTTTTAGCTCCGGGTGATGGTGTAAGATGTGGGCTAAATTTCAAGTGTTCGCGAAATACTTGACTTTTATTTTGCACACCGCATATGTCATTTCAAGCTCCTTCTTACCTGGAAATTGTAAAATCCGAAGTGCAAGCATTTGCCTTGCGCGATGACGGTGCTGGCTGTATTTCTTTTTCCTCATCCATGTCAAAGCTAGGCTAAAAGCTAGTTCTGGAGCTGCCACTCACATGAACAACTCTACGCGCTGTGAGTAAGGTTGGAAATGCTCGAAAAAACGTGTTCTTAAAAATCGATTCTTGAAAATTTTGATCGATTCAGAATGCTAATAAATAAGAATCGCGATTCAGACGTGAATCGATTTTTTCCCGGCACCCCTAATAGTATGGCACGTTAACAAACAGGATATGGGACACGTACTAACAGTGTCTTGCTGCAACTAAATGTATGTGTCTAAGCAATGCATATATTTAGCGCACATGTGAGCGGATGTACAGTCTGAACACAGGCAGAAGTCTGGGAGACAGTTACTTGAAACACCACATAATAAAAGAAATTAATTTAGAAAAAGAGGAAACGAGAGCTGGAGAAAGAAAGAAAATCCATTCCTGAGGAAATGAGGTCATAATGCGACAGTATGGAGAAGAGAGAAATAATCGCACACACAGACGTGATAAACTTCTGATTAAGGTTTGTGTGAGGAACAGAATCCAGTGTCCAAACTCATAGGAAAAATGAAGCAAAAGCACGTGTGTGTGAGTATTTTCTCACCCCTGCAGTCAGTGGGGAGGTGATGCGGTCGGTGGGAGAGGTTGAGGAAGATGATGAGCGCTCGGCTACGGTGGGGACGGGGGAGTGAGGAGAGCCGAGGGATGAGAGAGGGTCCCCATCACCCTCCTCCTCTGATAAGGGGATCTGTGGTAGGCCCGGGGGTCTTCCCAACACCGTTAAAGCCACATATGAACCCGCTGTAAACACACACAAACTGTAAGAAAGAAAATCCATATAATGGAAACATCTTCATATTTGTCATATGTTGTTCTCGAATACTTACATTTAATTAACTTCACGACTTCAACATGATTGGAATGTGTGACTAGCGTCCCGTTGACCTGCACACACAAAAAAGATTCATCATTTTACTCATCCTGAACCCCATTACATCACATTCAGTGAGTCAGTCGGTCTGCAGTGCATCACTTATGTGTGCTACTACAATCTACCACAAGGAGGGCGTAATGAGCCAAGCCAGTGCTGAAGGATGTCCACGTTTAATGGAAAAACAATCGCTAATGCAGTCTGATGGGTTTATACAGCTTGAGGAGTGGCTTTAAGGTGTCTGCAGATGACTAATGATGAAGAATGTGTGCCTTGAATTCAATTCACTCACTGGATTAAATGATAGAAGAATAGATAGAGGAAAAAAAAGGCTTACCTTAATAATTCTATCACCCGTCTGAACACCAGCTCGCATAGCAGCTCCATCTAACACCACAAGAGAGAAGGGGGGGGTATATATATAAGAGACATGTAGACAGCAAACAGCCATGTGAGATCAGCAGAGATACAGAGGAGAGACAGCAGGTGAGAGAGACACCCAGAGGTGACAGAAGAGAGACACATCAAGAGGTGATAGAGAGGAGAGACAGGCAAGACAGGAAACAGTGACGTAAGGCCAGCAGATACAGAGGAGAGACACATCGAAAGGTGATATATAGGAGTAACCAGAGAGATCTGCAAAAATACAGAGAAGAAACCAGAGGGGAGACACATCGAGAGGTGATATATAGGAGTAACCAGAGAGATCTGCAAAAATACAGAGGAGAAACCAGAGGGGAGACACATAGAGAGGTGATATATATAGGAGGAACCGAAGAGATCAGCAGAAATACAGAGAAGAAATCAGAGGTGATATATAGGAGGAACCGGAGAGATCAGCAGAAATACAGAGAAGAAATCAGAGGAGAGACACGCAGGAGAAACCAGAGACAAATACACATGAGACCAGAAGAGTAGAGAGAAAGACAGATACATATAGGAGACATCAGAAGAGAGACAGACAGAGGAGAGACAGGAGAAAAAGAGATGTGAGACTGACAGAGAAGCATGGAGAAACAGGTAGACAAGAGAAGAAAGACAGCCAGAAGAGAGAAAGACCAATGAGAGAGGAATAAAAACAGAGAATAGGAATAGAAACAGAGGAGAGACAGGAAGCACAAAGATGGACAGAAGGAAGGGAGACCGACAGCGAAGGTCTGAGTCGTACTGTAAGATTCAGTAAAATGAAAAGCCTTATAATGTAAATCTAATGCGGTTGATTAAAGCTAATCTAATAAACAGTGTGTTCAAGCTCTATTGTTTCCAGACGCCTTAAATGATTTCCATATTGAGCTAATTAACGCTGATGATTACTTCAGCCATTAGGACACAGGCTGCTGGTTCTGAAACACCGTCGCTCACCTTCTTTAACCAGCTGGACAAATACCGGGTTGTCTCCGCTCACCGTCAGCCCGAAACCATTCTCATCTTTCTGGATGATCACGCACCGCTGAACAAGCCCTGAGAGAGAGAGAGAGAGACAGAGAGAGAGAGAGATAGAATAACAGAATACATTCAAAAGTATTTCTTATGAATGGTCACAGATAAGTGCCATAGATTGTAGTCAATTGATGAACACACACAGATACACACCAACCAGATCCTGGGAAGTGGGCGTGGCCTGCAGAGCCTCGCAAAACTTTCAAAATATCTTTAACGAATCATGCTGTATCTTAAAATATAAAGAGTGCTGAACTTCTTGTTAACGCATGCACTATACATCATTCACACTATATTATCTATGACACACACACACACACAGACAACTGTGTTCTCTTGTTCATAAAGCATTCATGTGCACTAGCTGAGTGCAACGTCTTTTCTTCCCCCACTGGGAGCACCCACCCTTTCCAGTGTACACACACTCAACAAATTGAGCATTAGTGTACGTGTGTGCGCATGTGTGTGTACTCCCAGACCCTTCACTTGGCCTAAATCACACTTCCATCTTGCATTGAATACAGCTGGGTCAACACCTGCACTTAAACACGTCCACCCAGAGACATCAGTCTCACTGACACCCAATCTGGACATTGGAAATATTCTGCTTAAATATAAAAGCGGTGTGAATATTTTCAGAGACCTAATGAAAAATTTCACCATATTCACCATATGGTAGCTGATGGTCTACATACTTTATAAATGCCAATTAGCCATCAATTACACAAGTATAGCTGACTGACTCACTGAAAGCAATAAAACTCTATATAAGGTAATGCTCCTAGATAAAATGACAACTAAACGGTGAAAACATTATTTCGACGTCCTCACAGTGGCATGCTCTAAATTTTCCAGTAACCACAGACTCACACTAACTTTTCCTTCTTCTAAAGTTCATCTGCCTCTATGTTCTGCATATCGTACTATTACCTAATCATCAAACATACAGGAGTGCGGTGTATAATACTGAATGCAATGCCTCTGGTGCAGTCTCCTGCATTATACAACACCCTGATCATCCAGGCGGGTTAGTATGTATCCGAGGTGCCACTACACTCACTCCACTCATGCACAAAAGGCCACAAATCTCAGAGTCAAATGTGCTTCGCCCAGCAGTGCGAAACAACTGAACCAGAACCAGTATGTGATTTTAAAAATACCAGTCAGCAGAATGGTGAGAGGGAAACCAAACACTTCTTCCTAAAATGCTAACACTGTAGAAGGAAAGGCAGGACGGCTCCGTGTTTTCACATTATGCTAACCAGTCTGACTAGCCTTCTTGTGCTGTTAGCATTTTAGGGGGAAATTAGCATTTTAACAGCTGAACTTAGATCAGATATCAGTCACACATAAACCCCAGATCTGGGATGAATCCCAGCTCGAAGTGGCCTTGCGCCAAACCCAGAGTATGGAGAAACAGGAAGGTGTGCAAATGAGTGAGTGAGTATGAAAGGAAGATGAAGATTGAGAATAGAGCAACACCACCGCAAAAATAAAACACACAACACCCATGGCAGCGGCCTTCTGCGAACTCTTACCACACGACTCGGGCCTTCGTTCTACACTGTGCACAGGCGGCTCTGACAGCGGGACATGCAAGACACATACACACAAAAACAAAACGTAAAGAAAATGAGGATGAGAGCGATGTAAGCAAAATGAGGGGTGTAAGGGGGACGGGGTGAACATGGAACAGTATTAGGAAGTGGAAAAAAGGAGAGAAGCAGCAGGAAGCGGTTTCAATTCTACATAATATACTTAACAACAGTGTTCGAGATATATATTGTATCTGACTGGTTTGCTATCTTGGTATAATATACACTAGGACACACTACACAGGAATGACACAATCTGATTGGTCATGGACACTCAGTTTTTTGGTGGTAACTTATTATGTTTAAAGCAGAGAAATAAATCATAAAAATCTTGTTTGATTTGCTTTTCTTGTGTTTGCATGTAGCATATCCTAAAACGCTGAATAACTAGAACAATGTAATGTTACAGAGTGCAGTTTGCTTATGTTTACATGTAGTATACACTAAAATTCAGAATGAGCTTTAAAAGATGCTCTATGTTCCATAGAGTTTAGCTATTTTTAAAGTGCGCACAGCTCACCTGACCTGCCTTTGTCATGGTTAAATTAATATTTAAAAATAAACTATAATCTGTTTTGTTTTACTGTATATGTTCTTGTGTATTATATACTAAAACAATTATTCGCCTCAGGCTTGGTGGATTGCAGAAATGAATAGTACCCTCAAAGTTCCATGATGGGAACCATTCTGTGATATTCACCTTGTCTCCAGTGGATAATTGTGAATTATCCACCTCACAAACTCAGGATAATGCTAAAAAAAAAAAAAAAAAAAAAACACACATGGTTCAGCACCTTCCATGATTTGAAAATCATAGAAATTCTACAGTGCTGTCCAAGAAAATACAAAAAAAAATTTTGTTTAAAAAAAAACAAACAAATAAAACAAACAAAAAAAAAAACCCAAAACAAACTAAAAATTCATTTGAATTCCTCAGTTCCTTTGAGCAGTACAGGACATTACGCTCATTATTATTTATTTATCAGTCACAGAACGTTCTCGTCCTTTAGACTTACTTGATAAAATCAGACACCGAATTAAAGTACCGCCTTATATAGCCTACGTGGAAATTGTTGTTGTTGTTGTGCTTTAACTTTAGACTATTATGATTCTGGTGAACAAAGAACACAAAAGAAACACGGCAGGTATCGGCATTAGCGTCAGCGTCTACTAATTTGCTTGCTTGTTCAAAGCCATAGCGCCTGCTTAGTGACATCACTATCAGAACTTAACTCTAAATAAACTATTTCTTGCCAAAATTCAACGAGTTAAAAATACTATCTTCACCTTTCTCTCTCTTTTTCCCTCCAGAAAAAAAAACAAGGAAATAATTTCTCATTCACAGCTATACAGTGATGATTCACTCCCACTCGAACGTGACTCGGCCACTCGGTCTGCACACGAGACGTCTCCTGATTTAGTGTAATGAGCACGGATTTAAAGTAAATGTTGTGCCGCCATCTCATCCCTCATATTACTGCGTGAGGGTTTCTGCATAACTGTACAAACTGAAAATCTCTGACTCGTTTTTAATCTTTTTATTTCTTTTAATGGATCATCGAGATTAAATTTAAATTCACATAGAATAATGTGTACAAGATCAGAGTCTTACCTGTGGGGTCAAAGTCATGTAGAGGAAGCACTGACACCTTCTCACTCTTGGGCTTCTTGTCTGGGGGATGGTCCTTGTTAAGAATACTTCCTGGTCTACACACACGCACACACACACTAGATGTTTAATTACAGCAGTCCAGAGAACATTTATACAATAAAAGAGAAGCAAATTCACACTGAGACCCTGTTTACATGTAAATGTGCACGTCTGTGCTGTCAATACATCCTGACTTGTGTATTGAGGCCCATGACTACATGACGCAAATTAGATTTTATGGTTGGTGGTGGGGAGGTGGGTTCTCTTTTGATGATCCTGAGCTATCCACGTGGATTTACCAGTTATTCCATAAAACGTAGCCTAGTGAGGCGCTATCAGCCTCGTCCAACGTGGAATATCTTATCATATCCACATCCACAGGATTCTCAGAAATAAACTTTCTATTATTTCATTCAAATTTTTTAATAACATACAAAAATTTCTTTTTCTTTTTGCGGGCTATGTGCCTCATGGGCGTCACCGGGGTTTTAACCGCTACTTTTAGCCTAGCATGGACTCCCATCCGGTAGTTACACTTGTGTTTGTTAGAACACTGCTAACGATTGCCTGTTTCCCAGTCACACATATATATATATTAATTAAAGACAGTCCTACTGTGGAGAACATATCGCTCAGAACCCATCTATTAAACCAACCCCTGTGGCGATACAACTGCCCAACAAATCAACCAGATCCATTCACTTTAAAATCAGACATTGCTCACTCTGGGAATCCAAGTCTGCTCACACACACACACACAAAAAAAAGCCGCAAGTTGTACAAAGAAGCTTGGAGAGGGAACGCAGCCTGAGGGAATATCGTTTGGAAGAACAGTGTTTATCTCTTCAGTACAATTCCAGAGAAGTGCTGAATCCCTGCCAAGCTGTCCTGGCGGCTCACGATTACCGAACGCCTTATTAACGCACTCGCCCTAAATACCATGCCGGTCTTTCGCATTGTACGAGGTGTACGGCACAATTCTTTTTGTACAAACTTTATTATAGAGCTAACATTTTAGATTCCTGACAGTAAAGAAAGAGCCGATTAGAGATTTTCAGAAAAAATATAAATAAGTAACAAAGGCTGATGGATTTTGCTGCAGGAATAAGAAGCAGGTATGGCAGTCAAAACCTCCAGAAGAGCCGTAGATGGATCTGAGGGACTATCAGTAACTTATATACTTATGAAAGTACACAAATTGTTCCTCAGAATAATATATACCATGCAAAATATTAATTCATCTCATTTTTAAGGCTTGTTTCCTCTCCAGCATTCCACTGCACGTGTCTTTTGCAAAACATTTGCTTATTATCATACATTAAAAATAAGGTACAGTGAGGTAAACACCACACACACCACACTACAATCCCACTGCGGCAGTGTGCAAGTCTTGTTTTTATGCACTATCTCTGACAGCACTGTTATGTCTACGTGCTTAAAACGCCACAACCCAGTGACTCAGACTGTTCTTATCATCATTGACTCATCGCCATGATGGGTATGAGACGTCCAGCACGCCTGCGCGCTGTTCTTCTCCTGAAATAGCAGCTTGACGCAAATACAGAGAGGGGAAACTACGGAAAGGAAGCTCCACTCACCTGGTTGGTTTTTTGGGAAACCTGCAAGACAGAAAAGAGAAGAAGAGCTATTTAAATACAGAGCCGTCATGCCCGAGAGGGAACAACAGGTTTCACTGCTGATCCAAAGTAAAATAAAATAAAATGAAAGTGTGAGATGAGAAAAAAATATTCTAGAAATAATAATAAAGTTGCATTAAAATTAATTCATTAACTTGGGGGGGGGGCAGTAGTGTGTTCAAAGCAGGGAACTGCTGCTCAGAAATATTTCCTGTACTTCCTGGAAAGGGGTGGAGTCAGCTTGTTGCCATGACTACAGAAAAGTTATTTTACTACAAGGTAATTAAATGTGAAGTGTATTTAAAATGGCAAACAAAACCATAAGCATGACGCAGTATTATAGTCAGTATTAGGTGTGTGTATGTGTGTGTGTGTGTGTGTGTGTGTGTGTGTGTGTGTGTGTGTGTGTGTGTGTGTGTGTGTGTGT
>JAQMYF010000005.1:26571827-26609643 GCA_030014195.1 Neosilurus mollespiculum | reverse complement strand
AGCCTGTTTTGTTGGTGTAACTGTGTGTGTGTGTGTGTGTGTGTGTGTGTGTGTGTGTGTGTATGTGTGTGTGTGTGGGGTGTTAGCAGGTTTTATGTAAAATTTTGGTTAGTTAAAATTCATTTTAAAAAAGGGGGCCAGGAAACAAAACAATTATTCCTGTGATGGAAATGCATATTAAATCAACAAAACACCTGGAAGGCACATCTGTTTGGAGAAAACACCCAGAAGGTGAAACCTGAGTGATACAGCACAACACTGCACCACATTAAACTCACTACAGCTGTCGCGAGATGGACCACAGCACATCAACATGTCAAGTCCTCATCGTCGCTACGGAAACGATAACGTGTTAGGAGGAGGGTGTTTACAGAAACCTGGAGGAAAATGAATCAGCACTTTCTGGCCAATCAGAACGGAGAATTCAGCAGGGCAGTGGAATATGTACAACTTGTTAAACATACAGTATATCTAAAATAGAAGTATTATTATTGTATGGCAAAGACATGCAGACATATTGTATGGCATGCAAGCTGATTGGTCAACGTGTGGGCATTAACTTGCGGCATCTGCAGCTTAGCCGTTAGCTAGCTGCACTGTGCGGTATGATCTTTAGCTTCCACAGAAAGGGAAACAAGCCGAAAGCTAACTGTCAGGAATGCATGTGTAGACAGGATGCATACGCAACCTGAGGAGTTTATTGCGGACCAAAAAAGAAACGAAACCCGACTTAAACATGAAAGCGTAGAATTGCAGGAAAGTGTAGCCGGCTAACAAAGTACCTACTAAGCAAAACAAGCACAAAGAAAAGGAAACATCAACAACATGAAACATACTGAAAAAATGGAAAACGAGAACATGAAAGAAAGCCAAGACTGATGCCATGATGGCTGTTGAAAGGTGTAAGACTCCTCGTATCGGTCATGTAAGGAGAGCTTAAATCCATATATGGACTGCGCTCATGAATTCCACCCACACCAGGAAATGCAATTCGTTGGCCAATCAAAGTGGCATTGTGATACTACCAAAGCCGTCACAGACATGAATGAAGACTCCTTGTACAAGTATCAGCGCCTGAAGTGAGTTTACAAAGGTTGCTACTTAAGATGCCATATAATACACTACTATTAACCACGTTTTCTCGGTGCTTGCTCTTACTCGGTCTGAGCCTGAGATTTCCTTATACGGACCTCGCGTTAAAATAGTTATGATATATTATTATGTGCTGTAGCCCCAGTTTTCTCGTCATCAAAAATTCATTGCTTGTGGAAGCTGATGAGATCCTCAAGTTTGCCCATTTTTCCTGCTTCCAACACATCAACTTCTACTCGCTGTTGATTTGCTGCTTTACATGTACGAGATTACAAGCTGATCCATGTTACTCACGCCACCTGTTTGTGGTTTTAATGTTACGGCTGATCTGTGTACATAATAATGAAACATTATACATCTAAGTGGATTCCATTATATTGCATTTTTGGCTGATATGATATCAGTGCTAATATAGCAATTAGCGACAATATAATTGAGCAGGCAAAGTAGTCAGCTATCTAATCGTAAGAGTGTAGGAATGCCGTGTGTGTGTGTGTGTGTGTGTGTGTGTGTGAGTGTGAGAGTGAGTGTGTAAGCCTGGAAGAGCCTCTCTGACAGAAATAGCTCGTCTCTCTCCCTTCCCCCGGCTCTCTCTCTCTCGCTCTCTCCTTCCATGGGTGGTTTTTGTTTTTGTTGCTGTTCCTTCCCCTCCACGACGTGGGGAACAATGGTTCTCGCGTCAGTGCCGGCCCACTCCACAGCGGGCCCGAGGGTCCGATTCCCGGAAACAGAGAGCGCTTCTGGCAGCGACGCTAGCTTCCTGAATGTGTGTGAATGAGGAGGGGTGTGTGTGTGTGTGTGTGTGTGTGTGTGTGTGTGTGTGTGTGTGTGTGTTGGATGGACTGCAGTGAAGGGTGAAGGCAGGGGGCAGGATTTGGCCAAAATAAAACTCTTGGGGATTTTTTTTCTCGATGGTAAATCCCTCCGCTACTTTTCTCCCCACTTCCAGATTTCACAGATAAGAATCCTGTCAAGTATCTGTTTATCAATAAAACATGGGCCATTTCGGTGGGTTTTAAACTCAGAGAAGAAGGATAAGGTGGGGAGGGAGGGACGGACGACAGGAGGGAAGTGGCAGAGCGTAGATCCACTCCAGCGCTTTTGTATTTAACAGACGAGGGGAAAACTGGGTAATCACCCCAAGGGCTCTATGGAAACAGGAAGAGCTTAATATTGCAACGCAGAGAGGATTATAGAGCAAAGGAGCCTGTGAGAGGAGGAAAGGAGAGGAGAATGACACTCGGTGGAAATGAGGCGAAAACGTCATTAATCTGAGCACGGCCGGTGGCACAGATCGCGTAACCTGTTACACAAGTATTCACGTGAACCGGTTTTCACACATACAAGTACGACTTCACAACGTCAAAACTGGATGGCATCCTTCCTCTCACCTGTCAGTCAGAGCATAACAAGACAATCGCACTCATCCATCAGTTCATGTATTCAGAAGAGGACAGACAGCGCTTTCCGCTGGATGCTCTGTGATGCGTTCCAACAGTCACTATTCCTCCACCGCTAGTTCCGCTGAATTCCTTCGCGTATCTGCCGCACTTGGAGCATTATGGAAACGTCATTTAAAATCGTATTCCATATGATGTGCATTCTTCGCCATAGCAACATGTTAATGACCAGTCAAAAACCTGTTCCTCACTCCAGCTACAAGATCATTAGATTCATGGTTTGGGAATCCCGGTGCAGCCTGACGTCCAACTGATGGGTAGAACTGCAGGAACTAGTAACCTCTGAGATGACTTGACTTTCTTTTTCGTTCAATCTCTTCCAGACGTATAAATCCCGGTCAGTGGATTACCCACTCAGCACTTGGCTTCTTGGTGATATTTGGAACGATTTGTGCTCCTTTGCCTTTCTAATCTCTAAAGCTTGTTCGCATTATGCTGGACTGCGACCAAATGTAAATGAACCTGTTAGAGCGAAGCGACCCGAATACGAGCACTAATGCTGATTATATTATAATACAAAAAAAACTGGCGCACACACACACAAGCTGAGGCAGCACCATCACTCAAGTCAGTACTGGTGGACTCGATGATTGATGAGAAATGAATCAGAATTTTTTATAAGCCCCTTCATATATATAATTGTAGATTATTTTATTTTCAAAATAAATTGTAATTAATTTTTTTAAAGCATAAACAGGTTAATAAATTGTGGCAATTCATGAGAACGTCACAAAAAATTTGGTAAAGTGTTCTGGATGAAAGCTGCCATTTATATATATATAAAAAAAAAAAAAAAAAAACCAAAACCACTGACATTTTTTTCTTTTTAATTTGTAACTCAAAAAAAAAATGAAACTGAAAGTCCTAAAACGGCCCATATTACAATAACTGCCTGATAATTTCACATCCCCTGTATGATTACAACCAGACCAGTTCCAGATAAATGAAAAGCACTTATATATGGAAGGTGAGAGGAGTTGGGTTCGGTCATCCTGGAATTAAGCTTTTATGTAATAAATGTGGCTGGTTTGCAGAGTGTAAAAGTGTCCAACAGCCACGAAATCCCAGTCAAAACCCACAAAAGGGTCACGTCTTTTACATTATACAGTGAGCAACATCATCTTCCTGTCTCTCTCGATCTCATTCTCACACCCTCTCTCTCTCTCTCTCTCTAGGACGAGCTTTCATCTCCAGGCCCTGAAGGGACGACAGCCGTGGCTCGTTCTGCTCCAGTAAACCTGGCGAGGGAGCATGAGAGCGAGACGACGTACATTTCTTTACGCTACGCTGTCGGTTCACGTTTTATTATTATAATCGGGCAGCTAAGGGGGCGGGGACTGATCAAAAATGGCTGCCATGTTTGAGTCAGATTATGGGAGGATTCCCACCCGGGAATAACTAAGTCATCGATACCATCAGCCGGTTGCCAAATAGTGCAAAACTACACATGGTTAACAGTTTACAGCATTTAAACAACATGGATTACTTTAACAAAATAATAATAAAAAAAAATTAAAACACTACAATTACACCGATATAGTCCCTAGTTTTAAATAACCGACTGTATGTTATGTTTTAACCGAATCTGGTGCATGAACGGTGCAAGCGCAAACCCTAAACCAGAGCATGAGACAGCTTCGATTTCACCACCAGAGCGTCTTCTTACGTTTCAGCACTCATCACAGATAGAGAGAGAGAGAGAGCGAGAGAGAGAGAGAGAGAGAGAGCACTAAAAGAGGGACGGAAAAATGAACATCCGTTCCAGCTGCCGCGGTTTATCCGCCCAGGAGATGCAACACCGTGCAATCTTTCCATCTCTCCGTGAGAATCTTGAATGCTGTGGGAAGTTTTACGTGGTGCGTTTGTCGAAATGGCAACAAAACCTGTCTCTCTCCCCCTCCCCCTTATTTAGTTGTTACAAAGGCTTGAATGAATGGCCATGAACCCAGACGACACCATCTCTGCTTTTCCACATCCTCTGGGCGCCCCCAAAAAACAACAGAAACAGGAAATGACACGGCAACTTCCCTAGAAAAAGTAAAGCACTTAAAGGAACGATCCAAATGAAGCTTAAACCATGATTTGAGGGCATAAACTCGCTTCTTAATTATTTTCAACTGCTGCTTATAGATCTGGTTTTCACTTGGCTAATTCGAACACAGGCTCCATATAAAGAGGAACATTAATCCTCAGTTTAATAATAAACTGGTACAGACACTAACCTGAGGCGAGAACACACTGTAATACTTCATATTAAATATTAAAGCATGTGAACAGAAAATAAATAAATAAATAAACAAATAAATAAATAAAATCTTCTCTTACTGTGCCCGCTCGTTTTTTTGAGGACGTTGTGGGAACATGCCTGAGTTTGAGTGTGAGCGGGTTTACCATGAACTGATAAAGTGTCAAAAAGCAATGCAGCCAAGCACCGCTCTAATTCTCAAATAAACCCCCACAACCCCTTCAGTACTGTATTACAATTTTTCCAATAATACTCTCTTGGAGGCACTACATCTAAAACGTCAACGGCCCCCTTGACTATCCTTCAAAGACCCCTGAATGTCCCCAGACTGCAGGTTTAGAGCCCCTGACCTAAACGATTATGAATAGGAGGCGGATTATTGATGACTCGAGGACATCTGCTTACATTTACAGCACTTGGCAGACGCTCTTTTCCAGAGCAACATACAATTATCATTTTTATACAAGTGAGCAATTGAGGGTTAAGGGCCTTGCTCAAGGGCCCAACAGTGGTGATAGTGGGGAACCGCTGACATTCGGATCAGGAACCCATCGCCTTAACCACTAAGCCACCACTGCTTGAGACTAGGTCCAACAAAAAGGCATGTGAGTGAAGTGGGAGTGGTTTTACAGCCATGTGATGCTCAAACATGAACCTTCTGGCACATACAAAGATTGTGTTTGTTAGCATAACATTATGGCTCTCGTTACTAACTGCATGGTCAGGTTCAACGCGGTTTAAATTAGGCAACCGGTATATAGATGCAAAAATCCAAAATAAATAACTAAATAAATAATCTTTCACAATTTTTAAATAAATAAAAACATGAAAATTGCCCTAAAGTTTACAGACAGGGTTGCCAGGTTTTGCCAAAAACAAACAAACAAACAAAAGAAAACTAACTTTGAAACATACAATAAACAACAGTTTGCTGATTTCTGCTGGCTTGCTCACTCCGTCAATAGACAGAAGACGAAAAGCTTTGCTAGAACATTCTACAGATTGCCTGGTTCTGAAATTGTTATTAGAATGCTTCCCTATCTTTTAATCAGCATTTAAATTGCTTCCTACTCTCAACTTGGATGTGATGCACCGAGTGAACCTTCATGTACATTGACCTTTACTCGTTTGTAGCTGCAGAACAAGTAAATCAATAGTTTTCGCTCGCATTCCGTGACCCTGATAATCGACTGAGCACAAAAAGAGTTTGTTAGTAAACACCAAAGGTCGGATCAAAGGTCAAAGGAGTATCAAATAATGAAAATCCAGTCCGAAATCATGCATTAAAAAGTCAACCAAAAAAATACCCCCACAAACTACTTCCAAATGCACTCAGAACTAAATTGCAAAACACGTCCGATACCATACAATAAATTTCTAACAAGTTCTTCCAGTGGATCCGTCGCCTGAAAACTCTCAGAAGAAATCAAATATCTAACATGTGGTTACTGATCATAAGTTTTCTTACTGTGCAATATATTTGGATCCTCTATACATTTATAGACTATGATTTTGTTTACTAACCGAGTCTCTAGTCATTACAACTAGAGAAGCCTGATGAAGCCTCGAGTCGCTGTGGCGCGACGTGGTGGACGCTGACAGGATCTGAGCCCCATGCCTTGGCACCCTCTTTCAACAGTGCCTGTAGCGGAGAGCACTTAATGTCAGCTAATTACAGATGTATGGTAAACACAGCAAGGACATAATCCTCTCTGCTAAGAGAGATGAAAACATCAGATGGCTGTAGTCGGCACCAGTGAAAATGAACATGTGTTTTTCGGGCAGCGGCTTGTCCGAAACCTGAGCACCGTGCATTGAGGAAAGGAAATAAAACGCTGTAAAAGATATTAAAATTGTATATTGCACAATGTTTAAGAAGTTCATTTCATGCCAGAACCTATGTAAGGACAAAACGAGGACACATTGTTCCAATATATGTATGTATGTACATGTATATGTATAATATAAATGCACTAATAAGCCGTCATCAACTTATCCCTGTCTTGAATTGACCAAAAAAAAAAAAAAAAAAGCACACACCTTTAAGTCATCTTTACCCCCTAAAGACTGTCCAAAAGCCATGACACTGGGGACGCCAATAAACATTGTTATTATTTTTCTTCCTGCATTAACATAATCCTTTGACATAACTTTTCAAAAGTAATCGACGCCTCCTGACCAATCAGAACCAAGAACCTGGCAGCGCTATTGTACGCTTTTCTAGACCAATCAGGAAGAGCAAAAGACTCGAAAAAAGCCCCAGACAAACAATGATATATCAGGGAGTGACCAGAGCCTGGCACTATTTTTAGCAGGTTGATTACAAAAAGGGGAAAAAAGGGCGCAACAACAAAGCACTCATGTCCCAGATGCCAAAAATACCAGACCGATTCCTCAGGGATGTTCCGAGCGCAGGCTTTTTCACAGCCAGGCTTCAGAGGCCTGAGGAGATAAATATATCAGGGCATGCATCCCAATCCAGGAGGAGAAGTTGGAAGTTACAAATGAAAGATTTGTATGAATGAAAAAAGGACTAAGGGGCTGATAAAAGTGATCAGGTTTTCCGGGCGATTCATTGCGTGACTGTTAGGAGAGACATTTTTGAGAGGACGGAACACATCCAGGATATTTAGAAAGAAACAGAGTCAGAGTCAGGTGAAGAGGATGGCGCAGACTCAGGAGCGCAGGTGTGGGCAGAGTCAGAAGCAGAATCAAAATCAAATTTGGAAGCAAAGTGGGGAGCAGCATCGGACATGGAGGGAGGAATGGCAAAAGACGTGGAGGCAGGAATAGAGTCGGTGAAGGAGGCAGATAAGAAGCGAGAAGCAGAGGGTCATCCCATGTCAAAAAACTTTCAGAAAAATTTCCAGATGACCATCTCAGAATTCAACAAAACTTTAACCAGACATAGAACATGTTTCAACATGAACACATGCGAAATTTCAAGGTCCAAGGTCCAAAACCTTCCGAGATATGTTCATTTAAAGATCGCAGGCTAGGGCCCTTTAGTCGGCCTCTGACTTGCAATTTACCGTTTTGGCCATTTTTGAAAGCTTGTAACTCCCCTAATAATTACTGCAGAGGGCTGAAACTTTGCATACTAACAGAACAGGACCCACTCTGTCAGAATCAAAATTACTCTTTTTGTCAGGGCTAGGTTGCCCTGTTTTTGAACTAGGACCTTGAAATGTTGCGTATTCATGTTGAAACATGTTCTATGTCTGGTTAAAGTTTCATTGAATTCTGAGGTCACCTGGGAACTTCTAGCTGAATTGACATGGAATGACCCAGAGTCGAAAGTGGGGAGCAGCATCAGAAGTGGAGGCAGAAGTGAAGGCAGTAAAGGAAGCACAGACAGAGACAGGAATGGAGTCAGAAATGGGGCCAAGAATGGAGTCGGAAGGGGGGAAGAAATGAAGGCAGTAAAGGAGTCTGAAGCGGAGGCAGGAATGGAGTCGGAAATGGGGGCAGAAGTGAAGGCAGTAACGGAGTCTGAAGTGGAGGCAGGAATGGAGTCGGAAATGGGGGCAGAAGTGAAGGCAGTAACGGAGTCTGAACTGAAGGCAGGAATAGAGTTATTAGTGGAGGCAGAAACTGAGACGGTAGTGAGCGAGTCAGAAGCAAATTGAAAAGTTGAGCCATAGTTAGCAGCCGAGTTAAATGAATGAATAAATAAAGATTCAGAACCTAAGTCAGTCACTAAGCCAGGTACTGAATCACAAACAGATGGAATGGAATCGTAAGTGGAGTGAGGAGGAAAATAAACAATATAGTTAAATCTGATCAAGCCTGTTCTGTTTAAAAAACACTTTTATTAAAATACACGGCCAACAAAATGTGCTTCCAAGTTGAATTTCCCTTTTCTACCTCGATGAGGTTAAACCTTCATTTTTACATGGACAGTGATGTCTCTCAAATACTCCTTTGTACTGACAGGAAGCGATACACTGACCACAGAAACCAAAGACGACATCAGATCTCTTAGCAAACGTCTCAGCTCTCAGGCAGTTTCCGAGTGAGCCACAGGTCCCTCTCCTGCCTGTCTGCTCGAGTTTATCAATCCCATTAGCGGCCACATCGCCCTCCCTCTCCGCTGGAGGTCGGCTTGTGCACTTTGTTCGGGGAACAAAAACAAATGCCCGGGCTCAGCAGTTGCTTTTGTTGCCCATTACATAGAGAGCGCAGTGTGGTTTCAATGGTCCCGTGCAGCTGAAGCTTATTCAGGTGTGGGAACGGACTGCTCATGCCTTTAATGCCAGGGTTTGTGGGGAAAAATATAAAACAAACCGGGGGAGGACCGTGTGGGAAAATCCACACTACGATAACAGAAGTAGTTTGGAAAAAAAAAAATAAAAATCACTGTGTCAGCATACAAATTTACATTTTGAAAGAGGACAGATTATTTTTTTAATATATATATTTACAGACTGTATAAGCAACAGCTCCTGATCTGATCTCTAATCGCCTCTTACTCCTTTCATAGCACTGGAATAAATTACACACTAAGCACACTATCAGGAAATGTTAAGCCTAATTTGACTGATACCTACCCAACAACTAGCCCTGTTTTTCTCTCAAAAGTCAACATTCTTGATGTGTAGTATGATGGACTTTCTTCTTCCTGCCCCAGGCCTATTCGCTGAGCTCACGCAAGCAGCATGCTCGAGGTTATTCACATAATTACCGCAGTAATTATATGGAATTACAGAGTACAACTATGCACCGGATAATCATAGTCAACCACAACGGATTGAATAACGATGTACGTTATGTATTTTTGATTTTATTATGCTTAAAAAATACAAATGCAGGACGTATCATTACGGTAAACGTTAGTGTTTATAAGGAAGCAGGTCAAAAATATCCGCTAAGCTCAGTAATCATCATATGAACCAAAATGTCCTGTCTTACAATGCTAAAGAATCCTTTCCAGAAATCCTGGATCCAGAATTTGATCCGAATCATCTCCAAAATCAACTGAAGTCTTCCTTGTGCAAGGCCCCGCCTCTGGTGGAGCCATCTATCAGTAACTGAACGTCACCCAGTAACTGAACTATTTAGCATACAGTGATGTTAACATCAATAAAGAAAGTAGATGCTGATATTGAGCCATGCCTAAGCACTGGTTTGAATGATCAACCACAGCAGGATGTTGTGCAGAAGGTGGAGCAGGGAGGGGTTGCCTGTTAAGAGTCTTATCTCCCTCGCTGGGTCAGACGAAGCCAGCTGTGCCCAGCTGCGATAGCCATCAGGGGTGCGCCTCTTGTTGAGACTCGCTCCAATGGCTTGGACGGAGATGGAAACGCAACACTCAGAGGGACAGAAAGAAGAGGTAACAACATGGCATGCAAGATGCCGGAACTAAGCGGTCCGGGTCCAGGTGCACCAACTTCGGCGAGACATATGTCCAAACCTCCTCAACTGCATAGAAATAGTCTCATTAGTCATTAAACTGATTATTCACCAGCCACGACAAGTTAGTTTACTTATTGTGCTGGCTGACTTATTTGTGTTTAGAATCAGAGCCAACTTACTGAGAAGTCATTAACAACCAATCCTGAAGTCTTTCCAAAACGTCTGAAGCATTTGAAGCCTCGAAAAGCCACCTGACCGATGCCTCCTCCCCTTTGGTCACCTATCATATGATCATCTTCTTCTATTATATGAGAGCCATGAAAAGATGAAAACTAAAATATACACTTCATCTGAAAAGCTCACAGGAAGAAAGTGCTAGCCTCCCTCTTCTGCATACACAAACTAACAAACACCCACGATTGGCTGGTTCTCCGTGATTGACAACTCAAGACAATAGAGCACAACCAAAATGGCTACCTATTCTCTCGCAAATGCTTTTATTGTGCTTCAGAATACCAAAAATATCCCAAAATAGTAGATCTGAGTCAAAAATGCACGTGTGTTTGTTATAAAAATGTCTTTACGATGGACTACAAGTTCCCTTTAAAGGCTAAACTAACGAGGACCATGTGCTCAGAGTTCATGCAATCACATTCTTCCTGTATAATAATTCAGAATAAAATATGAAACCTAGGGATGAGACTTTGGTAAAAGCCAAAAGGGTTTTTTTTTAAATCCAATTTCCACAGCAGCGGTGCCAACACACCAGGTTCACCACACCACCTGAGAATGAACAAGTCTGATCAAGCTCCCTATTTCTAGGCTAATTAAAACATCATTTTGGCCACTATTCCCAGAATCGACTCACTCTGGCGCAATAGAACTTGAAATCATGACTTCACCCATGTGTTGTGTGGATTATCTGATCTATAAATACCCCCATCAGTGGCGTTTATAGGAAATACTTATTATAATTACGAGTTTCAGTGTACACAAATTAAATCCACCTGAACTGTGGAGCATATTCGACATCTCTGGAGACGTGAGTCTAGACACTGTAAACCTTTAACATGCATGGCATGTATCGTTAAAGCCAGAGTATGCACAGGGTGACTTGTAGGCTGGTTATCCTGCTTCGCAATAAAATACAGTCTATGATGAACCAGCGAAAGTTGCCGTTTCTTAATGTACAATTATTTTGGAGGGTTTGGACGTGAGAAATTCTACACTGATTAGACTACCAAGCATATCAAAACCAGAATTAAAAACAAAAGTTGCACGGCTAAAGCCTTTACCCTACTGTCCATAGACTGAATGTTCCAGCTGTAAGCTACGGTCGTCTCTTACTAGGCTTGTGCGGCAATCATTTCCTCAGCTCTCAATTTTCCCTTTCAATACATCACGATAAACATGTCAGTATCAACTTCCAGCCTTTCCCTCGCCCATTGTTGCCAAAAAAAACAAAAAACAAAAAAAAAGACGAGATTTTATTTTTTGCCCATATGCAGAGACCTGAATAATAAATATTATTCCAGTTACTAAATATTAAAAGTAATACTTATTCATTTATTTGCCGACACACACACAAAAATTCACACTTATTTACTGGGGAATTTGTGACAGCCGATTAGCCTAATGTGCATGACTTCGGACTTTAGGAGGAAACCCGCCTACGCGTGGGGAGAACATGCAAATTCCACAAAAACTCCTTTACTGAGCTTGGGTCTCTAACCTGGGACCCTCATGCTGTGAGGCCGGCATGTCCTTGTCTATGGCACTATGCCACTCTTGTCTATGGTTGGCTTATTCTGACATATATAGACAGATCAGATTTCACACTAAAGAACCCAAGTCTCAATTTACCCTGACAATTCCATTCAAAGAAGGAAGGGGTCGAGCTCTAAGGTGGGGTTGGATCTTACTGAGGAAAAGAAAAATGGATTAACCGACTAAAAAAAGAGTAAATAAACAAATACAAAGAGTAGAACTTTCTTACTCAAATGGCTCGGTGATGTTTCCTTTCTTGTTATCGCATATTCCGTAATCATTTTTCATTCCCATCACAGTAACGAGCGCACGCAACATGAATTAAGAAGTAAATCTGATTCCACTTGGAGTGTAATTTCCGGTAGCACATTGGGCAGAGCTTAGTTACATTTTGGTAGCCATATTGGAAAGTTACAGCTTTGTGTTAGGTGATAGAAAATTTAAATATAAACACATAAATCGCTTGTATCCATGGAAATGTATTAATTTAGTCATCAACAACCAAACAGTCCTTATCTTACTATCAGCAGATATGCAATCAAAGGATTTTTGATCAGATTCAGATATAAGCAGAATGTTCTCCAGTAAACTTGAGGTTTTCACATCATCGAACCACGACGCATGAACTCAAGTCATTAAATCAGTCAAATATGTGCTGGCTACACACTGTCACATCTTCTTGCCATGTTTAGAATACCTCTGGTCTAAAAACCATCTGGCTGATGTAAAAGGCAGTGAGTTTAAACCAATTTTCATGAATACATTTTTCCACGTTCGCCATATTCCCACAGATTTATAGTCGTTAGCATGCTGGAGAGTGTGAGTCACTGCAGCCTTGTACAAACATACTTTGTGCTAAATACAACCGAAGGCAAAGCAAAAGGTACTTTGAAACGTTCTTGGCCTCACCCAGAAACAAGGGGCATAGCCCCCATTTTGGGGAGAAGTGACGACTATAAAGCCTTATATCACTGTCCACCAATACTCAAATGTTCGAAGAAAATAAAAGGAGATGAAAGCTTTGGTTGATGCATGGGGAACGTTCAGACAATAGCATGCTGGAACAACTGCATGAACATAAACCCAAACTCCTCTGTTAGAGAAAATTAAACCAAGACCTCCTGACGAGTTGGGATCGAGAATTTAAGAGCGCTGTAAAGGGAACTACTAGTAAAGGAGTAGAGATTTCTTCTGGCGTCTTTTCAACCAAATGTTTCGCCAAATTTAAGCAAATTCCCAGGGCGAGAAATATACTAAGTGAAGCATAGAAATTCTCTCTCTATAGAGATGCTGGAAGTCACACCAGACCCGTCATTCATTGCCTCAACAAGCCAACAGCAAAGGACGGGGGATGGCATACTCTCTCTCTTGCCAATAACAGCAAGATAAGCCAATTGTAGGGGTTTGTGGGCAGTGCTCCTCTTCGTGCGTGTTATTCTGTGGTGCAGCGGAAATCACTCGTTTTCAGTTGCGGTTGGACTGGCACCAATCCCAGCTAACACTGGGTGAGAGGTGGGTAAACCCTAGACGGGTTGCCAGTCTATTATGAGGCTAAAGCTGAGAGGCACATTTGACAATTTAGAATAGCCAGCTGATCTATTCCAGTGCACCCAGAGGAAACCCACCCATCTGAACAAGCATGGGTTGACGCACACCTAACTAGCCACAGACTATCAGACGGTTCATGATGACTCCACCCCTTCCACATGCACTGAAGGGGTTGATGAGAATGAAAATCATAAAATGTATTGGGATCTTTACAATCTCCAGATCTCAACCCAGTTGAAATGTTACAGGAGGTTTAAAAGAAGCGTCTCCACCAGTGCCACCATCAACGTGTGGAAGAATGGAGTTCCTCTCTCCGGTACGATTCCACAGACTTCCATTAAATCTGCTAAGGTGTTCTGTCGACCTTGAATCTCCCCCCCCCCGGAATTCGTCACCTTTTCGTGCTGATCCTGAAACTGCCCTAAACGCAATGACACAAACGCAAATCTGACTTGGGGTCGGCACTTTCTCTGCTCCGCGGCTCACTCACCAGCTCCTTCCGCTAGCCCGGGCATGACGCAGTCAGAGCAGGAGGCCATGCCAAGCTGAGGTTTGCTGCCAAGACAAGGATGGGAATACTTGTGCAGATTTACTGGCAGTTTCCATAGTGACGCAGCTGGAAGAGTCAGTGGGCTGAGCTCCAAATCTAAATCCAAAAAAGCCAATCCGCTCCCTTTAAAAGCCACTTCCTCCCTCTTCTTCTTCAAGAGAACTGTAGTATGGTCCTGGTCAACCTTCTGGCTGTTGGAAGTGTAGGCAGTAGAGCATAGCTGTGCGTCTAACAGGCAGGATATTAACCCTGAGTTTAAGTGAGGGGTTACTTATTAAGCAGACATTATTAACACTCAGACAGACGTTAGCGCTGATGCAGTGTCTGAAAACTCTGTGGATGACTAATCCCTTTCAACTGTGACTTTTGTAAGTGCTGCATGAATAAGTACTAATTTACAATAAAAATGTCTGGACTTGTGGTTTCAGCCTGTAATTTAGAACAGTTGTATGCAAACTACCCTCAGTTTCATAGCCACTTGATTCTCAGGTAAAGGACGGTATATTCGAACAAAACAAACCAACTTGTTCACTTTGACTTTACAGGGATGAGAACAGGCTTCGAAGAAAAAGGAGGAAAATGGGCAGCGGTCAAGGGTGCTGCTTTTTTCTTTTTTTATGTGTACCTCAAATAATACAAAAATATATTTTACAATAAAATAAAATACAGATAATTACACAAAATAATTTAAAATGTTTTAAGAAAACTACATCGAATGAAATAAAATGTTTGAGACTAAATTAATATTTGAAATCCAAAATCCAGTATTTTAGTTATTTTCATGTACTGAAATTAGCATATGCATTAAACAACTTTTTAAAAGCACACGCAAACGGGTCTACTACATGCTAACGTGAGCTCTTAATATCGGAGCGAAATTTAACATTAACTTGAAGTCAGAAACTTACAAAACTTATGCAGGACAGAACCAACATTTTACTGAAAAACTATCAACACTATCTTTGTTACAGGAGGAAACCCATATCAAGTTGCTCGTGGTTGGACAATACGTTTGATCTCAATTTTGAACAACCAATCGTTGCTTTTCTTTTTGCTTCGACGTTAAAATGTACCAGGTGCTGCTCACTCCTGTTGATAATCTGTCCGCTGTGCCACGGCGAGATGACCAGAATGGCATATCATATTACGATGCCTGACGCGCAATAAACTAGAAACAGCTGCGTTTCCCTCGACTAGGCGACATCAACAACCACATAGATAAACAAAACGAGGGTAGCACTGCGTGTGTTTTGATAAAATATGACCAGACATGACGGTGCTCCTGTCGATATAATAAACACCCCCCCCCCCATTTTATTATTGCTAGATACCAGCAAAGAATGCGTCATACTATGCGTCACTTCACGCGCATTTCTCTACTTACGGATGTCTCGAAGAACTGATTCTGAAACTTAAAATGAAAGTTCATGCTCATGAACAGAGCTAACCCTAATACTCAACGACCAGCCTTTTATGGTTTGAGGATACAGTCTTAAGAGGCGTCTAGGAGGTTCTCCACCATATTCAACTCCAGCCTCTACAAGTCCCAGCTGGCTGCTTTCTACACAGCGCAACCTCGATAACTCAATCAGTAACCATAAACTTTTACTTTAAGCTGTAGCTTCTGTCCAACAAGGTAGAATTTGTACGAATCACCGTTACATGGCCCCAACAATTCAGCTTTATACACTGTTCAAGATTCTCCATTCATTAGAATCATCGCAAGGCTCTCGTTAGACGCGGTATTCAGCTAGCTCACCAAGATACTGACAGGCTTGTTTAGATTTGTTGGGGGTGTGGTATTTGCATAATTATGCAAATCAAGCATAATCATAATATAGTATAACAAGTGCTCTCGGAGAGCGCAAACCTCTGCCAAGTACAGCATATGAGCCAAACTGTCAAAAAATAATTTCACAATGTACAAGAATCTCTCTAAAAATTCCTGAGTCCAGAATTTGAACCGGATCATCTCCTGAACTTAGAAAAACTTAAACTTTCACCAGTGAGCTCACGCTGCTCGCTGAGGTGTGGTCCACTACTAGGACATGCTTCCGTCTGCCCGGCATGCTGAGGCATGTCTAAAAAACACAGCACGCTCCAGGATTATGAAGCAGTCCAAGGTGTGAGGAAAAACGACGCTGTTGAGGCTGCAATGACTCAGAATTAGTAATACGATAGCTGCCAAATCTGCCAAAAGAAGGGATGTCAAAGCTTCAGAGTTACCCACTCAAACAGAAAGTAAACACTCAAGTTGTCATCAGCCGACCATCGTCAATGGAGAGTTAGCTGGATTTTACAAAATCAGTCTAATCGACTTCAAAGTTTTCAACTTTTTTGCAAGACATTGACTTTATTGCCCCAAATTAGCCCCCTAGTGGAACAACAGGGAGTTGCACTCTTTCACTTTCATCAATTCACTTACTGAACTGAACTAGTTAGGCGCTGCTAACCTTCCGAAGGTTTACCTCACCTTCCACCCAAAGTCAACCAGGATTGGCTCCTACTTAGCCAGCAACCCTGAGAGATCAACTCTATAGATAGCTGATAGATAGGTGCTTCTTATGTGGCATTAGCTGCGTTTCCTTTTGAGCTTAAACGTTAGCTAACTCAATACTCGTAAAGGTATTTAACGATCATTAAGCCCAGGATGCGTGAGAAATAAGGACCCGCATTTCAGATCAAAAGTTTTATTTAGGTAACTAGCGGTTGTTATTTTTAAGCTGAGGGCTAATGCTAACTGTGCTAAATGCTAACTGACCTGCCTTATAGAAAAAAAAAGATAAATAATTATTATTGAATTTGTAAAATCTCTGTTCCTGATTTTTTATTTTAAAAATGATTTATTTAGTCGTTGAGTTTATACGTGGTAGATTATGACACACATCATCATCTGGATATGAAGTAAACAATCCCCGATATTTTATACTTTCTGTAATTTAATATTTTATTATTAATGATCATTTCTGTTTGTGCTTGCAGTCCTGTTTTGTTAACCATCTATTGCTTCGATGTTACAACTACTTGTCGATATTCGTCATGATGTCATATTTAATACTATTTCTATTAAAGGGTGTAACCAACTGTTAACCCATTTTCGGCTTTGGAATCAAGATGGGTTAGTCATGCAGACATGGTAACCCTTTTCCCAGACCTAGACCTGCCAGACGAGCTTATATCAGGCTCAAATGTCACAGTAACACGGGCCTGTTATTACTCGAGGAGGCTCCGTGGCCATCTCTCGGCTCCAGCTGTGACTCATGGAAAGAGGCGTAATCTAATGACTACTCGGGAGTGACAAATCTCTCACGTTTAGATATTTAACAATAACCTGTCCTACTAATAATGACAGCACGTGCAAGCTGTACACAAGTTCATTTGTTCACTCTGAACCTCAGAGCCATCATTCAAACCCAGAGTATGAAACTATAAAAACAAATGGAAGTGCTCTTCCGCTTCCCATCATGCTGTGCTGGTTGCCTGTCGCTTGGCCTTGCTGACACACATTGTTTATCTATGATGTCACCACTTCCTGGGAAGAAGAAAAGGGGGGTCAGTGAAAGACAGAGATGAGAAACTAGTTTGCTTGGTGTTGCAGTGCCTCCTGAACACCTCCCTGTTGTGGTGCTTCGAGCATGTCGAAATGGGACAACACCCCGGTGTCGCCCTGTTAGAGCTGGAGGACGTGGCTGAGGAGAGGGACGTCTGGACCTCACTGCTTAGGCTGCAACCCGACCCCGGTCCAAGCAGATGATGATGACGATGACGAAGAAATGCGACAATGCTAATCCACAAAACTCTCTACAAATCTGCAGCTTCCTAACAAAAGCTGCAAGGGCGAAGCATCAGCGCAGGACATATAAACCGCAGTCTTTCCAATCTCTGCTAGAAATATGTTCAAAATACCCCGACCAACCACACAACAATCCATGACTCATGAAAACATGAAGCCCCGCCGTCATTCCTGCATGCAATTCTAGACCTAGCGCTCTCGAAAGAGTTGTTTGCGTTGCCGGGGAGACACTGCAGTCAATCTTGCGTTTTGTTCTGATTTAATTATAGTTAAGAGTATACTGTATTTCTCGAGGAGACCACTGGTAAACACATCTATTTAAAGACGTGTTTTTCCTATGGCGACGTCGGAACACTGGAAAACACGATGTAATACGGGTTAAGACGATCAAAAACAAGACAAACTGCTGCTCAGTATTGCACAACAGAATAATAAATAGCGTAATTTCACAAGCTGTCGGGATTCATACTCCAAAAATCCTCTTCCAGAGCTGAGCGGCTTGGCAGGCAGGTTGGATTCCGTCCATCATCCTGGGCTTGATAAAACAGTAGTCTGCGAAAAGTATGTTGATGAGTGAACATGTGCCGAGAGGGGGAAAAAAAAAAAACAACCCTGAGATAAATAAGAGCCATTTGGTTCGTGTTTGGCTGACATGAGCTGGCTGTAGCGTACACCCCAGCACGAGTCTCCAAAATCAGCCAGCGGCAGCAGAAGCACTCACAAGAAAAACACATAAATCACTACATGCTCCCATCACGTCCGTGGTTATTCACCGGGCTTTCAGGAAATCGACGCACCTAGAACATCTTTCCCTTCTTGACAGCAGAACCTTGCCGTAGAAAATTCTTCTTGAAGGACATCAACATTCCTCCGAGCTCCAAGTTATACACAGTGGCGTGCCAGCGACGGTTGAAAACGGAACCACCCGGACCATTAAGACATCAAATGGACCAGATGAACAGCAGCAAAACACTCAGTACGGAGAACTGGCAAACGGGTTCTGAGCGAAACCTCAGGCGTGGGAGGGGGTCGCAAATAGTTCACAACAGGGCCAAACAACGGCATTCATTCAGTGACGGTTAGGAGAAAGCAACCTCAAAGTCCAAAGTGCTAATAAATATACAGAACAACTCCAGCTGTGGAACTTTTGCTTTTTTTTTTTTTTTTAACGCCATGCTAGTCTTTATACAAAGCCTATTTGATCAACCAAAATTCGCTGAGGACCAGGCTTGGGAACCTATGACCTCGTGTGTTTGTGTTCTTTACCGTAGCAAAGCCAGCCACCCTCCACAGACAGGACCACTGCTTGGTTTCACTTTCACTTTTGATCAGATTTATAGCAACAGCACCGTTTTTTTCTCAACCCTCTCGTCCATTTCTTCTGTTGATCGTCGCTATCCGGTAAAGGCCAATCCTTAGAGCTCCCCATTTGTATCAGGAAGCTTGTAACTAGAAAACTCCACACACACACACACACACGAGAGATAATAAGGTGCTAGTTATGTCTTTTAAACTCAGCATGAATCAGGCGGGAGTCCTGAGTACGTTAGCGCAGGATACAGAAACAGATCAGTCATGTTGCTCGTCCGCCTTCGCTACAAGTACTGTTACGAGCTAGCGGGCCATCATGGCTTGTCAGCAGTGTTTTATCCTGAGAGGGAAACGCGGTAATAGAAAGAGCTCTCGCTGTCAGACAAGCTGTCACCGAGGATCACGTCACAAGCCAAATTTCAGGCGTTCCGAGTCTGGAGAGAAGGACGTGCTTTCAGCAGGCACTGGATCCATTTGAAATATGCATGGGCGCTATATACTATGAAAGGATTGGAATTGCAGTGTTCACCTTCATCATCGCCATCATACCTCAAGCATTAGCAGCTGCAATACAGAAGCCATCACATTCTTTTGATAAGCGTAAACATGTGTCCAACCCCCAACTCTTATCTCTCCACACACTGTGTAAGTCTACAAAGAGATAAGGCGTCTGGTTTACTGGTTGACGCCGCTTGTGTGTGTGAGAACAGGTACGTCTTAATTGCTGCATGACTCATTCATGTCCAGAGGATAGGGAGATAACACCCAAGATCACCTGAGAGCACAAACCACCACGGGATATCTATAAAGAGCTCCCTGAACTGTGATTTCATTCATTCATAACGTGTAGTAACAGCTAAACAAGTAAATCCCGTAGGCGTCCGTTGCGCCAATAACGCATCCTGTGGCGTGACTGCGTTTACTGCATGTCATCACAGATTACCTTTAAACACCGTGTTGAACGCTTTCGGCTATCGAACTGCCGTGAAAGTAGATTCCGTGATGACGTACGCTCATGGGAACTTCACAAGCGCACTTGGGAACCTATAATATACTCCTCGTTACCACGACGAAAGAGACGTAACAGCTGCTTGCCAAATCGCAGACACAGTGCGGTCGTCATAAGGCGCTACGTTACACTTGTTCTTCTCCTCCGTCTCAACAGGTGACTCATTGGGAGAGCTACGCGGCACCGCGGAGGAAACCACTCTGCTGTTTCACGATCGCTCTGACGGCCCGGACCTACACTCTAATCAGGGACACGCCAATCTGGTTTTAAGAACTGCAAAAGACGGTTTAAAGGTGGAGCTGTATGGACGCCTGGCTCTAGTGTTATAGGCTCCTATATTACAATATTTACTGTTTTCTGGGAAAATCATGTCTACCACCATAAATTGTAAATTGTAGCTTAATCCTCCCTACCCGAATAAAACCACACAAATCTATAATGTTTTTCTACTTTGAAGTTAGCTACAGTGGGTAGATTTGATGCTTGAAACGTGTAACGGAAATATGCCGAGACCAAATTTCTATTCAAAAGAAAATACATCAACATACAAAAACATCTCAAATAATAAATGACAGTAACGATGTAACACCTTGGTGTACAAGTTGGGACGGAATCCAGCGTCTGAGCCCAACATCGGCGCAGGATAGACCAGTATGAGCTCGGTGCATCACAACAAACCACAACACAACCTAACCCAACCGAACACAATTTCAAGGCATGCTGTTGGAGGTTGCTTTAACACAAAGGTGTTCCCATAACCATCCCAAAGTAGTTATCTGCCAAGAACATCATGCCACGAAGGGTTTTATTCAGGTGAAAATTAGGTTCATTTTCATGCTACCAACATCAAGTAATGGTTCTGTGATTGTTGGATTTTAATTAGACTGAAATAGTTACTTGAAGTTATACTTGACACTAATTTCCATCCTTATACTCACAAGTGAAGTTGTGTTCCGTGTATAGCTGGGCGATATATCAAGAAATAATTGCATAGTGATATGAACATTCATACTGTCAGATGGATGTCAGGAGTAACGTGGTTTAGCAGAAATGTCAACCTGTATCCCATCAGAAATAAACAGTGGCAGTGTTGTCTCCACCGGGAGTAGTGGTTAGCACGTCCACCTCGCTGCAAGAGGGTGCTGGGTTCGAGTCCCAGGCTTGGCGTGGACGTTTCTGTGTGGAGTTTGACACTGGCTGCATATTTACGTGAATCACTGAAAATGGGTCAAAATCATGACACGGCTGCTTTAAGTACAAGATTTGGCTTCATTTAAAAGACGCCTACATTATAAAATCCGTATTTGTACGTTTTTGTTGTAAATATTTGTATCCCAACACAAAACTTAGACAAAGTTGAATCCCAGGCACAAAAAAAAAACAACAACATATAAACGAATGCTGCTGGGTTTCGCCGCAAAACTAAGTAATCGTGGCAGTCAGAACCTCCAGAAGATCCCAAGTTGGTTCTGCAAGACGCTCAGTAAAGCATTAATCCCCATCAAACTGGGGGTTATGAGATTGGCTGTGTGTGTGTTTGTGACCACAATAACTCCAAAATTAATAGGCAGATTTCCACAAAATTTTACCCAAATGTGCTTCTTGGGCCTATGAAGTATAGAATACATTTTGGGTGTGATCCAGCTCCAGGACGATTTTTAAGGATTGCTTAACCTTGCACAATAGGGCAGGAAAGCACAAATCATCTACAATGCGCCAGGAGAAAACGGAGACGCACCAGCTTGGTGGGGGTCTGCACTCTCTAGCTTTTTGACTTTGCATCATTTAATAATCTGCTGCTCTTTATAGTATTTTTTACATGCAAAAATATGTAATTTAATTGCTTTTTCAATGTATCGTGGCTCTGTCGCCTTTCCGGGGCATAAAAAAAAAAATCACAGTGGAAAAAATGATCCTGTGTGTTGATGAGTTAGCCAGTTAGCTAGCTAAACAAATTAATAATAATAATAATAATAATAATAATAGATTTACTGACACCGTACACACATGAAAGCTATAAGCAGTGACAGTAACTGGATTGAATGTGAATGTTATACCCGCAGCAGGTCCCATGCAAGGTTAGTGATATTGCAGACAAAACAAACACCCTGAGGAAGGTAACAGGTAAAGGTAGGCTTTATGTGACGTCATGTCATTTACCTGTCTGCTACCGTGGACTGTGAGCCGCTCATTGGGCTTCCGTTTCTTGCTTTTTGTCCTTCAGCTTTTTATCCAAAAAGCATTTTACAAAGCTGAAACACTCGGGAGTTTTCCAAACAAATGAACTTGGTAGGTTTCTTTCTATTTCCCAAGTCAAAAGTCTGTCAGGAGGAGCGAATGGAAAAAACTAAGCTAAGCTAAACAAGTTTAGCTTCATGAAGCGACTCCTCTGAGGCTCTGAGGTAAAAACAGTGCTAATAAAGAGCAAAGGAAAGGTGCCACTTATACTTAATTATAAGAGATAACAAATAGAAAACCACCCACAAGTCCTGAAGAGGCTTTTTGTGCACTAAAATGGTTGGCAAAAGTACATAAAGTGGTTTGACTGTTTAGCAAAACAGCACTTTTCTTTCCTTCCCTCCTCAAGCCAATGCCTCAGCATTACCCGACTCCCAGATTTCGGTCCCAAACAGCTTAAAAAACGACTCCTGTGTTCGTTTTCACCCATTAACCATGTTTAAAAGTGTCCCCGGACCCAAAAACGACTCGAAAGACTTAGTGAAGTGTTTCTTTGTAGCCCCAGCTCGGGTTTTCTTTACCGTAATGTCGCCCTCCGGGCAACGTGAATGTTACAGTTGTGAGGGGAAAGAAAACACAGTAGCGTGTCATCGGTATTAACGCGGAAAATCTCTCGTTCGGGAAGATATAAAGTTGCACCCAGGCTGTTTCAGGCCTCGGACGGGTTCAGCTGGACAGCTTCGTACTTTTTCCTGCTTTTAGAAAGAATGTAGCGGCTCCTGTTCGTGATTTGCGTCTTCAAAACATCCGCCGCGTTGAAGGGTTCAATGTAATTCCGTCTGAAGAGGCTTCAAATTCCGACATTTCCCCCCTTTTTTTTTTTTTGTTCCTTTTCAACACTTTGGTCTTCAAGCAGGACTTTGGAGTCGCTGTAAATCCGAAATCCACCTCCAAAAAAACCCCACTTTGGTGGGGGGTGGAAGAAAAAAAAAAAAAAACACCTTTAAAATATACTTTAAAACCCAAACATCCTTCACAGCATAACACACAAACCAACCCCGTATTTTCTGTTGTACTCCGAACCCCTAAACTTGGCTCCAGTCATTCCAGTCCACTCCTTCCCCTCCTTGTCTCCATGTTTTTCCGAAATTCAGTAGTTTTTTTCCCCCCTTCTTCCTTCTCTTTCGCCGAAAAATCACTGTTTAGGAATTCTATCGCTTCACAACACAGAATGTCTCTCCTACACCGCCACACAAGTCAAATCTCCATTTAAAAAAAGAGCCCAAATAAAAGCCAGTCAAGAAATCAGTGAAATCCACAATATTCCCACACTTTAGCGAAATCAGATCAACGGATTCCTGCGCTCTGGAAACGAACCACTCCCTCGTTTTTTGGTGGGGGGAGTGGAAATCCTTCCGCAGCTGCCCATGTGCTGCTGTTAGTCCCTTCTCATTCAAGCTTCACGAGCTTTTCCTTTTCCTGTCTTACAAAGGAGAACTTTAGGGGTGGGTTTTTTTTGTTTTTTTTTTTTTTGTTTATTGATTGAATTCCCTTTTATTTATTGCATTTTTCTATTCTTGTTTTTATTTATTTATTTATTTATTTATTTTAATCACAGTTGTATTTGCATGCACCAAATAGAAACACAACAACCATCATTAAAAAAAATCTCCTTGAAGGTTCCTGAACTTCCTTCGGTTCCACATGGTACCATACCTCAATACTTGGTTCCCCAAAAATGCAATTAAACCATTAAAGGTTGTATATTATACATGTTTTCAGTATACATGCTATAAGGAGGGGGGGCATGGTGGTGTACTGGTTAGCATGTCCGTCTCACAGCAAGAAGGTCCTGGGGTCAAGTCCCAGGCTCGGATGTTTTAGTGAGTGGAGTCTGCATGTTCTCTCGGTGCTTGCGTCTGTTTATTCCAGGCACTCCGGTTTCCTCCGACAGTCCAAAGATATGCACATTTGGCTAATTGGCTGTGAATGGTTGGGGGTGTGTGTTGGCCCTGGTGAACTGCTCAGGGTGGTACAGGGTTCCTAGAGAGCTGCACCTATTAAACATTATAGATTTGATCTTTTTGCCGAACATAATATTATGTCTGTTCATTTCCCCAAACTGCTTAATTGTACTAGGGTCACGGGGATGCTGGAACCTGTCTCAGCCAACTTTGGGCAAAGGCGGAGTACACACACAGCTATTCACACTCACACTTAGGGGCAATTTGGAATAGCCAATTAGCCTAATGTGCATGTCTTTGGACTGTTGGAGGAAACCAAAGTTCCCAAAGAAAAACCCTGTAAACACAAGCGGAACTCTACATGGAGGCACCCTTGGTAAAGTCTGGGACTAAAACCCAGGACCTGCTTGCTGTGAGACAGATGCGCTAACCACTATGCCACCGTGCGCCGTTAACTTTTAAAAGAATCCCTCAAAAGTTAACTGGAGCAAGTTTTTTCTTGTTTGCCAATATACAAGCTATAACACATTTCCCCCCTAATAAAAATAATGCTTTAGGGTTCTACCCCAGACTTTTAACATTCCCAAGCACAAAAACACTTAAAGGTTCTCTGACATTTTTCATCAATTTTTTTTTATAAGAATATATGAGCTGTAACATCAACACTCTTTATTTTCTCACCCTGAAATACTTTATTAATGTACAAAGATAGCAAGTTTGTGCTAAATTTCCCGTCATTTAATTGACATTTTTCTAGAGTTTATTTTGAGGACATTACTGCCATCTGCTGGTGAGTGAGTGTAGTGTCAGTCATGTGACATAAATAGAGGCGTTCATTAGTTCAATAATTATCAGCTTGTGCAGATGTACTGTGTTATAAGTGTGTGTGTGTGTGTGTGTGTGTCAGGTCAAGTTAGACCACAAAACACTATTCTAGTCTATTCTACTGAGTTATCTACTGAATAAAAAAAAAAAAAAGAATTATTTAAGAATAATTTATTAATAAAATCAAGTTTATTGCTATTGACATGTAAAATGTAGAATATTACTGTTATTATATTTGCACAGTTTTATATTTGTTAATGAATAGTTATCACCAAGAGCATTATTACACTGTGAGTGGACAGGGCGCATAGTGGATGTGACGTATGTATCTAGTCAACAGCTCTTGTTTTTTGGGGGTGGGGGTGGGGAGGACGCTGTATTTCAATTTAAAATATTTTATTATTTACAGCATTCAAAAAATAGAAATAACCTTATGATTCTAATGAATAGATTTAGTTATACGTTTAAGGAACTTGATAGTTTTTGTTATAAACAGCCTTTATAAACAATGTCAAAATGTCCCCTTCATTGTCCACCTCATTATTTTACCACCCAGTACACCCATTAGCATCATTAAGCTTCTTCTGCTCCTGCCACCGTCTGTATTTCACGCGGGATTTCCGACACGCAAAGCACGCAATATCCACCATGAAGACACAGGACAGGGCGTATATGGCCACCCCGCCCACCTTCATGACCAGCTTGGGTTTTGGAGACACTAGCTCACAGTAGAGCACGTGGCCTCCGATGCCGATCCGCACACAGGCAAAGAGTGTGATGAAGAGGAAGTCGACGAGGTCACCGCTCAGGCTGTCGTAGCGGCCCGTCTGCTTAAGGAACCAGCGGGCCTGCAGGAGTGGGTTGGTGATTTCGCTGCCGAAGAGCACTGCACAAGTCTCGATGCCTGATTCGCCCATTCCTAGAGCGCACACAATGCCCAGGATGCTTAGGGTGTGATGGGCTAGCATAACAGGACCCTCTGTATGGAAGTACACGCACCAGGCCATGTCGAAGAGGAAGTAGCCCAGACTGAGGAGTAGGGCTAAGATCTGGAGTCGGGTGTTTTCTGAGCCTGGGGATGAGAGGAAGGATAAAATTCAGCCTGAGGACACTGAATCGCCCCTGGGTGGGAGTGTGAGTATGAATGATTGCATGTGCAAGCTGTTTAAGGTGTACCCTGCCTTCCCCAGAGTCGGCTGTGATAGGCTGCAGCCTCCTCGCAACCCTTGCGGGACTAAGTGGCTTGGGCAAATGAATGAATTAATTCAAGTTGGATTATTTCTCCAGTCTTTCAGGACTGACTCACCTGCATGTGTGAATGGCCACGGTCCATCAACAAACCCGATATAAGCAGTTAGCAAGGTTATGAGAACCCCATGGAGCAGGGTGATGAGTCTGCAGTTCCACTCGACATGTCGCTTTCTGTTCACGTGACACAGCAGAACGTAGAGAAAAAGCCAGCCAATCAGGCTACAGCATGTCTCGACTAAAAATAACATCATGGCTGAACTAAAGCGATGCAAAACATCATTTAACGAGATACCACCAGTTGCCTGTCCCTCGAGCAAGTCTATTCTTTTCAATCAGCTAGAAGTTTGAAGACGTCTCCTCAAAGCTCATAATCCACAGGTTTTGCTTCAGCCTACACAAAATCCCATCTTCTGCTGCATCAGACGTTTAGGCATTGCCTGTCACCTAGCTCCTGCAAACAAACACTTCCTGTCCTCAATAACCTGCACCGGTTCGCCGCTGGAGGTCTGTCTCGTCAGTCCTGAGTACTATTCTTATTCCATCTTAATATTTTCCATGACAGCTCCACATTACAACCTCATTTCCTCACTTGCTCCTCCATCCCCTCCCCAAGCTCACAAGTACCCTGAGCCTCTTAAGAGATTAGCGTCTCAGTACTCGAACACCAAACAAGATGGAGCCACTCATCCACCAGCCCAGTGGCCTTAGAAGTCAGAGGAGAAAGGCGGTGTGACGTCTTACGTCCTTCACTGTATGATCACCCCATGGTGCTGAGCCTGAAATGGAGTCTGACGTGAAGAAACCGTAAACATATCCCACACCCTTTTCCTATTGCAAGCTTAAGATGGGAGAAGGCTTCTGAGATGCACGATTAACTCATGTCCGTCTCATTCAGGAAAGGGTCATGACCTACAAGGACAGGGCCACTGGAAGCCTAAATTTGGACTGATTTTATTAACTTATAACTGCTTAATATCACTAGGGTTGCAGCTAGGCTAGGCTGGCGGGCTTCACTCTGAACACCTCGTCAGTCTATTGCAGGGCCAACACACTCCTGGGCTAATTTGGAACAGGAAATGGGAGTACCCGGAGGAAACCCATGGAGACATCCAGACTCCACAAGTAACAACTCGCTCAATTTTGAAGGTGATCAGTGCATGGGATCATGTCAGTCTTTGACGTCAATAACTGCAAATAACGTGTGAATAAATGTACATCAGATGCCCACTAGAGGGAGACATTTCATTTTAACTATGCCAAGTTATAATAAGAAAAACTGCACGCTTAGGCAGATTCATTCATTCATTCATTTTCTGAACCGCTTTATCCTAATTAGGGTCGCGGGGAGGCTGGTGCCCATCTCAGCCGACTTTGGGCGAGGGCAGAGTACACCCTGGACAGCTCGCCAGGCCATCGCAGGGCAGAAACACGCTGACGGCTATGCAGCCTACTCTTTACGAAAATCAGCAATGGAGGCTTAGGCAGATTGTCACCTTAATCTATTTGTACCCAGGAGAGGTAGCTTGCAGTCTGTGAGTTTTATTAGTTAGGTGGTATACAAAATAAATAATTAGCAAAAAAACAATAGAATTTCCAGTATACTGTGTAGGGTGACATGGTGGCATAGTGGTTAGCATATCCGCCGCATAGTAAGAAAGTCCTGGTCCAAATTGCCCCTCGGTGTGAGTGTGAGCATGAATGGTTGTGTGTGTTACCCTATGATGGTCTGGCGAGCTGTTCAGAGTGTACCCTGCCTTCATCCAATGTCAACTGAGTTAGGCACCTGCCGTAGGATTTAAGCGGTTCGGCAAATGAGATGAAATGATATACTGTGTATTATTATAACAGTTATATTACTATGGTGAAATGTGGAAACAATCCAATGCTTAATCCTTTATTAGGGTCCTGGGGAGGCTGGAGCCTATCTCAGTCGACACTGGGTGGAGGCGACGCAAACTCGCATTTAGCCTCAATGTGCATGTCATTGGACTGTTGGAGGAAACAGGAGTACCCAGAGGAAACCCACACAAACAAAGGGAGAACATGCACACAGAACCCCACACAGAAACGCCCTTGCCGAGCCCCGGACTCGAACCCAGGACCTTCTCAGGAGGTGGACGTGCTATCCACCAAACCAGAAACAAACAAAGGGAAAAAACAAAAGGATTAAAAAGAAAGAAAAGCTAATAATGCTAGCTGTTGGCTTTTATGCATGTTTTACTTTATTATTTATTTAATTTGTCTTGTAATGTTAATAACAAATGGATGTTTATTTTTCTTTTCATTTAAAATAAAGTGGAACGTGTAATAAAAATGTGTCTAATTCACTAAATGATTGATTTAAACATGATTTCAACATGCAAAAAAAGATTTTAAGCACTGATATGCAAATATACTGTGAAGTTTGTCCAGACATATTGCCCTGATTTAAAATTAAATTAACTAGAGACAGTACATTCCCAGTTCAGTTGTATGACCTGTAGGGGGCGCTCTTCCTCCTTTTATTATTCTGCCACAACTTGGATTGAGTGACTGGAGTGACCACATATATGAGGTACAGAAAGAGTATGATTCCTACAAAGGATATGATGATTAATCATATAACCTTAATCCTACCAGGGTCACCGGGAGGCTGGTGCCTAACTCAGCCGACATTGGGTGAAAACGGGGTACACACACACACACACACACACACAACCATTCGCACTCACACTCACACCTAGGGGCAATCTGAAACAGCCAGTTAGCCTAAAGTGCATGTCTTTAGACTGTAGGAGGAAACTGGAGTACAAGGAGGAAACCCCTGCGAGCACGGGAAGAACAAGCCAACTCCACACAGACTCGGACCCAGGGTTTACATGCTGTGAGGCTATATATGCTAACCACTGCACCACCGTGTCACCCTACACAGTATATATGAATATAGTAGGATCAAGCGGTTTGGCAAATGGATGGATGGGATGTAATTTTTTTTTTAAAAAAGAAGAAAAAAAAAAGAAAAAAGACCTTCCTAAAATAAAGAAAATTATGATTAAGACTTCTCTCTTCATCCAAGAGGAAACAGCGGATCATTAAACTGCAGTTATAACATGAATCACTCATAAAACACACACGTTACACTTCACACTCCGCCCATGGAAACACAGCTTAAATTAAGCCAGAGCTGTCTTACAGACCTCATAGGGGCGTACCATATGGACAGCAGCGTCCATTTGCCATGTTTAAGTAAAATAACCTGACTAAACAGATACAGGGTAGCTAACACAACTCCCTTGTTGGTCATGAAGATATTCTCAATTATAATCTATTGTTAATCTTATATTCTGATAGAAGTTTCGGCTAAGAGGCAAAGCCCAGCTATATATATTTTGGTGCACTCATCAGTAAAAGTGTACACAGAGACATTTCCATTTACGGCATTTGGTAAACGCTCTTATCCTTACATTCTATTTCATCTATACAGTTGAGCAATGAGGGTTAAGGGCCTTGCTCACGGGCCCAATAGTGGTAGATTGGTGGGACTGGGGCTTGAACCCCAACCCTCGGATCAGTAATCCAGAGCCTTACCCACTGACCCACCACTGCCCCCAGTGACAGTATAAACAACTGCTCAAAACATGCTCCAGTGTCAGTACTGTACAGCCGATGATTTGGGTCTTCAGACATTTTCTTAACTGGTAATCAAGATATTTTTTATTTCTTCTTCGATGCACAAAGTCTGAGAAAAAGTAATCACTTTACGGGGCGGCATGGTGGCGTAGCAGTTACCACATCCGCCTGCAACAAAAAGGTCCTGGCTCGGTGAGGGCGTCTCTGTGTAGAGTTCTCCATGTACTTGCGCGGGTTTCCTCCTACAGCCCAAATACATGCACATTAGGCTAATTGGCTGTTTCAAATCGCCCCTAGGTGTGCTTGTGAATGGTTGTCTGGGCTGGCCCTGCGATGATCTTGCAAGCTCTCTTCTCTTTCGCCAAGTATCGGCTGAGAGAGGCTCCAGCTTCCCCACGACCGTAGTAGGATTAAGCTGTTCGGCAAATGAGTGAGTGAGTGAGTGAGTGAGTGAGTGAATTGCTTTATGAAGCAGAAAGGTGGCATTGGTTATCACGTCCGCCTCACAGCAAGAAGGTCCCGTGCTCGGTGAGGGCATTTCTGTATGGAGTCTACATGTCCTCCTTGTGCTTGTGTGGGTTTTCTCATTGTATTCCGGTTTTCTCCAACAGTCCAAAGACATACACATTAGACTAATTGGCTGACAAGATGTGAGTATGAATGGTTGTGTGTGTTGGACCTGCAATTAACTTTTTTTTTTCTGTTTTTGCTGAGGTACACATGCTGCTTCTGTGGTGCCGGTGATCCTGATCCTCCTGATCCTTCTGCTTCCTGAGTCCTGCGGTCCATCCTGGTGTGCTGATGCTGGCTGGAGTTCTCATCTTGGAAGCCTCTCGCTCCTGCTGATGAAAATCCATATGGGCTTAGATCTGCACTCAGCGACTATTAAGATGACACTCTTTTGCTAAAATGATTTAGGACATACAGTTGTGGTATAACCAGCCGGACTTCAGGTTGGACTGTAATGAAGTTTCTCTTATATGGTTTGATTTTTTTATCTGGTTTCGCCCAAATGAGGATAGGTTTCCCTTTTGAGCCTGGTTCCTCTCAAGGTTTGCTCCTAGTGTCAACTGAGGGAGTTTTTCCTTGCCACCGTTGCTCATTAGGGATGTGTAGGTTTTGTAGAAGAAATTTTTTTCTTCTTTTTCCTTTTAAAATGAATTTTACCATGTAAAGCTGCTTTGCGACAGGGTCAATTGTAAAAAGCGCTATACAAATTAAACTGAATTGAATTGAATGGATGAACAGGCGAGCTGTTCCGGGTGTACCCCACCTTCACCAGGAGTCGGCTGAGTTAGGCTCCAGTTTGAGAGTCGCATCAACACCAAGTGCCTTACATAAAAAAAAACTCCAATGAACCACTGATTTAGAGTGTAATGTATCTTTATTTGGCATTGTTTTTGAAAAAAAAAAAAAATACAGTGTATAGAAAACACAGGCATCAAGTCACATCCTTAATTTACACACAGAAGCAGAACTATAGCATGACTACAAAAACAAGAAACCGTACCGGAGAACAGGTTTATATACACTTTATATTCAGTTTGTCTTGTCGAACCAGGCGGATGAGACGCGAGATGTTGCTTCACGTTACTCCATGAGAATGAATAATTACTTTAAAGCTGTTTGGTTTGTACTCGGGTAAAACTTCAGTTTGAATTTGAGTTATAACATTCCCAGCCAATCTATCACTTTAAGTATTCCAGGTATAACAGGATGTATGAGGCTAAAATAAAGCGCGTCATCCCAGAATTTTACAGATGGACAAACGGTATAACAGCTGAGGTGCTTTTCAACGATAGTGGACACAAAATGTTTGTCTTTTTTCATTCATTCAGTCATTTGCTGAATGTCTTTATCCTACTGTGATTGCAGGGAGGCTCAGCCGACTCTGGGTGAAAGCAGGGTACACCCTGAACAACTCACACTCACACCTAGGGTCAATCTGGAACAGCCAATTAGCCTAATGTGCTTTGGACTGTGGGAGAAAACTAGAGTACCCTGAGGAAACCCACACATGTACAGGAAGGCCCTCGTTGGATCCGGGACCTTCTTGCTGTTAACCTCTATGCCACCGTCCCGGCATTGTGATCTTTATAAAAGATAAAAGCACTAATTTTATGTTAACATTGTACATCTGGATGAACAGTAATAGAAATGTAAAGACTTCCCAATATGCAGAAATTAAAATTGTACTTTTCTTTGCCAAAAACTAAAAGTATACAAATTTCCATTGACCCAGAATGTTTACGTATATTAAAGCGTTTTTTCTGTAATGATACAAGGCTAATGTAGCTAGCAAATATCGCAAGCTTATAGCTACCAGATTAGCTACCATAAAGCTTTTAAAAACTTTAAAAAAACAAACATAAAACTGTACTTAAAAGTCTCTGATTTAAACAAATCGACACACGAATCAAATACAAATCTCTTCTCCATCAGTTCGACCTTTGGAATTTACGAGAAGAAGACAAACCCTGGAACGAGGTTACTAAACCTGTGCATCTTTGAAATCCCACGACTCATCCACACTAGTTTGACAAGACAAAACAAACTAGCAAAAAAATCCCCTTTTCCGCACACATGAACAGCACACAAACAAACAAAACACAAAACAGACCTCAGAAAAATAAAAACCAACAAAAAAAACCGTTTTGTCTCAGTGTCACAAACACAGACGTTACGTGAACAGTCAGACGCTGCAGCTGATAAAAGGTGAGGCAGAGGAAAAAAAAAAACAACAACAGTGCTTGATATCCCCTCAGCAGTCAAAACATAGCTACAGTTTAGTCTGCTGACAATATTTACAAAAGCAGTAGTCTCTTGGATTGAAAAAAAGAACCACTCACCACATGCTACTGTACTGAAAAAATGAGAAATTTATGCAATCTTATCAGAATTGAGGAATGTGATTATTTTTGTACGTGTTGTACTGGTCCGACTTGCTCCGTGGTGCTATTGTGTTGTGTTGTAATGTATGAAAATCACATGTTCCACCATTCTGATGCTACTGTGATCCAACTGCTGTGTGTCATTCCAACATTCTGTAATTCAGGGAGGAAATTTTTCTAATTGACTGACTTCAATTCACTGTAGTGTTCAAGTTTACCTCGCTAAACATTACATATACTATGTACACTTTTTTTAAAGGTTATAAAGGCCATACATTGCAACAATGTGACACTGAATTTCTCTGGTGGGCTTTTCAGTCAGAATTACAGCATAAAACAGTATTATGGGCCAAAAACAAACAAACAAATAAAAGAATAAAAAACCCAGCATGGCTGGACAAGCTCACTTTAGTTCAATACGGCCAATCGGGAATACCAGAGCTCGTAACTGGACAAAGAAAGTCCTTTTTTGTAATTTACGAAAGGCAGCTGTTCCAGCAGACGTTATTCATATCCGTAAAACTCTTGAGTGTTGGTTGACAGTGAATAGGCTTCAGCTGGCTTCTTCTGTCCGTGGTTCCCCCTCATTTGTGCAGTTTGGTGTACTTTACTCCAAGAGAAACACAATGCAAAAGAAAAAAAAGTCAGACATTAATAGTTACCCTAGAATTGCTTCAATATCAAGTAAACCCACCCTACATGGTAACCTCACTCATGAAACGCTTGGCGATTTCTGTCTAAATATGCCGCGGATGACGGTGGAGCAGTGGTTAGCACGTTCACCTGACAGAAAGAAGGTCCTGGGTTCGATTCCCGGGCTCAGGCTTTTCTGTGTGGAGTCTGCATCTTAGACCCAGGCTTGCGTGGGTTTCCTCCGGGTTCTCCGGTTTCCTCCCACAGTCCAAAAACATGCACGTTAGGCTAACTGTCTGTTCCAAATACCCCCTTGGTGTGAGTGTGAACGGTTGTATATGTGTGTTGGCCCTGCAATGGTCTGGCAAGCTGTCGGCTGAGATGGGCACCAGCCTCCCCGCGACCCTAATTAGGATTAAGCGGCTTAGAAAATGAAAGAATGAATGACGAAGTAGTAGTGGCGCCATATTGTTTCTCACTGCTGTTTATAAATTAATAAATTAGCTACGTATTACGTTACCTCAAACAACCTGATAACCTTTTCTTTAATGTCAAACATCTTCATTTGTACAAAGGAAGTCAAAAGAACGTGTCAATATACAGTAGTTCACCACTTCCTTGTTCCAATGGATACAAAAAACGGTTCACCCCCTGCCACATTTCTGCAAAAACTTAAGATAGCTCTACGCCAAAATGCTGCCCGTGGCAGGCGTAAATAGAGCCAGGGAATATAGAGCCGGATAAATAGAGCCGGGGAATATAGAGCCGGGTAAATAGAGCCGGGGAATATAGAGCCGGGTAAATAGAGCCGGGGAATATAGAGCCGGGTAAATAGAGCCGGGTCAGGGAAACGTTTCCGTTCCTTGAAAGCAAACACCGAGCAAGTGAGCTTCTTCCCGCAGGCCGTTCGGGCCCTGAACCAGAACACTGGTACCTGGACTTTGTAGACTCTACCCCCACACAAGCATTACATTCTACCTCAGCTTATGGTTGCACACAGACACTTGTCACTTTACACTTACAGACACTTGACACTTTACATACAGTGTTACTATAAAATTGCCACTGTTTTTATGTTTTATATTTGTATTTATATTTTCATTTATATTTCATCTTTTTGCATTTATAGTTCTTTTTATATATACTTCTGTATGCTATAATTTATTTCTATTTTATTTTATATATTTTTTTATTTTATTTTTATTTTATATTGTTATATATACCTCTTATTATTTTACTTTATATTTAATTTTTAAAAATATTTTCAACATTTTTATATTGATATTTATATTGACTTTAACTATAAAGTCCCTTAAATAGTTATAATTATATTGTTCTTCTTTGTCTTCTTGATAGTGATAGTTTTTATTTTTTAATTTTTAGGACAGTCGTAACAAGCATTTCACTACATATTGTACTGTGTATGATTTTGTATGTGACAAATAAAATTGAATTGAAATACCCGCGTGAGTACACTTTTACAGATTGCTTTGCTTTGAAGATCGACTATTTTGTAATTGTACCATCACAAAATACACTGCAAAAAAATTTAAACTGAATTTGAGTAGAAAACGAATAAATACCAGCGAAATTATCTAGTTGCATGGACAGATCATTTTTTCTTGACAAGAAATCTTGGAATAAGTAGCTTTAAGAAATAGGTTCAATAATTTCAGATTTGGTGTTTTGTAATCTAATGGGAATACTTGCTTAAAATATTTTTGCAGACCAAACCAAATATTTATAAAAAAAAAAGTTTTAAAAACTAAACTAGCTTTAACTAGCTTTAACTAGCTTTATGGAATGGATGGGAGGGACAGTGATTTGCATTTGACTTGAGAGTTTTTCCTCAGCCTATATAAGGCTGGAACTTTCCACCAGAATTTCTAACTGACGAAGCTTTTTGGATTAAAAGCGAAACATCTTAAAAAAAAAACACAAAATGAATTTCAGTTGCCTCGACTCAAGCTTTTTAGGATTACCATGACCTGGATGTTTTAGAATCTACACCAACGTATAACTAAACTAGCGTGTTTTTTCCTGTAGCTTTAAGTAGTTTATTTAGCCCATCATACTTACACAGTTGTATCTCAGCTGAGTCTCTGGTATGAATCAAAAGACCTAACATGAAGCACTACTATGAAACAAACTCATACAAATTTATAGCCATTTATTTGTGGTAAAGCGTTAAAAGTGTTAATTGTTGTTGCTATACCATGATTAAGTCCACGAAGGAAGTTAAGTTCTAAGTCACCCTCAGTTTGTGTGTTTGTAGCTGGATTACACACAAAGTCATGTACGGATTTTCATGAAATTTCTACCATGGGCGGAGTTTTGGACAAGAAAAGCTCCATTAGATTTTAGAGGTAATCCGGATGAAATTCTGGATTCAGGAATTTATTAAAGGTTTCTTTAACATTGTAAGATAATGTTGGTTCATATAGGAGCAGCTGGGCTTGGCAGAGGACTGCAATCTCTAAGTGCTCTTGTTAATCATTGTTTATCAAAATCCTGCATCTTACGTAACTGGACCTTTAAAAATTTCAGTGGTAGTTTAGCGTGGTACTGGTACAAGTGTATCCGGCACAAGAGAACCGCTGGGATGTTGAGAAACAGTTTGTCCAAAAAAAAAAAACAAAAAGATATTCTTCCCTGAGCAGCCCAATAAATGATAGATACCAAACTACTCATGGTTTCTATAGTTACCTGGTCAGTTGGAGGTTTATTGTTGCCATTGACGCCCTTCAGTAATACCGACTTCTCTGTCTTCTCTGTCTTCTCGGCCTTCATCTCCACCACAATGTTATCCTTATTGGTCGTCTCTTTGGTGCTGTAAACATTAAGGCTTTACACATAAACACACGCTAACAAGCGCTAAAGACATGGCATCTCAATAAATGCAAATAATAGAAAATCTACAGAGAAATTCGTAACTGAAAGCGTTAATACTTTTAAAGGTGAAGCAAGGCTGACAGAAAAGGAACTCACATCTCCTGTTTACCAGAACGTCCACACAGCAGCTTGCCCTTCTTGTACAGGAAGTACAACACACTGCCCATGATGGCCAAAAGGAGAAGGCTGATGATAACGATCACAATCATTACGCCGCTGTTATCGACTGGAGGAAGAGAGAGATCAACAGCGTGATTACACACACTGCCAATATTCCACCACCATGTCAACAAGTCACAATAACTCCAGACCTCCATGGATTACTTGGTCTGGGGATTTTTTAGGAATCTGGCAGCGTTTGTAGGAGGAATTACAAACTTGTTATGTGGTGAGTTTCAATATTTCACTTTGTTACAAAAATAGATCTATTCCACACAAACTGCATGAAAGCGATTGGTTCAGGAGTGTAAGCTGATTCTGAAATTGAATGCTTCTCTTTTAATTGGACCAGGTCTAGCTCCTATACTACTGTCATGTCTACTGTACTTTACAATATCTTTCACCTACTGCATATAATAAGACTGTTTACAGAGCAAAAGTTTCACCCAGTAATAACTTTAAATACAAAATATTTATGTGGCATTCAGCTTTCATGACAACTAAGTACTGTACAAAACTGTAACAATATAAACATTATAAAATGCTATAAGTATATTTAAAATTACTAGAAAACTTTATACATTCCTTTTTTTTGTAAGCAGTTTGTAAACATTTTTTAATTTTAAAATTTAATACATGACATTAGTATTACTACACGGGAACGGCACAATCTGATTGGATGCTATCAGGGACTTTAAAAAACATTATTCCAAGTGGACAATGACTGAATTAAGATGTCACAGTAACGTGAAGCAGACGGCCTCATTATTATTGTGCGTTTTAAAAACAAACAAACAAAAAAAAACCTAATTTCAGTTCGTTTTTCTTGTGTTTCTGTGTAGTATATACTAAAACTTTAAACGGGTGTAAAAACTAACTAAAATAAGGGCTCAACCGACCTGGTGACCTGCCTCTGTCATGGGTAAAATATATAAAAATAAACTATAGAAATCACATTTTAGTTTTTTTGTATTTATGTTTCCATGTGGTATATACCTAAATATTAAAAGGATTGTTGACCACTGAGCCCCCTTGTATCCTTATCCTTATATGTAACAGGATTAAAAAAAGTTTCAAAAACACCCAGAAAATGTCATTTTAATATTTTTTTCATGTTGCCATATAATATATAATATAATAAATATAGTATATATAACACATAAAAACAGTTATTCATCTCTGGGTTAATAGATCTCCCTGACTTGAATAGTTCTAGCAACTAATCATAGAAAATAGTGTATGTGTGAGTATAAAACGTCTTTGTGCCTCTCCTGCCTGACCGCA
>JAQMYF010000005.1:26526442-26569911 GCA_030014195.1 Neosilurus mollespiculum | reverse complement strand
GTAAATAGTCCAGAAAAGTGTGTGTGTGTGGGGGGTGGGGGGGGGGGGGGTTTACACGACGACGGGTGACAGTTCCTTAAAGTCACCTGTATGAAAATAGCCCCCATATAGTTTCTGTATTATCTGTGATTTAGATCACATCCAGGCCAAAACTCTTTCTATTAAAGAAAAGCCTAAAATTCAGCACAGTAGATTTTCCTCTCAGCCAGTGATTAGTCTCAGAGTAAGTAAACATATGCAAATGCTGCAAAAAGTCATGAAGCTGTCCTTCAGAGACACTTCATATTCATTCCTGAAGAAAGACTACGTCAGATAATTGACTCGCTAATGCACAGCCGCACTAAAAGATGAATGTCCGTGCACTCTTACTCCTCCTGTGAGACTCTTAAAAGCCTTTAAGTTGTCTTTTCTTTTTTTCTTTTCAAGGCACTGGTAGCAAACGCTAAATATAAAGTGCTAAACAATTGTCTGGGAATGAATTTTATAAGCTAACCCTTCTCAATGAAACAGCGTGTCACCACCGCAACCATTTACCACGATAATTAAACGCTTTGCTACCCTGGCGTGGCGCTTCAAAACAATTTTTTTGTGTTCGGCATTCACTTCAGAAAAGGCTAATTATACACTCGTCTGGAGAAAAACACACGGATGTGCGATGTTTTCCTAACCAACGTCTGCCTTGATTTTCGCTTATTATTTTCGCCGTATGATTTTTTTCTTCATACAGAATTTTAAATACAGTACGCCCAGGGGGTGGCACAGAAAGCACATCTAACTTTTGCAGTGCTTCCACTATGATAATAAAAATCCATTTATTATTAATAATCATCAGCTGATTCTCCGATGGATTTATGAAGACAGAAATGGAAGTCCAGGATGAGGAAACTGCGAGACGTGATTACCTGCAGTGTTCCGTGCTGTCGGGGTTACGATAGGAACTGTGGAAGAGACGCAAAGAGAATATAGTTAGGAATCTGTAGAGTATCTAATATCTGTTGTAGCTTGATTAATTTGGATGTTTGTTAGTTAATGTGCCCTGGACGTTAAACAACAAAATTTACTGCCAGTAGGTGCAATCATTCTTAGTGGCTTTTACCTCTAAAAGTAAATTAAGTAAATTTAGGGCCTTTTTCAATTATTTAAATTGTTGCACCTTTAATTAGCTTTTAGAGCAAAACTATAAACTTCAAACCCAGAAGCTCACCGAAAAATCGATAACAAGCTCCAAAGAGGCACCAAACAGTACCTAGATAGCTTTAGATTTATAAGGAACCTTATGAAAGGTTATCAGAATAGGAAAAGGTCATGTATTATGATCTTTCACTCTTAAGCCTGGGACACACCAAGCTGGAGGTTGTCCAACTGTCAAAATTGGTATGTCGGTGAGCGTGTCACCATAGAATTTTTGGTCAGGCCACCTATTAGGACCACCAAAACGAGTACTGGTTAACTATACAAAGGTATCTGGGTTACTGATTGAAAGGTCAGTGTTCAACGCATGGTTCCACCAATCTGCCAATGTTGGGCCCCTGAGCAAGACCCATAACTCCCATCTGCTCAGGCGTATAAACGAGATAAAAAGATGAGGGTGCCTGCCAAATGCCGTGGGTGAAAGAAATCAAGAGCATGAGTAAAGAAAGTATGAGTAGAGATTTCCACTTCTGCTTCTTCCTTTCTTCTTCCACAACCAACAGGGCCGACTACAATAGTGCCAATGCTACAATATCAGCCACATCGTTGACTAAAAGTAACTTAACGAAACCATTTGAGATGAGCGAAAGAGTTTAGTGTGCAAATAAAAAGCTTCGTTTACAGTTTTAACCGCTGCCATCATTGGTCTTCTGGCATCCCACAGAATGACGAATACAGACAATCGCCACCTGGTGGTGTGGAGAGTTATTACTATCCAAGCAGGCACAGAACATACATGTAGAATGTACTGGCTATAGTCTTGGTGGAGTCTTTAAGCACAACATTGCAACACACGCAAGGCTGCTAGTTCTAAACCCCGGCTTGGTGTGTTCCAGCCTTTACTTTCACTAAGATCAGATCATTTAACCTAAAGAGATTTTATCATCCACACCAAGACACATTAGCACATTTACGGTTGGGTGGCATACACATGGACATCGACACCGTCAGTGATATTTTCTCAGCTGTAAAGATGTCTTTTGTGCAGAACCCTGAGGAATCATGAGAAGTGTCCGTTTATAATGTTGTATTAAGAGGAAGATTAAACTCGTACTGCTTGTGATGGTGTAGTTCCTGCTCTCTGAACCCATCTTGTTTGTTGCGCTGCACATAGCAACCGTATCCATGGTCACCTTCAGAGTCAAGATGCTTTGAACTACATCCTCGGTCTCTCTTTTCATAACCTCTCGGGAATTCTGACAACACACACACACACGCACAAACACACACCAAAGATCATCAACTATACAAAAAAGCTACTTGTGGTATGTATGAGATGAGTGTGTTGAAGAGCTGTATGTGTGTATGTTTCTTACAGGACTGCCTGTTACATTCCAAGTAATAATGGGTCGGGGGGAACCTCTCGCTTCACATGTCAGGTTTAGCCACTTCCCCACTCTCTCCATCATGACCACCTCCCTGTCCACATCTCTCAATTCAGGAGCGCCTAGCGGAAAGTATCACATTCCAACGTCAGCCCCAGTTATACTTTTATAAAAATACTTTCATTATCATATTTTAAATTAATACAATGTACATGTCTCATGTTTAGCCATATACCCATTATTCATGAAAATGTACACACTGTAATGTGACGGGGGAAACTGGTTTTATCATACAGTATATCAGATATAAATAGTTAGCAAATATTTTTAGAATAAAGATTATTATTACAAATGGTTTCATATCTATTGGAATTAATTATTTTTAATTAAATGTCTATTGAGTTAAAACCAATGGTGTAATGTCTATATGTCTATTATACATATACTGTATAAACACACACACATACATAGTGTATACTATAGGGGGACAGCGCAATCGGATTAGCTCTTTATCTTGGTATAGTATAGACATTAAATAGACAAAAAGGGTTTAATGATTGAAAACACGAGACATTCAAGTACTTGCTTTAAGGTTGCTGTTTTCGGTGTTTGCTCCATGAACTGTTACCTGCAAGTTTGTCTGCTTGTCTAAACAGTGTTTTCTTGAGTTTAGTATTTTCATGAGACTAAGCGGTGTTTTTTTTCCCTGTGCTCTTTGTTTTATAATAAATCTCAGTTCTGTGTGCTTCAATGTGTGCTTCATCTGCTTTATTTTTATTTTTATATGACTACAATGACTAATAATGGGTGCCATTAATTCTGGAGTAGACAACAATGTCAAAACTAAACACCCACTCACACATACTCCTGTTAGCATAGTTTGGTAACGATCTCCCTGTGATGATCTTTTGACGGGTTAGAAGATGAGTAACATGACGGTTGCTTACCCTGCACTATTATATGGACTGATCCGCTGGTATTCAGGCTTGGTATGGCGGGAACGGTCACCTCACATTCGTAGAGTCCGGCTGTATCGAATGTGGCGTCCTGCAGCTGCAGCACATGGCCTCGTCTTATTTCTACACCGTCCTGAATGCACACATACACATATCATTTACTTTATAATCATCATTTACTTCCAAATAAAAACCAAAACAAGCACAGTTTCAGGAATGTTTCTGTATCCGAATCCAAAAATTATCCCAGTGTATCACTGTATATTGATATGTATCAGTAAACCAAACAAACAAGGTATCAATAAAGGCATGGAATGGTCTCCCTAGTCATACACACATAACTGTGATAGTAAAGCTATATTTACAAACGGGGTAAAACTTCACTATTTTCATTTGTTGGCTGAAAAAGAAGAGAGTGCATTTATATTTTATTAAGTAATAATCATTTAATATTCTCCATCATCTATATTTTTATTTACTTCTAATAAATCTATTGTATTTTCAATTCCCGATTTATTTTATTTATTATTAAAATGATTTATTTATTTTATGTTATACAAAATTTTCCTTTTTTCTCTTTTATTTATTCATCAATTGTCTGGTCGCCATGTTTATCTGTGTTCTAGGGCCACAATAGAAATTAGTTGTACACTTTCTTGTGTAACCCTAGTTGTATATATATTTATTGTATATTTTTCAACAAATTTATATATATATATATATTTTTTTTTTTACCAAAAAAATGCCACATTTCCTTACATTGTATCAGAATATCATTGGTAAATAATTAATCATAAATCAGGATTCTGACTGATTCTGGTCTTTTAATTTGACTTGCTTTTATTTTGACCTGATTTCCACCATTAATGATTTACACGCTACGAACATTCAGTGTAGCGCTACTTCTAACGTTCAGGCTGCAACTGCTAGTAAAAAACGATCCGCTAATTAATATTAATGCATTTGGGTACTAAAGCATTCCAATTGAAAAGAATTGACAGTCCTACACTCCAATATCAGACATTATGGTGTATAATTAGTGGCTACTAAGCAGCACATGACAAGGCAGATCAATCAAAACAGCCTATTTTTGGCACTCCAAAATCCCCTTTCTGACCTTGCTCTGACCTTCACCTTAGGCCTAAACATCCCAAAATCGTATCATTTCTGTGACTCAGTTAGGGTAATGGCCCCACCACGTTTGGTGAAAATCCGTGCATGGGCGTGGTCAGGATTTTGTTCACAGCCAAACTGACCAACAAACAAATGCTATTTGGGGTGGAAAAAAAAAATTCACTCTGTTAACCAAAATAAATTGAATTATAAATTCAGAGGGAGTGATAGTGAGTTTGGGTACCTTGAACCAGACAGTGGATGTCTCGAGAGAGGACAAAGCATTACATGTGGCTGTCAGACTCTCTCCTTTCTGCATGATCTCTGAGTCTTTGGGAACCACCACAGCTGGGTCAAGATCTACACACACACACACACACACACACACACACCCACACACACCCTGTGCTTAAAACGTGGTCCGACGTGACTTATTACCGTCTGCCTTTCTGAGTGAGCTTAGCATGTGGCGTTAACACAAAACAGGCCGCGTCCTATACAGCTGCCTCTATTCATATCTGACAAAAAAAAGGTCTAGACAAAAAAAACTTCCATTTGATGGTTTTCCTAAATATTTAAAACAAAGTGTTGAAACCTCATGCAGTATATTTTATTCTCACGCTCTTTAGCATCGCTATCCTAATATCTTATCTGTAGAACAGGAAGTGGTGCTGGTGAAGAGTTGAAACCAGCTTCATTTACTTACAGTTCACATTAAGCTGCAGGTTGGCCCCTACATCACCGTCGACTGAGTCCAGGTCCAGAGATTGACACTGGTACATGCCGCTGTCTAAGCGCGTCACATCCTTCAGGACCAGCAGGTTGCCTTCGGACTCCAGATCATCATCTACATCCTACAGAAAGACGAGGATGACTGATCGACAGACTAGACTCTATAAATCTCTTTAAAAAATAAATAAAGACCTTTCTCATATCAATCCTGCCATAACACATCAATCAGATACCTATTCATACAACTGTGGGGATTTATTTTATTGTATATAAGCAGCACAGAGTGTCACACTTGAATACCCATTAGCTCCCATTGTTTATTGATCGGCCACTGTGATTGACAGATCGACAGGAATTCCTGTCGACAGATGGCTGTGACATCATCAGGACACCAAATTGCGATCTTCCAGACGATACGGCAAATCGTTTCCCCTTCTTAGAAATAATGACTTGATGGAACCGACAGGGCGGTACGGTGGCGTAGCGGTTAGCACATCTGCCCCACCGCAAAAAAGGTCCTGGGCTTGGCGGGGGCGTTTCTGTGTGGAGGTCGCATGTTTTCAGCGTTCAAACAGTTCAAAGACATGCATGTTAGGCGAATGAGCTGTTCCAAATTGCCCCTAGGTGTGAGGGTGAATATGAATGGTTGTGTGCGTGTATTGACCCTGCATTGGTCTGGCGAGCGGCTGGGCAGAAATTAGCGAGAACGTTGGTTCAGTACTTAAGATACACTTTATTAATGTCTATTGACTCGATCATGGACCCCACCTTTAATATGTGTCTCTTAAGAAAGACAGAAATGAGACATCCTGTTCTGTCAATCAAATTATGGACAACCAAATATAATTGACTGAGTGCGTTCATCATATACAGCGATAAAACAAGATGACGTAGGTCAAAGGGCGGCATCGGAACACCGGAAACACGCCCCCGTCAATTATTTAAATAATCCCCCCCAAACCCAGACACGATGTATATATTTTGCTGACAATTTGATTAGCCTTAATGGTATCCGTTTAACTGTAAGCAGAGAAAAACAGCTGCTACCGTATACCTCTCTAACGGAGTCTGTATTAAGCTTGTGTATAAAGCATGCTGAGTGAGCTCTACATTTCTATATGGCTCCCATACGTCTCTATATTTTCCCACTGATAGCTCGTCCTTTCTGTAGGAAGAATGTGGGTGGGAAAAGAATTGAAGGGGGAAAAAAAAGAGCGGGGGTATTATTACTTGTTCTCGGCTGAAAGTGATGGTCGGCGGGGGATTGCCATCGCCCTGGCAACGGATCTCCACCGTGTCCCCCTCTTTGACCAAACCCTTGGGCAATTCCCTCCACATCTTCACATTCAATGTTGGGTCTGAGACACATGAGAACCACACGCACACAGGCACACGCACACACGCACACACACACACACACACACACACACACACACACGAGAGTGTAAATGGAGGCGCATTCAGAACCACGTTACCAAGGCAGTGTGGCTTCGGCACTAATCATTCGCTCAAGAGTAACAAAGAAGGAACATTCTGAAGTCACGGCATTCAGTTGCACATAAAATCATCACATAGGCTCCAAAATTAATGTTTTTATTCAATGTTATTAAAATAAATTAGGTTTGAATTCATGATGGTGAAATGTTCCGTGTGTGTCCTACAGATGGCGCACTCTAAACTATTCACACATTAGCAGGTAGCACTGCATCCCGCGCGGAAGGAATGAATTATTTGCTGTCTTTGTGTAGAAATAACAACGAACAAACTTTTGCTTAGGTTTTTTAATTTGTCACGAAAAATTGCGATATCAATCGCGAGACTTACAGAATCGCAAAACAAATCGAATCCGCACCTCGGTATAGTGATAAAATCGTAAAGGGTGGTTCCTGATGATTCCCATCCCTCGCAGTGAGCGAGGAAGCATTAGGTTGTACATGTTTCTGATGTAAGGAATTTTATTTAATCGATATATAATGTCATTCATTTCAACATCTGTTTTGACTAATTTAATTGATGCCATATATTTCCGGACTGGAAAACAAAACTAGCCTACAGGAGTTGGTGTTTAAAATGAACAAATGCAGCTGCATGTTACTCATGAATCAGCTTATTATGGGGTACAATTTGCAGTGGTCAATTTAGTTACTAATTCACAGACTGCAGCTGTTTTTTTTCTTTTTTCTTTTTCTTTTTTTAAAATGCCCTGCAATGGCCTGGGTGTGCCCCGCACTCGCCCAGAGTCGGCTGAGATGGGCTCCAGCCTTGCCATGACCATAACTAGGGTTAAGCGGTTCAGAAAATGAATGAATGAAGGGGGAAAAAAGGTCTTACAGAGTACTGTGACGTTGATGCCTCTGGATTCAGCCTTTCGGATGTCACCGGGAACGTAGTAGCTGACCTCGCATGAGAACACAGCATCACGGTCTTCCTTCGCAACTTTATACTGGAGTTCGCTCTCGACCGTGAACAGCCCAGTGGCCCCCTTGGTCACCAGAGTAACCACATTCAATTCTGTGCAGACACACACACACACACACACACACACACACATTCATTTTAATCTGCAGATAGACAGGAAAGGCTGGGCTTTCTTTGTAATGGCTCATTTGTAATTAGATCTGAAAGGCTTTAAATCACCTTATCACTGTAAACGAATTCATACCAATTTGCCTGATTAGTTCTGGATGGAAGGAAGAATATATAAATGGTGAAGGGTTATTAAGTCTTGCATTATGTTGGAAGGGAAAAAATGTTATGTTGTGCTGATTACTCATGACATGCCACTGTTACTGTGCTCACATTAACATCTCATTCGATAAGTGTTAATCAAATATCTTCTAACGGAGCATTTCACCAAATTAACCAGTATACACTGCCTGGAAAAAAAAATTATGTTGTGCACGCAAATAATTAATAAACCACCTTTAGCCGTGATTACGACACGTAATTTCCGTGGCATTCTTACTTAAGTTGTTCCGGTCGAGGCTCAGCTACATCATGTGGCAGAAAAATGAAGTCAGTTGACGACCTGAATGTACTGAATGACCAGGTTGTCCCATCAAGGGACTTGTTCCTCCCTGATGGTACGGAGATAAATTTGGGGTTCAAAGAGTGAAAGAGTGGTTCAGGCAGCATTGGCCTGATTTTAAAAGTCTTTGAGACATTGGGAAGCAACTCCGGATGGCTGGAAGTGGTGGCTCAGGTGGTTAAGGCTCTGGCTTACTGATCCAAAGGTCAGGGGTTCAAATCCCAGCACCACCAACCTGCCACTGTTTGGGCCCTTGAGCAAGGCCCTTAACCTTCTAGTGCTCAATTGTATAAAAAAAAACATGTAAGGAGCTTTGGATAAGGGTGTCTACCAAATGCCGTAAATGTAAACGGATGGAAGTAAATGTTGTGATGTTGAAACAATACCATGCTGTAATCAAGGGTAAAGCCAGTCCAACAAAATATTACAGAATGGGCCTTTTTATTTATTTATTTTTTTCTGGCAGGGCGGTGTATGTTTATTGCGGTACACCCTTCATACAACACCCAGTGTAAACAGAATAAGACCACTAATTCAGTTTATCAATCAGAAGGTTGGGAATACCGTCTAACCAATCACAATCAAGAGTTCAACAGCATTAAATAGTATTTAAAGCGAATTAATAAATGTACTTACGGCCATTTTTGGGATACAGTGGCTCATAATTACGATACCAGGTGATGTTCGGCTTGGGGAAGCCTTCCCTGACTTCACAAGTTGCAATCTAATGAAAATAAGAAGCAAATTACGAATGTACAAACAGAACCAGCTGGACCTGCATAAATGGTCTGAGCCTGGTACCAACCTTTGCCGGAAAGGTATTGGTGACTGAAACTCCAGAATAAACTGCCTCGATTGTAGGAGGCTCTGGGGGGTCTAAATAACCAGGAATCAAAATGAATACTCCAGAGGGATTTTAACAATATTTATTACAACAACACAACTGCGGTGGAAACAAAGAGGACTTACTGAAAACCTTTAGGTAGGTCCTTCCCTCTCCAAAGCCTGCAGCAAAGCCATTGACCTGGCAAAAAAAGTCCCTCTCGTCCGAGACTGTGACGTCCACGATGGTCAAGTTCTCGCCACCGACGTCTTGAACGATGCTGATACGGTCCGTGTAGGGCGTGTTTTCGTCCACCTTCTGCATGGTGAGGTCACTGTAGGAGATCCTCACCCTTCTACCCTCAGGACCACGCTAATTCGAAGAAATATAAAGCAGGTAAGGTAAAAGCTGGGGTAGTTTTCAGCTGGAGAGCTACCAATTATTTGACAAGCAAAGTGAAAATGCTGGTGGAAGAATCAAATAAGCGGATGGTACGTACCACAAACCATAGCACCCTAACCATTTTGGGATCTTGAACAAAACTGTAGTGGCAGGGGATGACGGCCAATTCACCTTTATACACTTCAATGATGTCCTCCATAGTCAGGGACACTTGGGCGCCAACTGCCAATAAAAATACTTTCAGTCGACCAACAATGTGGCATATTTACTTTAATCCCTTTTAAATAATGAACAAAGGCGTCCAGACTTGTGATATAATCTGAACTATTTCCTGAATAACCACAAACCCCCTTTCAACAACACAATGAATTTCAATGTTTCACCAAAAATTAAAAAAAAAAAAAAAAAAAAAAAAAAACCCCTGTGCCCAGACTAGACTGAAATTCTAGAATTGTTTTGCTACAACATTCCCAGCATTTCTGAACTGAATCACAATGTAATCATGAATGGCCATCTGCTGTGTGGGTGAAACTCTCTCTCTGCCGGACTGATCCCGGGGCAGCCAGAGCCCGTAACTGGTGACCCACCTTAGCTGGCGCGCTAACCATGCAGCACTAGACTGCTCGAGGGCCCTGGCACGGCATCACAGGGTCGAAGATGTCATGTTAGGAATGTTCCAGCACCCTAATCCCACATTAGCATTGACTAAGAAGCCAAAGGGAGCACCTGTACCAAAAACATCTTGAAACTAGCACTTTTAACAACAGGCACAGCTTTAGAAAAATCTGGATGCAGCCATAGATTGAGTCCCTGAAAGAGCACGAGGAAGGACTTTAAAATAAGGAGAAATAATAATTTAAAAACACACACACACACACACACACATGCGTAGCAATAAAACAGCGCAAGTGCTACAGATGACGGCATGTTCTAAAGTGCATGGGACTTAATCAGCAAATGCATCGTGCTGATGTAACATGATGCATTCTAGACTTAAAACAAGGCAGTTAGACTTCAGCACCTGTGTGGAAAGTCATAGTGGAGCAAAGTACATACACTCAGGCTGGGAAATTGGGCAAGGGTACATGGGTAACCTGTCGGGTTGGTAGCGTAGTGGTTAGGGTGCTGGGCTCGAATCCCCGTTACACCCCCACTGCACTAAGACCTCTGGGAAAGGTCTTAACCAGAGGTGTGTTTCTGTCCAGCCAGCAGTATAAATGGATTCCAGTAAAAATGCTGGAAGGGTAACCTGCAATGGACTACCATCCCATCCAGGAGGAGATGAACTTCTAATCGCTACACACTACAGAGACCAGGATAACCTCCGGTGTGATGAGCCACAAGGCTCGGGTTTAAAAAGCCCAACAGACTTTACATGAGTAACCCACAAAGGTTGTTGTTAGGAGTGGGGCTACACCTGGGACAACAGGACTTTCTCAAGTCAGGTGCTGAGGCTCAAGCTAGAACACACCTTGATGACATCATAAAATCACCCTTATTGGTTGGAATCTAGGAATCCAATGACGAAGACTGCCTGTTTTCTGACACCAGATAGTTTACTTCTAGATACTAATGTGATCTTATTTGAGATTTTGGCAACAGATGCAGTAAAAAGCTTTACGATTATTTGACGCTAGTGTAGCCTGCGGATAAAAAATGTTCAGAGGACTGAATTACTGTAAATGTATTCCAACGTTGATTCATTAAATTCGCAATAAAAATTCTGCGAGGTCACCAGTTCAGACATCAGTTGCAGACTATGGTGAAAAGAAGAAACTCTGTAGCCTGAATAAATTTCACAATTCCTCCCCGAATCCCGGAGAGCCCAAATTCAACACTACAGCCGAAAAGGTGATGTCACATCCTTTCATTTTTAAACTGTCACTAGTACATTCAGCACGACTCCAAGAAAAACAAAATGTCCGCGGCAGCGAGGTGTTTTTGCAGTCGTTACAGAATAATCGACTCCGATTAGTTCCCGTTATTGGGTTTCTTTCCAGTCTTACCTCGACAGCGACGTCTTTCCTTTATCCCAAAGTTCCATGTTTAGCTTGGCTCTGTCTTCTACAAGCTAATGACATACTAAAGAAAAACGAAACCACTAGATTCCCATGTGAGGCTGATTACCGCAGCTATGTTTTAAAGTAGTGCTAAGCTCTAGCAATGGGCAAAGATTTCTATTTCACAATCAAATTTCCCAATTTCAGCATTGTTCCAGTTCATGTTTAAAAACAGTTTCCCTGAACTACAGCCAGTTCTTTCCCCCAAATTCTGATGGGCTACCTTGATCCACTGAAATACTATACTTAGCTGCTAGCTGCCAACCATAAATATCTGCTGGTTAGAGTCTTGAAAGCCTGCTGACAAACTAGTCAATAGCCATCCAGAGCCTGGAACCCAAAAGAGCATAACTGACACTTTTATACAACCCACTCTGAATGGTTATGGGGGGGGGGTTTCAATCCTCTCTTCTGTCAATCACAGCTCCATTAAACAATTGTATGTTGAATTATGCGTTTGGCGTTCGCTTAAACACCCACTCAGCTACATTTTGATGTTGCAACATCAAGAGTTCTACAAGAAAGCATACGTGTTAGCTGCTCCCTGCTTTCTCAAGCCAGACATCCAGCACAACAAGAGTGCATATGACCATGAGTGCATGTGACCATGTAGGCGGAATGCTTGTGAACTTTGGTCGGTCCAATGACTATACCTTGCATCAATGATCTCATTGGGTCCCGGTGTTCAGAAATGCTCACAAACCAGTATGGAATTTCATAAAGAGTAGAGAGACCTGATTACAACCTGAAGCTTGTGACCAGCAAAGCCATACTAGACCATACCATGACCACCCATGTTAAATACTCTTCTTGACCAGGTAGAAAAAGTACTGACCCGGCATATGGGTGGAGCATCAGACTAAGGCATCTTACTGAGTGGTGAAAAAGAGTGGGTAAAAAGTCATGAAAAATGACATCACTCTTGCTAGCTATAATTTTTAGTAGTAATGTTGTCTGGTAGATTTGTTTCATTTCATTTTCCGAACACGTTTATACTTTAGGGTCATGAGGAAGCTGGAGCCCATCCCAACCGACTCCAGCCCAAGTCAGTAAACACCCTGAACAGCTCAGCAGTCCATTCTAGAATACCCAGTTACCCTAATTTGCATGTCTTTGGACTGTTCGAGGAAACCGGTTCTCCAAAGGACACCCACACGAGCAGGCAAACGCCTTCGCATCCTCGCCTCCTTGCTGTAAGGCGGAACTTATTCAAAGTATTTGAGATCTTATCAGATCTAGATGGATGTTATCTGGGCAATATGTTTTCCTTTTGCCTTAGTCCCGCACAAGTGCCACCTCACTGTAAAAATGCTGTAACGGTATTTCCACTGAATTACAGATGTAGGATGAAAAAAGAAGTGATACAAAACCTGTATTTCGATTCAGGTTTCACTGGTTTCTGACAGATGCCACCCATCTGATACAGCACGCCAACCTACCATTTTAGCATCTGGGTCTAGTATCTCTTATCATTTCAGAAGATTCAGGGCATCTATACCTGCATGTGGCGTGTGTGCGTACTGCTTTGATCTTAATCCATGATTCTGTGGCTGAGATGTGACTGATTACACTCGAAATCCCATTCATGACTTCCCTACAACCTAAACAACTTCTTTAAACAACTGCAGCAACTTTTTGGAAGCCACCCACATTTGTCTTGGGCATCTTGTTTTTCCAAGCCACTCCTTCAGGTGTTAAAAAAACAAAAAAAACACAAAAAAATCCCCACCATTATCTCCCCCACACCAACTCTTAACCCCCCCCACCACAGTAATAAAGATTTGTCTCTCCCTGTCTGTCTGCCCCTGTCTCTCTCTCTCTCTTTCTCGCTCAGCCTGGAGAGAACGAGCTCACACTGAAAGGCCCTCTTTTTAATTGGAAACATCTGGGAAACGGGGGCGCCACGGTAGCGGGGTGCCTGAGAGATGGCGGTATTATGGGATTTCCAAATCCTTGCTGAGTGATGGGAGTGAAAAGAGACTGTAGTCCAGAGTTCAGGGGTGAAGATGCTACACGCCGACCTCATCACTCTGCTTCCTCTTTAGCGTGAAGGTCAGTAGCGGCCTCCCGCTGGGCGGGGAGGAGGAAATCCAGCAGTGCCCTGAGTGCACTGCATAACAAACAGCTTGTCTTCTCCACTCATCTTGTGTGTGTATTAATGCTGCCAGGAAGTACACACGTAGTGTGACGTAGTGGTTAGCATGAATGTCCAGGGTTTGAGTCCCGGGCTTTTCAAGGGCGTTTCTGTGTGGAGTCTAAATGTTCTCTCCATGCTTTGCATGGGTTTCTCCTGGGGACCCAGGTTTCCTTCACAATCCAAAGACATGCACATTAGGCTAGTGAGAGTGAATGGTTATGTGTGTTGGCCCTGCGATGATCTGGCGAGCTGTTCAGTGTGTACCGTGACTTTGTCCAGAGTTGGCTAAGATAGGCTCCAGCCTCCCTGCAACCCTAGTAGGATTAAGCGGTTCAGCAAATGGATGAATAGATTCACACAACTAAGGGTTTAAGGTCTTGCTCAGGGGCCGTAAGGCTCAGGAAAGCTTACCGGTACCGGAACCTGAACCCTCAACATTCTGGTCAGTAAACCACAGTCTTAACCAGTGACCATCCATCCAGTTCCACAGGAAGCCCCAGTAGGACTGTCTTACATAAAGTGCTGCCAAGTCAGTTACAGAATAATAACTTTACTATTTTTTTAGGATGTGTGTGAATGATCTCCTCATTAGTGAACATCCTGTTTTGCATTTTATTAAAGAAGACGAAAACAAGGTGTTGGTTGTTCCGTCTTGCTCTCGAGGCTCTTACACTAATCACACACTCTCTTCAAAACTTCTGATGTCTATCTGCGCATAACACGAACACCTAGTCCATTTCCTTGGGATACGGGTATTTGAAAAGGACTGAGACGACCTAAAAAAAGGGAGAGATTTAAACCTGTTGTTGAAGTGGCTAATAGGCCTGTTTCCATGGAGACAGACACATTATTGCACCTCATAAGAGGAGGGCAGTGTTTAAAAACACATTACAGTTATGTCTGACTGAATATCAGCGGTAAGTCGCGCACTCACCGCGCTGCTTAACCCTTTTAGGGTTGCAGGGAGGCTGGAGCCTAACTCAGCCGACACCGGGCATGGGCGGGGTACACCTTGAGCAGCTTGCCAGACCAGCGCAGAGTCAAAACATACACACAACCATTCGCACTCACATCTAGCGGCAATTTGGAACGCTCAGTTTGCATAATGCGCATGTCTTCGGACTGTGGGAGGAAACCAGGGTACCTGGAGGAACCCCTTTAGAATCCTTTTTTTTTTTGGCTCACAGCAGTGAAACCTGATTTTTTCATCCTTGAGGTTTGATATGAGATGATTTTCTGCTCGGTATGGTTGTAAAGAGTGGTTATTCGAGTTACCACTTTGTTGAGTTCCCTGGAATTCCTGCCAGCTCAAACCAGCCCGATCAACCAGACCTTCTCTTGCCGTCAGAAGCTCAGTATATCGTAGCGTTTTGCTTCATGAGGTGCCCAAATTTGGGATTCAACCACAGGAAAAGAGCAACTCAAATAAGTATTGTGTCAGATACTATGCATATCGAGTAATAAATAAATTTTCTTTAGGTCTACTGCCACGATACACTTCATTTGGGATCATTATTTGGGTCAAAATGTCGGCGAGCGCACCCGTGCAAACCATACGCGGAAGTATTTGCATATCGCCGATACAGCCTATCAAATAAGATTCAAATAAAGTCAAACCACAGAAATACTGCACCATGCAGAACACGTGCCCCCAAAGACATTAAAATACGTGTGTCTCCGCATCCATCAAAAATTGGTTCGCAGTCTCGCCACACACATACACCCACAGCCTTATTAAACCCAGTCACAGTCAGACACAGTCACGTCCCACTGGTCCCATTCATCATTCTCCTGCCATTGTCATGTCCAGTCCGTCTCCCGCTCCCTCCCTCCTACATCCCACTTTGAGTAAACGCCTGGCTCATTCCACTCCGAGACCCAGGCCATATTCACTCTTTCCCAAAAAACTCCATGGCGGAGAAAGTAGGGGCCTCAGACTGTGTCCATCCAGCCATGACCTCAGATCCACAGCTTTTGTGTGGACACCTGGGGAAAACCACACTTCTGCAGTTCTCTCTCAAGAGCTGAGAGCTTAAAGCACCTGAGCCATACATATTATATCCAGATTATGGGCTATTTCTTATTATTCTAACAATATTCCAAGTATTACGGTGAAAGTGCTTTTTATTGGAACTTCCTGGAAGCTATTTTCGCAGGTAATGGTTTGTTTTAATGCTGTCAACATGCGCAAATATTCATAACACACGGAGTGATACATTTCTTATCGGAAATCGTGACAACTGGACAACTCAAACATTTTCAGTCGACCCTGGATGTGAGTGCGAGCGTTGTGTGTGTGTGTGTGTGTGTGTTGACCCTGAAATGGGCTGGCGGGCTGTTCAGGGTGTACTCCACCTTCACCTGGAGTTGGCTGAGATAAGCTCCAGGCTTCCCACGACCCAAATGGGATAAAGCGGTCCGGCGTATGAATGAGGGCAGAATCGCCCGCACAGCTAATCTATCTAACACCATTTTGAATAATGTTCTCGGCAAATATCTGGGAAATATATTGTATATTCATTGTTTATGAACTGATTCAGACCTTTTTATCCTTATTGTGGACTTCCTCATGAACTGAGGCAGGAAAAAACATCTACAAGAAGTTTTCCAAGTGCCTGAGTTTGTTGTTGACTTTCTAATCCCTGCCTTTGAACTGTTTTGTGACAGTCCTAGCAGGGACATTCTGAAGCTTTGTTTTGATAGCGGTTGGCTAATCGGATTAGAGAAAGTACGGAATATCTCGTAAAGCGGGGATTTGGGGTCGAGGCATGCTCACGCTCTCTTATCTGAGGCGCAGAAGGAAAAGACGCCATACCTGAGGCCTTGCATGCGGCGCAGTGCCACACCGAGTTGGTTAACTGTGAGAGAAGTGAAGAAAAAAACAGGAAGAAAGAAAAACAACAACAACTGTGAATATTTGCACCTGGTGACAGAAGATGAAATAACCGAGCGTGGATGCCTGAAACTTCACCGTGTTTGGGTCACGTTTAGGGAACTGATATAGGAAGAACAGTTCACACTGTCATGCCGATCCAAATGCATTCGGCCCTCGCGACACTGAACGACAGCCACTTGACACTGGGATCCTCACTGACAAAAACTCTGCTCACGACTGAAACATCCAATCAGCCATTCAGAACAGGCTGAAGTCCAGGAAGGCTACGAGAGTTTATATAATCACTCTTTACAACCGTGGTGAGCAGAAAAGCGTCCGAGAACACATCAAGCTCTGACAGGAATGGGCTGCAGCAACTAAGGACCATATCAGGTTCTTGAAAACATGGATGTGAGTCTCATTAACTGTAGATTTCAATACTTTGCCAATGCTGCTTCCATCCACTTAACTGGCTGATTGGGATAATGAGTGGTTGTACAGGTGTTCCCATTAAGATGAGTGTTCCCATGAGCGAATATAATGAGCAGATGGGGGTACAGATTTTTGAACACTATTTACTAACTAACTGTTTATTCATTCATCAAACTGCTTAATCTTCCCCGGGTCGCGAGGAGGATAGAGCCTAGCGAAGTCAGTGTACAGCCTCAACCACTCGCCAGATCATCGCAGGGCCAACACACACAACCGTTCGCTCTCACAGCGAGTCAGTTTAATGTGAATATCTTTGGACTGTCGGAGGAACCTGGAGGAAACCCACGCAAGCACAAGGAGAACATGCAACCTCCACACAGGAACACCTGACTGAGTCCAGGACCCAAACTCAGGACCTTCCCGTTGTGAGGCGAAAGTGGTAACCACTAAAAAAGCAGCAGGCAAACAAACAATGAAATGTTTTATTTCTCCACAAACAAGCTGAGAAATTTTTGACACGGGTCACCTAAGGTCAAATGTCAACAACAACAAAGCACTACTGTTTATAAACCAATAAAAATGTCAGGGATGTTTTATAATGCGATAGAAAAACTGGGAGTTATTTTTTTTTTCTTTACATATAAGGACTATTATCACTTGTGGTGTGTTTAACTTAAACCTCGACTGTAGAGTAGCACTAACGTTAATGTTATTTCAGTCTGTGAGCGTACAAAATTCTGGCCTTGCATGCATTTGAATACCAAATGCTTGAAATATCAGCAATTCAAATGCAATCTGAATGGTGTACCCGCACTCACACACACTCACTAAGTCCCTTTGTACGCACCTGCGAGCTATCTACGTGTGAGCTCTTTTTATTTTACAACAATTAAAACACCCAAATGAGACTTGTATATCCTGAGGCGAGGGGAAAAAAACGTTGGCAGCTACTCAATGTGATCTTATTTCTGCCTCTCATCATGAGAGGCCAAATCAGACCTCCCAAGGAGATCCGATCCGTCCTGAAATATCGCTCAAACTCCAAATCAGCGACTGTGAAGTGTGAAGCGTTTTTACAGATCACCTGCCCCATAAAACGTCCACTGATCCTCCATCCTGATAGCTTTGATCGCACGTAGAGGCAGAAGAATGCTGGCTAATCTGTACATTCAAACCCTTGTGTCTGTGGACCGCGTGAGAGAAAGCTGAGAATGTGTGTTTGTGTGCAAAGTGTGTAACAGTTCCTGACAGAGAGGGATTTACCTGGCACGCCTTGAACACCTGAGATCAAAGAGGGCAGAGGGCCAGCCAGTAACACACATGCACACATCCCCATGACAGCACCGCCTTTTATACTCCGTCCCTCTTTACACACATTTCCACCATTATCAAAAACATCATTTCGCAACAAAGGCTTATATTTTATACAACCTGCCGACAGCCTGCATGTATTAAAGATATCCTCATTTATTTTTAAACCTCATCTCTGTAGCCATCGATCTGTAGTGTTATTTTTCCCCAAGAAAAGAACCGATTTTTTCCCAGGCAACTCACACACATATATATATATATATAATCTTTGAGGAAGTAGTTTGGTTTTGGGGAAAACATTATTACAGTTTTGTAGGAAACATAAATTTTTCATACCTCCAGCTTTTCTGTAGTATGATATGATTCCCACTCGGAAATGAACACTTCACTACATGACAGTTTCTCTAAATCTGCTACGGTGCAAAAACAATAGAAGGGCAATTGCATTAAAAAAAAACAACAAAAAAAAAAAACAAAAACGTTCACTCGTGATTAAAAATTAAATTAGCATCTAGGAAAATTTTTATGTCCTGTTGTTAAAATTTTAATGAATTTTTATAATTAAATTCTCTTTGTAATAAAAGCTGTAGGTCTTTTTTGTATTATCGTTTGTGCAGATGATGCGTCAGTTACGTTTACGTAATTTCCCAAAAGTAAAACAAAATACAATAAAATTATTAATTTCTAATAATACATTTAAAATGAACTCTTATTCACACAAGGCAATGTAGATATCGCTGAACTGTATTCGGTGAATAACTTTTCATAACACGTTGATTATTGACTTTGCCTGAGACGCATAATTGTTTTAGGATATACGAACACAGGAACATAAGCAAGAAAGAAAAGACACTAAAATGAGAATTTTATGCTTTATTTCTTACATTTTGAAAATCGTGACGGACATAGGGAAGCTTCTAGCAAGCAGATATACAAAGCTGTGTAACGGTGGCTTTTAAACTCACAGCATATAAGCATATACGGAACGGATAAAGAAAAGCGTAGCGTAGCTAGCGCTGTCCGTTTACCCGACTCATTTAGAGTTTAGTACATATGACGCTGAAACGAAAGTAAGCCACGATTCATAAAGGCATGACCTAAACACTTAAAGTCTGTCTCACCATAAGCCCTACGAACAGCGTACTGCTTATCGTTTTGAAATAAAGTTCCATCGTGACACATTTCACCGACTACCCCTTAACAGAGTCCTATTCTAAGCAAATTTCAACTGCAGTGACACGTGTTACAGATCCAACAGACAGAGATTAGTGGAAAAGGGACAGGAGACAGTGCTTAGGTTGACGTTTAAAAATAAATAAATAAATAAAAAATAAACAAACACCGCCAGACTGCTGCTTTAAAGAGGCTTCTGTGATCCGGCGTCTCTCTCCGACGCATTTTATCTTTGTGGACTGGGAACTGGCACAAATCCTCGTGTGGACATGTGGGCTTCCTGAGTCTTGACAGTCATTCAGCAGCGCATGCTGCGTTGAATCCCCTCCCTAACACACAACCCCAGCACAGAGGGTCAACATCAAACATGTAAATCCCTCATTGTGCCCAGCAGCAAACCTGATCCTGAGCAGGGCCCTGGAGAACAAGCGAACACTTCACAGCGCTCGCACACAAACACACTCAAGCTTTCATACAAGACATACATAGTATAATAAGCATACAGCGGATTACAAAGCTGGGGATGTACTGATACCATTGATGGCTATGAAAAAAGCAGACGTTTCACATGGTCCCTTTCGTACAATACGCAGTGCCGAGTAAACTGTAATTATTGCATGTAGGCAAATTAGTGACTAGAATTAGTGAAAAAAGACAACAGGACATCCAATCTAAGTGAGCTGCCAAAGCTATACTGGGGTGGTTCGTAAGCACTCACTCATTTGCTGAACCACTGTATCCTGCTACTAAGGTCGCTGGGAGGTTGGAGCCTATCTCAGGTTGCCAGACTATTGCAGGGCAACGCAAACACAACCATTCACACTGACACCCAGGGGCAATTTGAAGTTAGTTGTATGTCTTTGGACTGTGGGAGAAAACTGGAGTACCCCGGGGAATCACACAAGCACTGGGGGATCATGCAAACTTCACACAGAAACGCCCGAGTCCAGAACTCAAACCCAGGACCTTCTCGCTGGGAGGCGGACATGCTAACCACTACGCCACCGTACCGGCCAGTCCGTAAGCAAGAACATGAAACTGTCAGAATGGCCACAATTTTGCCAAAACAGCTCTCAGGCTGGAGGAACTGTTTAATGCACAGCTGATAGTGACATATCCAAAAGGTCTTGAAACTATAACTGCAGCCAAAAGTGGTTCCATAAGTTACCAACTGGGGGCACCAATACTTATGAAAGATAAAAATTTTAGACGTATTGTACGTATGATATATCAATAGCTCAGTTAATCTAGGTTTCCAGGGTATAACAAGTTAAGGGGGGGGGATTCTTATGCAAAGCCCTTTGGTTTTAATTACATTTGTATTTTAAAGTCTTTTTCTGCTATTTGGACGCAGAATATCGGCTGGAACTAAGCCAGGCTGCGCCTTTTGACGCAGCGGTTTTAAGCGATTAACCGGCTAGCTCCTGTACAGTTCGGTAAACAAGTCTTGACTTAATTCACTACATTTGGGATGAAATTACATAGATTTGATTTTTGCCTGGAGTTCTCCTTCTCCTTTAAGCTCATTTAATCATGAGGTAATCAAATCCACTTTGTAAACTCGCTTCACCGCATGGCAGGCTTAATGTTCAACCTAATTAGCTTTTTTGTTATGCCCAGCCTAACCAAATTGTGCAGAGGCTGACGTTTCCCTCACTTGGATCTAACCCCTCTCCATTAATATTTCAGCGGTTTTCCCCGTTGGCTGCTTCTCCTTTGAAATGTTTTATTTACAGAATGTGCTACGATGAAAACCCGCCGAATCTTGTCCATATGTGTCTAACTACATTCACAGAAGGTGTCTGTAATGTATAATTGAAGATGGAAACGGAGATGTTGGGGCATCTGTAGAATATAAATGCTGTATGCATTCAGCTGGAAGAAGTTTATCGGTATGTATCATGAGGTACCATCTGGCTCCACTGGGACACCGGCAGGACCGTACCACAAACCCTGAGCTGAGGCCCAAGAGGCTAATCAGCACCAAATTAGCATTACAAAGTGAGGCAATCAAGAATACCCATGAGTAAACGAAACAATAACAGCCTTCTGAGTGGTCAAGAGGGGCAACACTATTTGCCTAATGGGGCAAAATATCACAAGTGAGAGTTTCAGCTTGTTACATTTGCATCCTCTTAGAAAATGCGAAGTGGACTAGCTTTTTTTTTTTTTTTTTTTTTTTTTTTTTTTTTTTTTTTTTTTTATCGAAGCTGAAGACGGAGGCTGAAGTAATGATCTAGAAACTCTGAAATGAAAATTAGGACCATCAACAGAATTGGCTGGTTGCACAGGAAAAATAGGTTTCTAGTCATTATGTTGTGGGCGCATTTATTCGCGCATTCTATTAAAGAATTATGAGAGTATATTAAAAGGACGGTGTCATGGCAGTTTAAAGAAAATAGCCTAAATATCACGAATTTGGTTTACGAACGACTAGACCAACCCAGAACCTTCTTGCTGTAAGGCTGATGTGCTAACCATTACGCCCAAGCACTGTGCTGCTTCCGCCGTAATCAGGTTTGGTAAAACTTTACTGTAAAGACATTTTTTTTATATTTATAAAAGAAGCATTCTGGGTCAGTGGTGTTTCATGATTTGCATGACGAAGTAAAGAGTCGAATCAGCAAAAAATGTCGCTGCCCAACCTGTTCCAGCTGTCAGTGAAGTTTTATACCACACTCGGCCCCAAAAAACACCTCCGCGCACTGAGGATCAGCCAGAGTTACACACAGGCGGCACTTCACCTGAGGGCATGTTATCTCACTCTCTGGATCACACCGAAACAGATAAGCTGAGCTTTGACATTAAGCAGAAAAGGTCAGGTCTCAACCCAGGTCTAACATGAAACCTAAGTCAGCCGTTTTCTTCTTTTCTGTTATTACAGGTCCAGGAATAGTGTCGTGCGTATCGCGACGTCAGCTCTCGTGGTGGATGGCCTTAAACAAAAGAGCCTCTTGTTTGAAGGCGGTGTGGTTAGATCATGATGTATTAGTTTGAGGGCGAGAGGAAGAGGCTGTGAGGAAAAAGTCGACTCCAGAAATAATGAAGCTCTCCATGTTCTTGTCGTGAATTACAAAGTATTCGGCTGACGCTTTACTCAATATTTAATCAAGCTTCATCTCTCTGATCTACCACGTCGAAGCTGAATTAAGCACGGATAATGAAAGGAAGCTTCACTGCACTTGAGGCTTGGTGGGTTTTTTAGCCTGAAATATCCCACCCAATCACCATTCTCGGCTTCAAATTCCAGCCTGCCAAGTCTCCCTTTGTAAAAGTCCCAGTAGGTCCCATGATGCCGAGTGTTTGTCGAAGACCCTGCTCAACTCCTTGGCAGCCTGTAACAAGCAAGCAACAAAGGCACAATTCCGTGCCCTATCATGCCTTTTTTCACATCAATCAGATGGGTGTGGGGGTCGAGAGGGTGGAGACATGGCTGTTCCAGCAGCATGCTGGCCTCCTGCAGAGTTGGCCTGAACACCCTCAAAGAGAATAGCCAAGTGATCACAGGTGCATGCTAAGGTTGCTAATGAGGACAGTGCTCTGAACGCTGCGTTCACCGGCGCTCACTTTTGCTAACCCTTGACTCGGCTAATGAGATGGTCTCCAGTGCTTTCAGCTCTAAGCTTTCATTTCCATTAGACTTTAGCGGGATGAGGTTAGCCTGGGTAGTAGTGTGAATAACTGTAGAGTTAGTGCCGTTTCATGTCAAGTGGTTTTGATCATGTTGGGGAACAAGGCGTGTAAACCACAGCCTAGGGAAAGACTTTGTAGCTTCTACTTACTCTGAGAGTAGAAAGATCGTAGGTCGTGCTTTTATCATAGTCCTTTCACAGTATATAAAAGAACTGGATAAAGTTGGAATCTAACCCCTAATCCTTGGCTATCCCAGAGCTGTTCTTAAAAAAAAAAAAAACAAAAAAAAAAACACATGGTACATGAGGTTTTCTCTTCAAATTAACCCCATGTACTACAAAATCTGTTGACATGAACTTTTGCTCCCATTAAGCTCCCTTTATGTTCAAACACGCCACTGGAACCAGCTGTATTCTCAACAGACTTGCCTTGCTTTACAAGACAGAAGCTGAACATGGTGTTTATACATCAATTTGTGTTTACTTTTTTTGGCAACATGATATGGCAATGGTCCTCAAAGTGTTGTAAGACACCAAGCAGAAGCCAAAACCATGACAGAACCTTCTATTCTGGTCTGTTTTTACTCTACCCTGCGGAAACCGTGATGGATCACCAAGTGCAGAAGATGATAGAGCTTAACAGTTGGGAACCAGAATCAGAGTCTTATCTGCGTCTCACGTTGCCACATAAAGAACAGATGCAGCTGGAGAAGCTGCCTGAACCCCCATTCACACCTGTTCCAAGAGAAACTTGTCCAATGATTTGTGAGATGAGCCTGGACTGCTGAGAAAGCAACAATTCATGGGAAGCCCTTGTTTATTGGTGGGGACCTCACATGTTTTGAGTGACATGCCCGAGACTCACGCTTTGCCTGGTATGATGAGCTTGCTCAAACCAAAGCTGAGGTTTCCTTTCCTCTCCATGACCTTTGTCACCGGATGTGAGAGAACCTGGAACTGAACAAGGTGCTTGCTGGGAAAGCTACATTAATTCATTCATTCATTGATTTTCTGAAACGCTTAATCCTAATTAGGATCGCGGGGGAGGATGGCTATGGGCGTGGGCAGAGAAGACCCTGGACACCCTGGACAGCTCGCCAGACCAGTGCAGGGCAGCGAAAGCTACAAGAGATGTTTAAAATTCCTTTAACTGCAAGGTTTTTTTTTAGATTTCGGTTCTGATGTTTCCACCTGGAATACGATCTACTTCAGTTTGTGCTGTCGTAAGGCAAAGAAAGAGGTCACTCTGAATCATCAAAAGTTCGAACTCCTCCATTGGTGTGAGTGGTGGCTCAGTAGTTAAGGCTATGATTACTAAAGGTCAGAAGGTCACGGGCTCAAGCCCCAGTATCACCAAGCTGTCCTTAACCCTCAACTGCTCAGTTGTACAAATGAGATAAAAATGTAATTTATGGATAAGGATAAGGGTGTCTAACAAACACCATAAGTGTGAAAGAATAATAATCAAGTTATGCATTGGTTAGTATTAATTGGTGCAGTGGTACCTTTCTGGTTAAGGCTCTGGATTCCTGATCAAATGATTAGGGGTCTGAGTCCCAGTTCCACCAAACTACCTCTGTTGGGCCCTTGAGCAAGGTGCTTAACACTCATTTAATCAGTATGTAGTTAATAAAAAAAAAAGTAAGGTTCTCTGGATAAAGGTATTGTCCAAATATCATATATATATATATATATGTACATTTCTGGTTTCTGAATCGATCCTGGTCAAGTTTCATTTTGGAAAATAAATCTGGAATGAAAAGTATTTTACAGAATTTTCGATTACCACAATTGACCATAATGTTGGACGAACTGCTCTACATGCTTTGACACAGGAGTGATCTTTTAACGGCATCTAATATTGCCGAGAATAAGGAGAGGCCCTTAATCTTTAAGTAGCTCTTTGAAACACGGAGTTCAAAGATAAAGACCAAAGGTTTCCTTGATCTTTCTGCCAAGGCATCCCTAAAGGAAAACATTTCATTAGTCTTCATCGAGGCCTGACAGCAATCCCTTTGTGTGAGTCTGAAAGCTAAACAATAGAACTTGTACAGTATTAACATATCAGTCATTCTCGATAGTGTGTTACTGACATTTCAGATGCCAATGGTTCCCATCCTACCATGTTTTATCCTTCTTGGTTAACCATCTCTATGACATCTGCCCCAGGGTCCAGTTTTGCTTCAGCTCCAATTGTGGTCCAGTTTAATAAATTTTAGGTTGCACAGTAACCATTGTGTGTTTTTACCGTAAAGCCACATCTGTTTAGCCAGTAGGAAGACACCATGGAGAGATCTGATCTTCAGCAGTCTTAATTGGCTGATAGGAAAACTCTAGTAGGCTCTTGAAAACCTTCTCCCTGTGAAGTACTGCCAGTTTGTTTATCCTCCATCAATCCCACCATGCACTGCTCCCCCCACCCTGCGGTTCTGGCCACAATCCAGGATTATATTTGTTTGGGATCCACTGGAAACTTAAAGACTAATGTCTATTTTTTTTCTTTCCTCAGGCAAGACTTCTCCAGGAATCCGAATGTCATTAGATACTCCTACTTCTGGTTCAATGGGGTTTGATTTATTGTCAACACCGTTAATGTCAGTGGTGCATTAGAAAGATTACAATTCATGCTCTTTGATCAAAGCGGCAATTAAAGCAGATTTCCGCTTCCTCTTGAGATGTGTTGCCTGTGGGTATTTAAAATAGGTAATGGATCTCTGTCATGATTCATTGCTAAGGAAATCGATAATACGTAGTTTAAACGACAACATAAATACTGTGTGACTATTAGAATGGACATGAATGGAATGAAAGAAGTTCTTGCCAGAAATTAAATCTTAAAAATCTTTCCATGGGGTGGCATGAAGGCATACTGGGTAATACTTCCACTCCACAGCAAGAAGGTCCTGGGTTCGAGCCCCATGCCTGCACAAGGCGTTTCTATGCAGTTTGCATGTTCTCCCAGTGCCTGCACGGGTTTTTTCCGGGTATTCCGGTTTCCTCCCTCAGTTCAAAGACATTCAAATTAGGCTAACTGGCTGATACGAATTCCTGCTAAATGGGGACGGTTGTTTATGCATTGGCCCTGCAATGATCTGGTGAGATGTTTGGGTTGTACCCTGCCTTCGCCCGGAGTCGGCTGGGATGGGCTTCAGCCTCACCATGACGCTAATAAAGGATAAAGCGGTTTGGTATGAAAAACTCTAATGACACAATGGGTTGACAAAATTTCTTTTTAAACCCTAACCCTAACCCTAACCCCAACATTATACTGTTTTTTTTTAACATGGAACCCTCTCTGATTGCTACATAACTTGTAATCAACCCCTTAGGTTCAGCTAAAATCTTTCATACCAGGAAATCACTCCATCTGGATTTGATAGACATTTAAATATATGAATGATGACTATATTTAGAAGTATATAATAGTATTTTGATTATTCCATTATTAGACATCTTCCTAACTAACCACCTCATATCTTCAGTGCATGAGGCTTGTTGCATTACTCGAGTTCGATATTACAGTTCCCGCCGTCAGCTGCATGAGCAGATGCTGGTCAGTTGGGGGTGGATTCGACCCGCTGTGCTGTAGCTGAGTCACTCGCCCACTGGACCTGTTGACTTTTGTTTACAGGAAGCAGACACTGTAGGCTCCGAAATCAGTTTTATTTGAATTGAAAATTAGAAGTGACAACATTTTCATTCACTTAATATCCACTGCTAAGAGAGGGCAGCTACCTGCTTACAAAAAAAAAAAAGAAAGGAGTTTTCTGATTGGTCTTTCTTCATTTATGGGTGAATTTTCAATTTCATTTTCCAAACCGATTTATCCTTCATTAAGGTCACGGGAAGGCTGGAGCACCCCAGCACCCTGGCATCAAAAGAAAAGGCGCATACTTGCTGGTGACCCCCAAGGAGAAGGAATTAGTGGTATCTAACTGTGGTAATTCTGGAAACATCTATAATTCACAGCTCATAATCTGGGCTGTCATGGAGAGTGATCAATAATGTCAATGTGGCATAATCTGATACTAGCTAGAGTTTTCACAGCTTGCTCGAGTTATTTATTCATAAATGTCTTGAGTCACTCCAACTAGGTTTGCCACGATAACTTTTTGTGAGACGATATATCATGATTAACGGTACTATTGTCATAGCAAGCTATTTCTGTAGCGGTAACTGATCTTCTTCAGTGTCAACAATGTCCGCAATTACCCTGACTACCAGGTAAAGACCAAGACGGACAGCCATATAGCTGACTAATGGATTTAAATTACAGAACTGGTAAATACAGGTTAGTCAATGGGAATGATACAGCAAAGTTACTTAAAGGACATCCTAAAAAAGGTCATACTGAACGCCATTTAATTAATTGGGGGGAAAATCCCAAGATACAATCGGCTTCTCTTTAATAAAACAGTGTCTAGACAGGATTCAGTCCAGAGAACAGATGAGTGGGACAATGATTACCTTCCGTCTGCAAGCTTCAAACGCCGCTTTGACGAACGATTGAGCATGACTTAATGCTAAATCTCGAGAAACGCAGCTGGGAGGACTTTATCACAGTATGCTGTCTGTAAGTCCATGCCATCTGTGTTGACATTTTTATCATGAATGGTCGGTTTATGCGCTCTGTGGGACGCATAAAGTTGCTCTGTGAAACCATCAAAAGAGTCCTGGAGGAGGAAATAGACACACTAAGCTCCTATAACTCACTGAGAGGAAGTTGGGCTAACTTTTTCAAGCGGTAGATATATCCAGGAAAAAAAATAAAATTAGCTCAGTAAGAATTCTCTTTCTGTCCTGCATTGAGCTCTTCTTCCGAATGAGATATCTGACGTTAATTCAACCATGTAAACGGCTATAAACCTCAGACTTTCTGTCGCTCCCGTCTTTACTTTAATGGACATTTGCATTTAAATGGAGTTTACGGCCATGCTTAATGAGAAGATCCAGCCTGACAACCACTAAGGTTATGACCCTCTTAGATTGGGTTTGAAAGATGATGGGCCTTCATAGACCCAGGAAGAATAGGAGATGCAAATGTGCTTGTCATCAGTTATTTCTACACGAGGGCGCCTTTGCTGCTATTTTGAAAGAAAACAATAATGCGGAGGAAATATTGGTTGAAGAAATACGGCCATCTAGAGAAGCACTCTGTGTGAAGGTAACTTTTCCAGGTACAAATGGATTAATATTACTTGGCATAGCTATAATGAAATGTCTCCCCCTAGTGGACATCAGATGAACATTTTGCCCAAAGTAAAAGATAGGCATCTCCCACCCCCACACACCAAGTTTGATAAAAAAAAATTTGCCTAATCTTGCCAGCACAAATAAAATCCTTTAGTAAAAGATTGTTTAAAAAGAATTTAAATTAATTCCTGGATCAGTTCCAAAATGGTACGGGTTCTTGCCAGGCCCATACCCCATCCCTCCACCAAGTTTGGTAAAAAATCAGTCCAGTAGTTTTTTCGTAGTCCTACGAACAGACAAAATAAGAGATGTTTACGATTACATAACCTTCCTCGCCAAACGGAAGAGTAACAATGATTGTCTATTCTGCAAAAAGAACTGAAGGTAGGCCAGCTGTGCCATGACAAGAATCATGCTAATGATCATTTAGGTATATGACACACCCAATAATTTCCTTAATAATAATAATAATAATAATACATACCAATGCCATTTTGAAAACCCCAGCCCAAACACTGAACCCATGTACTTCTGAGACCAGCAAAATTCCATCCCCTTTTGACAACTTTCATGGGTCGTGCTGTAAATTTCAGCCGCCCGGGACAGCTGGAGGCCCTTGTGAAAGTTTCTCGGTAAGTTAACACCTTCAGGGCAAAGGGTTAAATGCTCCAGATAAAAGGCGTAAATAAAACAACCACCAAGAAAAGACTGAGCGCCATAAAAAAAAAAAGAGGGCCTGGGTGTCTGTGTAATTTGCGAGCCACGGGATACACTGAAATGGTTCTTTTATTCACCCTAAAGTGAGATTTAGCTAACTTTCTGCTCCATTAAAAGTCTGTTCAGACTAAAGCCTGGAATTTTCACACACTGTGAGCAGCACTTAAGTTCCCAGTGATTGACTGTTCTCAGACGGGCTCCTTTCACTCCGAGCAAGTTGCTTTTTAAAAATAGAGGAAAAAAAAAAAAAAAGCTACGGGCGAAAATCTCTTTTATTTAATTTTAATCACTAAAGTAGTTCTTCATATAAGAATAATTTTTCAACTCTGCTTTAAAACCTGTGAGATTTGCCTCAGAACTTCTTTACAAAGATTTTTTTTCAAATACAGGCAAGCTATAGAGGGGCTGGTGGTGTAGTGGTTACGTTGCTGGGGTCATGATTGGGAGGTTGTGGGTTTGAATCCCCGTTAGACCCCCACCATGCTAACAGCCCTGGGCAAGGTCTTAACCACAAGTGTGCCTCAGTCCACCCAGCAGTATAAATGGATACCAGTAAAACAAACTAGGAAGATAAAATGCGATGGACTAGCGTTCATAGCCGCTACACGCTACACAAACCGGGGATAAGCGGTACATTCCACCCCGTAGGCTCGGGTGTAAAAAACCCAGCAGACTTACCTTTTATCCTATATTTATACACGTTATAATCTAATATAAATCCCACCCACTTTCTGGCAGCCAATGAGAGTAGTGGTTATTACACTTGGGAGAAATCTGCGTTTGATGTCAAAATAATATCTCGAGAGGTTGGAGCCGGTATTATTTTATATTTGGGTAGGGGCATTCAGGACTCCCTCTGCTATTTTTGGAGGTTTCCGCAATAGCCGAGGGTTTCCCCGAGCGGCCGCCATATTGCTTCTCGCTTCTTGATCACTGTTGTTTATAAAAAATAAATAAACTCAGCAGTAAGTATAAGCTAATACCTCTTTCATCTTAATGCCAAGCCTCTACATTCGTACACAGGAAACCAAAAAAAAAAAAAAAAGTTACTAGGCTCTCACACTGGGGCGGTTCAGTGTGATTCCGAACCAAGTTGGACCGTAGTGACATCGTCTCGACACCTTGATGGTGTTCACTTTCGACCTGTTATAAACGGCAAGATTTTCAAAATGTTTGAAAATTCACAGCAGTTCTCTAAACCGTGCGTCGCCACCTAGCTGCCACGTAGCTGCTGTATTGTCACCTTCCGCAACCGTTTTGGACCGCGTTCTATACAACCTCATTACAAATTATGAACACTGAGTTTTCGCCTACTGTTTTGCCACACTGCTGTCATTTTAAATCGCGCTGGACCTCCTTCAAAACCACCCCCGTGTGAGGCTGTTTTGCCACATCGACATCATATTTTGGCCCCTTAGCACTGTTCAGAACTAAGTTGACCCACTATCAGAACCACCCCGATGTGAAGCCAGCTTTATTATTATAAACTACTTCCTGGTTGAGTTAAAAAAAATTTAAAAACTGGTTTACCCCCTGGTGTATTTCTGCAAAAACTCAAGGTAGCGCGACTCTAAAATGCCACTTAATGCACACACTGTGTAAGGCTCTATCAGAATGGCGGAAACCACCGGAAATAGTCAAGACAAGAATGTGTCCCTTAACAGTGCGGAAAATGAAACAAATCAATAAAACGAACCGATGTGTGATTTCCTCAGACTCTTAAAAAAGAGTTGGGTGTCTGTAGACACGGCCTTGCATTAATATTGCCACCCCATTCCCAACCCCCTCATTGACTTTCTCCAAATTTAGTACTGTTACAACTTTGTTAATTAAATGGACTTAATTCCATGGCTCATGTCGTATGTTGTGTATATACATCCCAATTAAGTTGATTTCAGTTACAGGCCACAAACCTACTACATTTACAGCGTTTCCAAGACGGGTTAGCACTTCAGTACTTCATATTTCAATACTTTAAATTGATAAACAGGGTTTTGTTTTTTTTTTCATTCGTCACAAACTATTTCATCTATAACAGACAGCTGAGGTAATTGCATAACTCTTCCAGCCCTAAAAATGAAAATATCACAAAGGTCTCCTTCATAGGCAGGTGCGATATCTACATGTCCGTCAGTGCCTTTATTAAAACAAATAGAGCTACATTATTACTCATTTCAGCAGTCTTGTGATTTTTTTTTTTTTTGATCAATCTATCGCTGAAGACGAGAAGATTCATTCCAAACAATGTTGTTTTTGTAAGACGTCCCCAGGGGACGAGTTCTCGGTGGATTTACTCTGAATCCACAGCAATGTTGGGTTGAATATCCTGCCTAAAGGCAGACTGCTACAGCGCTACTGCATCATTATTCAAGACCACCAACTCACATTAGCGCCGGTTTCGCTTCGATGCCCTGCAGACGTGTCGACCAAGAAACATCTAAAAGCATGGGTTAAACACTGCATGTGCCAAGTAAACTAAACACATGGTATGATCCTTGGTACCTAAAAATGGTTCGTTCTGTGAAAGCATCATGTAGAGAATTCATCCTGGTGTCAGGCTTCCTAGCAATGTCCATTTTAAAGAACTGCTCAGAAATCAGGACTTCTTGTTCCTCAACTGGGAATTACTTCCCCACAAAGATTGTCTTCAACCGCACTGGAAAAATGTTAGAACTTGGCTTAGAAGGCAGCGACGGTACACAGTATAAATGACCATTTTACAGTAAAAGGGTAATTCCGTGTAACTTAGGACACGGGGCTCAAATTTCAAACTTTATTTAAGGATGATTTTAAGACACCATAGTAAAGTTAACACATTGAGAGTACCAAAACAACTTATCTCAGGCTTCCTATAAGACAAGAACAGCACAACCTTGCAATACAAAGAAAAACAAATTACTGTTAGTTCATTACTGAGGAGTTTTGAACTTACATGTAAATTTTTTTTGGTTTATGAACGATGGTTTAATGTTTAATTTTGACTTTATTCAAAACATTTTGTATTTTAACTTGTGCACAGAACATTTTTAGATGGTTTTTCTTATAAAGCCATTCTTCTAAGTAGTGTTACAGGCTACAAGGCTCCAAACCTCTGCGTTCATCACTGGCTGCCTAGCTAATTCTTAAAACTCAATAAAAAGTCGTGAAAGACATGTAAAAAAGGGGGGGAAAGATAATATTTTCTTGATTACCCCGGAGTGTATCAACTGTAACGTGAGCAACGGTAGCGGTAACGCACCATTTTCCCCCATATAAGAAATCCCCGACAAAATATTTAATCATAATCTTTTCTTATTTAACTGACGTCACTTAAGAATATTAGCGCAATTAAACAAATGTTACTTTTCTGGTTTGTTGAATATGTTGAGTTTGATTCCTGGGCTCGGCAAGAAAGCGGTTCTGAGTGGCGTTTGCATGCTGTCCCCGTGCTTGCATGGGATTCCTCTGTGGACTCCGGTTTCCTCCTACAGTCTAAATACATGCACATTAGGCTAAATGGCGGTTCTGAATTGCCCCTTGGTGCGAGTGTAAATGGTTATACGTGTGTTGGCCCTGCATTAGACTGGCGAGCTGTTCAGGGTGTGCGTCCAGCCTTCATGCAACCCTACTAGGATTAAGTAGTTTGGTGAATGAATAAATGAATGATATTCTATATCATGAATTTGTTATTTGTCATTTATGAAACTGATTTAAACAGCTCCCCTTTATGTTTTTCTAACCTGGAAATAATTATGATAACCATACACAAAACAGATTCGCCTTTTTTTTTTCGGAAAGCTGTGCTAAACAAACCATCGTTCAAGACGTAGTTATTCAGCTGAGCTCAAGAACAAAGGGAGTGAATTCCTGCAACAGCAGTCGGTGGTCTGTGCGGGGGAACACGCATGAATATGCATGGGCATATGTAAGCTCATCCTTACGTACTGGATGTGCCATTACAAACTCATTGTGCTTGATTATGAGATCTGCAGGGAGCCTGGGAGGGAGTGGCCAGACGGATGGTGGTGGCAGGATGTTGGCACTGTGCCCAAGGGCTGCTAGAGGTTTGCTGTGGATTCTCGTCTCATACGCCCACCATGCCAGCTCCGAATGCTAATGCTGCTTCAAACAAATCAAATCGCACACACTCGAGACTATCTTGGAAGAAGTTTTAGCTATGAATAACCAGAGCATTTTGGCTTTTTAAATGTCTGATATACTCTTCGAGAAGAATGAGTTCCTTAAAGGATCTTTGTTTAGCCCTGTCTTTGAAAGCTGAACACTAAAATATAGCCTTCTATACAAAAACTAAATTCCCCATACATTGATTTATTTATACTGGCGTGCAACACCATCATCAATGACCGCCACATGCTGACTTCTCTCTTTTTATTTCTATTTAAAACGTGTTAAAGCTTATTTCATTATAGAGCTGTACTCACTGCTTTTCACCGAGTCGAGTTCACGAATAGCTCCGAACACCTCAGCTCAAATCGATCCAAAACCCTGCTAACATAGTCTATCTATAACTGTGACCCGTCTTTGGTGGGTTGAGCTTCACGTCCATGTTATTCCATCTCCTGGGAGCATCATGGCTTCACAGTGTAACTTACCTTTGCTGATAATGGCTAGAGCCATTGTTGATGTTTTGACGGGAAGTTCATCCCACTGTGTGCATGCGCAGTAATGTGGAATCCCTCTATGTTATTTGAATAAGCACCGCCCACTCTGGCTTCTTTTTGACGTTTGGGCCCAGGGATATTCAAGTTTTTTTTTTTTTTTTTTATCATTCTTCTGCTTATCAGTTCAATCTAATATTTCAATGATGTGCTGCTGGGGATCAAAGCTAGCACTTTTATCTTCATATCCTTTAATGGCCTTTTAACACTGTCTCTGTACGTCTCACAACAACAGTGTGACTAGTACATAACTTCAGATGAAAGTGTTCTACTGCGAGTATTTTGGCCTTGTATTCATTGGAAGCTAATCACATCTTTAGATGATTCTTAGCCATGAAACCGTTGGCAGTGGAATCTGGCCCACATCAGATCAGGACTTTCCCTGCGGGTAGAAAACCATGCCACACTTTTTTTTAAGGATGAGCACCAGTGTGAATTCTAAGTAGCCACACACTTTGAACTTGTGAAGGCATGCTCCGGCTTTTAGGCTGCTCTGTTTTAAAGGCCAACCTCAAACATGATAAGTGCCAAAGTGAGAAGGGCAGCCTGTTTATGTGGTTGGGGATGACATTTAGCAAATGCTGTGTTTATTTGAGAGGCTGGCTCTACGGAGAAGCAACAAGTGCTCGTCCAATATTTACTCGACTGTATAAACTCAACGTCAAGTCTCCGGGGCAGGAAAATCAGAGTGTTGATAGAAAATAGTTGGCACGTTTTTAAGATTTAGAAGCATGCGTGGATAAATCAGTAGGCCAGGAGCTTTAGAGGAGCCATTTCCAGGCTAGGGCTGGTTAATATGAGCTAAAAAATGTATCATTCAAACATTTTCATGATAACATTTTCACAGATAAAAGACAAAAGACACCAGGTGCAGACACCAGGGGGCGCCCAACATTCACACGCTCGTCTGAGCACACCTGAGCCCCATTGCGGTGCTTGCTCCCCAACCCCCCATGCCCCTTAACACCTGTGAACCTTCTCTGAAATCCTGCTACTGCCCACATATCACTGACAATATCTGTTTGGCCAACAGTACAAATGGTCACACTGCGATAGTTTTCGATTTATCGCCCTATTCCAAGCTACTTCTATTTTATCCATAAATGCCGAGAGGACGCGGAGGTTCAACAACACACAAAACCCTACTCCATTCTGACATTCACAAAACCAATGTTTTTATTCCGCGTGTATGTTTAAACGTAATTGCACTGAAGCTTTTACTTGACCCGAGAGCAGGTTAATGGATTTACGACTGGTGCATCTCTGAGAGAAATATTTACAGCGTGTTTTTGGTACACGTCATCACAAGAGAAGAAATCAGAGCTGCACCTAAAAGTAAGTCGAGACGGAGTGAAATTGCTCTGAAGGGTATAAGAGCAGGTCAGGGGATTAGACCATATTAGAGGACAAAAGGAGGTGTGTCGTGTTTTGCGCTATAGTTGCCTAAGGTGACTAGAGAGGGACCTAAACGTCACGTGTTGACAGCCTCTTTATTGAGAAAGGGCGCTTAGAATGGAGTCAGGGATCCTCGGGTATGCCATGTACCCTGCATCGAATTTCACAAACCGCTGAAATCCATCCTGTGCTTTTTAAAGGCGTAATGAGACGTGCGTGCGGTCACGTGTGTGCACATCTACACAATTCAGACGGCTGTGTGGTTTGTAAAGCTGAAACAGTCTGCTTTTTTCAGCCGGGATCAAATCTTAAGGATTAACATAACGGTTGTATGAAATATGGAGCGTCGAGAACATACCGAACGTCTGTTACCATAAAGTCAAGGGGAAATTTTATTTACACAAATGGATTTAAGCTTTATGCCCCCTCTGAGTCAAGCTCTCTGCCAAGTGCTGAGTGTAAATCTGGGGGGGCATTTGGGCACAATGGGGTGAACTGTGTAACTATGGAAGATGTGGACTCGGGTGCTGAAAACGTAAGGGTGTATGATTTCTGTAAACTGAGGGATATTTGCCTACAGTCACACACTTCAGATATCAAAACTACCTACATGTGGATGAGGCAGCTTGGGCAGCAGGTGTGTGAAGCTGGTAAAGAAAGAAAGGGAAAAAAAGGATCGGACTTAAGATTTATGGGGGATGGGGGTTCTAAAGAAGTGGGGGTGCAAAAAAAAAAAAAAATCCCCACCCATCTCCGGGATTTCTGCCAGATCCCAGATCAGCCTCCTGCCAGAGACAGACATGACAACATGGTCCAGATGGAGCCTTAAAAAAAACCGATTGGCCGTTTAATTCTGCATACTGGAAAAAAAATGATAAGCTGATTAGAACCGTGACAAATAATAACGAGATATGGCTAAAAGCATCACTAGGGACATACCCTGCTAATTAAAGCTATTTATCTGATCTGAAAGCAATGTCTGGCTTTTCCTTTGCATTCAAACACTCTGATAAACATCTTTGTAGGGCGGAGATAAAGTCGTCCATACTGCACCTTGATTAGCAATATAACTATTCAACTATGAATACTAATGTCCGATACTGCATTAGTCAAATGCGTCCAGTGAGGCAATAATAAACACAGGAAGTTCCGGTGTTAGAAATCCAATTTCATTTTCCTTTCACGCCTTTTACGGGTTCAAAGAGAAGGCTCTGAGAGAATGTGAGAGAATATTTTCTCTGTTCTGTTTCAATTATACAGTGAAAGACAGAGCTGGCACGCGTCCACTATAAATTCTTCACCCCCTTGCGCTCTAACGCCCAATTACCGCAGTTAGTCCCTACGACTGACTTTAATAAACAAGCCAACGCTGAGCCTTGTTCCAACAATTGGCTCAAACCTCCCTTTGACCAAAATGAGCCGGAACTGTGGTTTTGACTGCTGTCGTGAGTTCTTGCTTAACAATGGTCACATCCAAAGACTTAAAAAGAGACGAAACCCACACTGTAGCCAGCACTAATTCCAACACGTCCATAATTTGAATCTTTAAACAGCCCCGTCTACAAAACCCACAGCCAAATGAAAAGCATCCAACTTTTTCCTCTAAGCTACTCTAGATCCTGTCCCGACAAAGACTGACTCATGTCTTATTTTTCTTTCTTCCTGAGAAAACACTACCCGACACTGCCCTGAATAGTGACTTCTTTTTCTACTTAAGCTTCGATTAAGCAGACCTGATAAGACCGAGCTCACACAGATAAAGATCTCAACCTTCTTCCAAACCTACCAGCTGGGTCTCAGACAGGAGCTCCGACTATCATCATTCCTTCATTACGCACTTTTAAAAGAGTCATGGTGGCACTCAGCTCAGGAATCCCATGTCTTTTGTCTCGGCTGTGCTCTGAAGCAGTTGATTTGAAGGAACGGGAAGCATGGCTGCAGTCTAGTCACTGTCTCGCCTCATCAAGGCTTAGAGAGCCGGGCACAGCAAGCCTCGGGCTCGGGACGTGATCAAACAGCCTGCGGAATGAGGCCTGGCATGTCTGACCGGGACTAAGTAGAGCATATACTGTCTTTTGAGTGGTGAATTTGATCAAAGGCTGTAATAATAATAATGTGTCATTACAAACCTAATTCTCGATTTATTGTTTAATTAGCTCTTACTATATACTTCATATTTTAATACAGTGGTTGCCAAGGCTCCAGTCATTTGCTTTTAATTGTAGCCTGAACCCCTTTTTATCTAGTAGCAAAAGAGCTGAGAAACCTGCAGATCCCGGAATCCAGGTGATCATCTACTCATTATCAATTCCATTCCGGGTTTGGCGAGGGTGTTTCTGTGTGGTTCTGCGCTTGCATGGGTTTCATCCAGGTACTTTGGTTTCCTCCCACAGTCCAAAGACATGCACATTAGGCAAATTTTCTGTTCCAAATTGCCCCTAGATGTACATTTATGTGTGAATCATTGTGAGTGTTGTTCCTGCGATGGACTGTGCTGGGTGGACCCTGCCTTCACCCAGAGTTGGCTTGGAGAGGCTTCAGCCTCCCTGTGACCCATGTAGGACATTTTTAAAGTCAGGTAGTTGGCACAAGTCAATTAAGCAGACTGTATACCAGAGAAATTCTGAAGTTACACCCTAATGGAAATGTACATATCTCAGCTTGTTTGTACAGCAGGCACCGCCTCTATCAGGCCTGGATTCACTTAAACATAGTTGTCATTTAGTTTAATGCGAGAAGATGATGTAGACAAAGTGAGACAGCTGCAAAGCCTGCACCAGCACAAGGAAAATTGACCCCCCACCACCACCACCACCACCAACCAACCAACCCACCACCCACCAACCCCTGTCTACACAGCTGCATGTCCAAAACCTGGAGCCAAGCACTGAAACCCAAGACTCCATCAATTTAACTTCAAGGTTAAAATTTAAAGCAGTATAAACCAAGTCAAGATGGCCACCATGGTCACCTCAGTGTTTTTCTCCAAGGGTACATCTGTTACCTAAAAACACGAACTGTGTGCCTTTAAATTTCTTTTATCATTTAGCGTAAAAGTGACACCACATGCACCTCAACAATATAAGTCCTTGTTCCTCTAAAGCCGATTCGAAGGAGACAACTTTATCTGTCTATTTCTAAACACAATGTGACAGAGAAACATCACCAAACCTTTTCATTGTTTTTACAGCGTCATCCTGACTCACAAAGACGTGACTCCATTCGGATGGCATATGACATCTCATTCTTCTCCTGTATGCTGTGATCATTGCTGTCGAGAAGTGAGTCATCTGATCCTGCTCTGGGTCATCTTCTGAATTTGAGCACTAACTTGTGCTTTTTAAACAGACATGCTTAGAGAAATCTCATTTCAGTCCTGGATACAAATAAAGTAATCAGTCTGAAGTTTTTTTGTGTGTTCAAACACTTCATAACTTTCTACAGAGTGCAATAATCCTGATCAGGAACTGAGCAGAAGGGTGTGGAGCACCCACATGCTCGGTGTCTAAAGCAGGACATCTGAACATGAAGCATCACCATGGCCAAGTGTTTGGAATGATACTTTTTACAAAGGTTTCACAACTTTTAAGCACAAGTTCCCAAAGATCACCAGAAGAAAAACCGCGTTATCATAGTACCCGTAAACACACTCTCAATACTATCAAGTTCCGCTAGACTTCATGGTTTGATGACAGACGTCTGATTCATCACCATGTATGAGTGTGTAATGAGTGCGCAGATCTGAATTCCTTTTCACTTTTACATTACACTGCTGGCTCTCCTCCAGCACCCACATGTTTCTCGTCCCCTGCCAGTAATAGCTGTGAAACCAGCAAAAGCTCTGTGTCTGGCAATTCTTCACCAAGTTTGAGGATGAAGACTTGTGCTGCTGTTTCAATTATAAGAGACCGCCTGACAAACACAATGTCTTTTCTTACTAAAAGTGCATTCGGATCATGTGTGGTCCGCCTATGGTGCAGCACTCTGACCTCACAGCAAGAATGTCCAGGGTTCGAGTCCTGGGTCAGGCAGAGGGGCTTCTTTGTGGAGTTTCCAAAGTTCTTGCGTGGGTTTCCTCTTGGTAATCCGGTTTCCTCCGACACTCCAAAAACATACACATTAGACTAATCGGCTGTTGCCCCTAGGTGTGAGTGTGAATGGTCGTGTGTATGTGCTGGCTCTGCAATGGACTGGCAAGCTGTTCAGGGTGTACACCACATTCTCCCAGGTTCGGCTAAGATAGGCTCCAGCCTCTCCTCTTCCCTAGAAGGATTAAGTGGTTTGGCAAATTGATGGATGAATAGAACACCAATTCACCAACTTCAATCAAGCGTACAATTTTTAAAAAAATTAATATTCTCCTATGGCGAGGAACACAGTCAGAAACCAGGTCTTATTTATTTATTTCATTTAATGTGTTACGTTAGCAGAAGGCTACATTTTTTCCTCATTAATTAACCAATTTCACCCATGGTTGCTCCCAGATACGGACCGACAACCACTTTCAGATAAGCCAGTCGCAGTATTTAACTCCATCCTGCTGCTTTCACTGTAACACTTTGCAGCAATTAAATAGCATAGGAGACGGATAACTTGATATTGGACAGGTGTCAGGTTTTGATTAAAAATAATAATAATAAAATAATAATAATAATAATCACAATAATGATTATAAAAAACGAATTCAGCTATTACCTGTCCAGAGACACAGATAAGCCTCCAGTCTCAATGCCATTAAGAGAAACCCAGTTTGAAGGCACCGCCCAATATCATTTACAAGGATTACACAGTCTGTGTTGACTCGTGAATGAAAAACAGCATTCTCTGGCAGAGTGTGCAAGGTGACCCTCTTCGTCATTAGGACCCCCTACTTAGGGGGCTGGACTTCATGATTTCCCAGTCAACCAGTCAATAATCCTAAAACAGACGGCTGTCCTGGATACGAGGGGTTTCAGTTTGAAAAAGAAAGGGGGAGGTAATTAATTCAAGGTGACCAGAAGGGGAAGAACAGGAGCTTGGTACATGCCTACAGAGTGATTAGGGTTAGGGGACAACCAATATGGAAGGGAGGGGTGTGAAGATGGTAAGAAGAGAGAGAGAGAGAGAGAGAGAGAGAGAGAAAGAGAAGCAGGTCGAGCCAGACTTTGGGAGGGGTCTGCTGAGTAAAATGAATAGAGAGAGCGTGAAGAGAAGTGGTACATGGATTAGGAGTCTTGTTTTGTCTCTAAATCTTGTGCCCTCAGGATAGTGTTGGCTGAGTAGCAAAATTACCTGCGAATGAACCGCCAGTCAAAGCAATTCATCTAAACCGATTTGCTTCAATATACAAACGCAGGGCTTTGATTATATTTCACCTTAGTTCTATGTTGCTTTGGATAAAACCAACAGCTAAATGAATAATAAAAAGTGTAACGCACTGCTATCCTTCGTCCAACGTAATTATAAAAACAGGACTATGTTAGCCATGACTTCAATGAAACCCTTTATCTGAGTAAACTTACTGAATATACATATAGAGTATATATACACAGCTTATAAACTATACACAATAATAAAACAGGCTGGCCAAGTCATTAAAGAGGAAGTAGCTGGTACAAAAACAATTTCGTCCAGTCAGTAGTTTGCTACTGTAGGAAATAATAGATTTAAAGGGTCGTATCATGGTTTTCTGGAGAAAACAGCATAAATGTCATTAATAGTACTGTTAAGCACAACATAATCATTCATATAGATGGAAATTTGGTTTACAAAGGATACCAGACATAAATTGGGTTCATCAATCAGTTTTTTCAAGTTTGTTCTCGGTTTGCAATGCAACCTCAATCTGTAAAAACTGTTCAGCCGAACAAGATTTCAAAAACCCATTTCCATCCGCTGGGCTCAAAAAACTCTACACTTCCTTCAATTTGCTATTAAGTAAATATAGACAAGTGTTTTGGACATTCATAGCATATTAAGACGACTTTTTTTTGGCAACTGATTTGGGATAAAAATCATGACACAGCTCCTTTAATAAGCCTGACACTTGATGGTAAAGTTCAAGACACTTGATGGTAAAGTTCAAGAGTATCAATGGTATAAATGGTTATATCACTCAGCTTTAAAGGCATAAATCTGTTTGGAGTTGGGTGAGGCACAAACTTACCAGGCAAATATCTGCTAAGAAATCTTGTCGGATGATGTCTGCAGTAATTACAATCTGGATAAGTGATGTCTGTATTAATCACCGAGATGGAAGCATGGACACAATAGAATAGGTCACATGACTATAATATGTAGGTTATAGCTGTGTCTGGATTTTAATAACTGCCTTGAAACCTACAGAAGCATTGTTTCTTCGATACAGCCTTAAAGGGAATACTCGGTTTGGTTTTAAATCTGGAAGAAAGATGAGAGACGAGACCGAAATCTTTACCAATATCTTTATGGGATTATATTACTCATGCGAATGCATGGATGTGCAGTCTGAAAAATTCAAACAGGACTAAAATCCCAGAGATACTCCGCTGATACCCCCTTCACACCAATTCTTTATGTAGAACTAAACCCCAAATACCAAAGAAACTGCTACAGGACCTTACCAGTGTAGCGTACTACACTTAAAGGAGCTGTGTCGTGATTTTTACCCAAATTCAGTCACCAAATATTCTTGAAAACCTGCAACGAATAGCCAGAACACTAGTCTATATTTGTTAAACAGCTTGGGCAGCATAGTGGCGTACTGCTTAGCATGTTGGCCTCACAGCAAGAAGGTCCTGGGTTCGAGTCCAGAGCTCGGGTGTTTCTGTGTGGAGTTTGCATGTTTTCTTTATCCTTGCCTGGGTTTCCTTCGGGTACTCCAGTTTCCTCCCACAGTCCAAAGCCATGTGGATTAGGCTAATTTGCTGTGAGCTGAAGCGATTGTTTGGAGAATCTCCAGTTCTGTTCAAACCACCCTCCAGAACAACACGTTGTATAAAAACGCAAGGGGCAGAGTGGTTAGCACGCCCGCCTCACAGCAAGAAGGTCCTGGGTTTGAGTCCCGAGCTCGTGTGGAGTTTGGGGGGGAGTTCCTCCGGTTGCCTCCCACAGTTCAAATACATGCGCGTTAGGCTAACTGGCTGTTCCAGAGGTGAGGGTGAACAGTTGTGTGTGTGTGCGTGTGTGTGCATGCTGGCCCTGCAATGGTCTGGCAAGCTGTTTAAGGTGTACCCTGCCTTCGCCCAGCTGAAAAGGGCTCCAGCCTCCCTGAGATCCTTGATTGAAATACTACTGCAGATTGGTTTTATGAACCAAAATGACTTCTGTTAGCTTTTATAAATCAAACTTGCGTTTGTATTAGTGGTTGTGTTTAGTGTGAGAACACCATGAATGTTATTTAGGCTGCTTTCTTCAAACAACCATTTGAAACACAGCCCTTTAATTACAAAAGAAAACACAACTATGAAATGAAATAATACTTCAAAGCCAATATATAAATTATTAACATATATATATATATATACATTTTTAAAAAAAAATTTTTTTTTTTAGCAGTTTGAGGTCTAATACCAAAATTTTTTTAATCAAATTTCAAGCTAGTCTATAAACTAATAAAAATATATATATTATCCACATATCCACATTAATAATTCAACAACATGAAGCGAATAAAGAGTTTTAGGTACATATGTATAACCTTAGAGTCTATATCTGTAAAAAGCTTAGCTTTAATTTTATCTGGGTTTTTTTTAACATTAGCTACCTGAAATTAGCTTAAACTGAAAACGTGTTTATTCATCAATTTAACTGTTAAAAAAAACCCTCACCACTACACAAAGTACCCCACATACACTAAACAAGCGTTTAACAACCACTTATAAGACTTATTTCCCCTATAATTTATTTTTTTACCTCAGTTTTAGCATTTTAGTTTTACCTCAGGTAAACAATACACAGGCTGTACAATACATTTCCCTCAGGACGCTCTCGCGCGCATCTCTCTCTCTCTCTCTCTCTCTCTCTCGGTTGAAGGGCGCGCGCGGCTGAGCACTGACAAAGTTTTCTTCCCAATAAACAAACACAGACAAAAACAAAAACAAAAACAAAAACAACTCCACTTACCGTCCGGAGTGAAGCAAGAAATAAACAGCGTGAGGAGGAAAACCGAGCTCTTTGGCACCATTTTCTCCCTTCAATTATCCCGCACTTCGGAGAGAAAGAAAACAAAGTGTGCACGCGTTCCGATCTGAGCACGCGACTGTACAGCGCTCTGTGGGCTGAGAGAGAGAGAGAGAGAGTGTGTGTGTGTGTGTGTGTGTGAGAGAGAGAGAGAGAGAGAGAGAGAGAGTGTGTGTG
>JAQMYF010000005.1:26481004-26495153 GCA_030014195.1 Neosilurus mollespiculum | reverse complement strand
AAAGAGCATTAGCAACCTATAAATATATAAAACACATAGGACACTTATTTGTTTGTTTGTGTAACTGAAACAGCTAAGCTCACACAACACAACCAACAAACAAAATACTTACACAAAAAACCTTTCATAAACATCATTACCGAAAAAACTTCGTGTTACCCAAACATATATGCGTAATTATGAAAATGACATCTATATCCATAACAATTATAAACGTATTTAAGTTTCTTACTGTTTGTTTCACAGCCGTCCGCCATTTCCAAAGCCCGCGCGCCCAACGGTTTTCTTCGTGGCCTTGAAGGAGACGCAGTGACGTCGGTGCATCGCCCTCTAGTGGTCAGGGTGAATTAATTCCTCAAATAATGTATCGGAATAATTTATAAACATGAAAATACAAAACCCCAAAATTTCCCTAGACCTAAGTACCAATAAGAAAATGTCATATTGAGACTCTAATAGCCGTGACAAATCAGAAACTGACCCTTAAACCGTTTAAACCGTTTAAAGGCAGGCGGTGGGAAAACACGTTGTATCCCAAATGCGTATAATTTTACTTAGGGCACTACGTAAGAGCCCGCGTGGAGAATTATCATACGCAGCTTTTTAGGCAGCATACATAGAAGGCAGTGTGCTGTTGAGGATTTAACCAATTAAAACAGCCCAGCGTGACGAAAAGCTCGTCTGACGAACCAATCAGATTGATGCGCGTGCCCTGGGCTTTCCCAGTAGCCAATGAGAGATGTCAACATCTCAAACTCCACCCTCTGCATTTGTTTCTCTATGTAACGACGTGTCAAAAGATACCGGAAGTGGAACAGTGAACAGGTCAGGAAAATGGCTTACCAAACATTCCAGCAGGAATATTTACAGATCCCAGTGGTTACAAGGACGTACACAACTGCCTGTGTCCTCACTACAGCAGCTGTTGTGAGTAAAATACATAAAAAAAATTCAGTGTTTTATTATACAGGGTCGAGTAGGAGGTGCTCAGTGACGCTTTCGGAGAGTTAGCTTGCTAGCTAGCTAGCTAGTTAGCCTAGCGGTGGGGTAACAGCTCTAAGTTACAAGAAGTGTCACAAACGGCGCTGTGGGTGAGCTGGATCAGGTAGATCCGTGTAAATAATGTGGTTTTGTAAGAAACGGGTTGATTTACAGTGTTATTTCCGGTGTCCTCGTGACATTATGTGAGAAAAGTTCACCTGTCTGTCAGTACAAGTCGGTTCTATCATTTAACTTCTGCCTCAGGAGACACGTGAGAGAGTACAGATGTTCCAGATGTTCCTGGATCACGGTGGTTTGTTTATAAATAAAGTCTCCTAAATATCGAGGTTTGCTTAATTTCATCTGATTCCTTAAAGAACCTTCGCTCATGACTTCCAGCCTGTTGATCAAATGAGGAATGAACCACTCGAGGGTGCACATTTTTAGGAAAACAATCAACGATGGAGTGATGGGACGCGACAAAGTGGTGGTTGTTCCTGCCCTGGAATGTTCCCTTGCTCTTGTACCACGGCATTTCTGCAACATTTGCATTTTTTTAATGCATATTCTATATTAAAAGGTCAACACATCGTGCTTGCATCCATTTAGAAATGCGTTTCACGTTGGGGAACATCCTGACACAAGTTATAAGGTCTTTTATTGTTATATTGTAGTCTTTGGTAGCAGTTACATCTTTTGTAAGATAGAAATGCATGTTCTTACATGTTGTTATTGAGAAAGCAGAAACTCCTATAAAGGCGCTATAAGTTCCCGGTGACACTATAAGTCTGTAGAAGCGCCTGCGGGTCTCGATTTGTGTACTTTTGTCCTCGTGTTTGCTATTTTGAGAGTACACTTCACCCTCGATTTCCCATATTATTAGGGGGGATTGGCTGTCTAGGAACCTCAAAAGTCTGGCAGTCGCTAATGTCCGGGGTCCCTTAACTTTCCCAGACATTTACCATAATTGGTCCGGCAATCACAGACTTTTACAACTCTTGTCCGACACTCAATACACAATACTGTGATAAATGTTTAGTTAACAAACCCAGCACACCCTCCATTTCAACTACAGTGGTCGCCATCTTGGCCATGTGTGGAAAAGCAGGGATTTTTATGAAAAGTTCTTCATGAAATAGGCGACTGAAGACGTAGAGGACACACGCCAGCGAGGAAAATAAAAAAAAAAAATTGTGAAAATGTGTGATCAGTATAATGATGCAGTTTTTGATAAGTACATGGATTGCAGTGCTGGATTTGAGACCGTGTTACTCTGTCAAAATTCACACACTGTGCAGGTAAGTCGATTGAGACACAGAATGAGTCAACGCCTTCTGGCCAATCAGATTTGAGAATGAATTTAACGGGTTGATTGTATAAATATCGCATTTAAAATTCTAAAAGTGTCAGTATACAAGTGCTGTGTTGCCAAATGCAAAAGAACCTACGTCTCCTCGCGTTGGTCGTTCTCTAAATCTACTTCTCTTACGTTTCCTTCCCACAGCAACTGGAGCTCATTACACCTTTCCAGCTGTACTTCAACCCTGATTTGATATTAAAGCACTACCAGGTGAGTGTGTTGTTTAACTCGAGTCGAAAGAATTCACTATATTTAGAAGTTAACGCTGAAATACGGATCTCTTCGCAGGTATGGCGGCTCGTGACCAACTTTCTGTTCTTCGGCCCCGTCGGCTTCAACTTCTTGTTCAATATGATATTTTTGTATCCTTTGTGACAGGTTGACTTTGGGGACTATAAAAATTGTTGGTTCAGTGGTTACGGCTCTTGGTTATCGATCAGAAGGTTGGGGGTTCAAGCCCCAATATCACCAAGCTATCTCTGCTGGGCCTTTGCGCATGGTCCTTAACTCTCAAGCTGCTCTGGCTAAGAACATCCGCCAACTGCTGTACATGTAATGCGTATGGGGGTAAATATTATCAACTTCTCATTTCCAAACTCCTTAACCTGATCATCACAGATACCGCTACTGTCGAATGCTGGAGGAGGGCTCGTTCCGAGGCAGAACCGCTGATTTTGTTTTCATGTTCCTCTTTGGTGGCCTTCTCATGACTGTATCCTTGACTGTACCTCCGGCAAGTTGCTCTGAAACAAAATGGACACAATGTAAACAAGGGATAACCCTTTAGGATGTGCTTCTGTTTATAGAAAGTCAATGTCATACTAGCGTGAGAGTAACGCCGCTTGATATCAGCTCGCATCACGGCACCCAGATGATTATGTCCACCACTTGGTGGGGGAGGTTATCTATTCTTTAGGATCTGTTTGTTTGTTTGTTTTGCCTGATGGTTAGCAGAATTACACAAAATCTACTGAACCAATTTTCACCGATTTTGGTGGATGGAAAGAGTATGGGCCTCGCGAGAACCCATAAAATTTTGGAGCAGATTTCGATCCAGGAATTTATAAAAGGCTTTTTAACAAGCTTTTATTTAAAGAAAAAAAAATGCAGGATTATACAGAAACAACCGATGTGATTTTCATCAACTTTGGTAGAGAGGTACGGCCTGGGCCTGGAAAGATCCGGTTACATTGTGGACGTGAAGAGTGCATGGAATCATGTTGAAAAGAAATCCTTACCTTTAACTAACATGGCACAAATTGTTCTTCCAACACCCACTAGGGGGAGACAGTCCATTATAAATATGCCAAGTTATAATAATTCATTTGAGCTACCTTGCACTGTATTAGTTCTCCTCAGGTTTTTTTCTGTAATAGCATGTGCTAGAGTGCTTTCTCCCCCCTCATTCGGGCAAATTTGGGTATTGAAATGATTTCCGAAGCTCCACACCAGTGTAGGAATGTTTTTCCCTCCTTAATGCGAATGTAGATATTTGGCATGTTTGTGAGTCTTGTGTTCCTAGGTCAGGCGTTCACTATCATGCTTGTGTATGTATGGAGCAGACGGAACCCCAACGTGCGCATGAACTTCTTCGGCCTCCTCAACTTCCAAGCCCCATTCCTGCCATGGGTCCTAATGGGATTCTCCCTGCTTCTGGGCAACTCCATCATCGTCGACCTTTTAGGTACATATTCAGATTAGTACGCCAGTCCTTCCGGAACATTAATAATGTTCCTGCTGTAGACTTGTTGGTGTTGGAGGAGCTCAGATAATGTCCAACATTGGTGGGATATTTGTTGGTTATTGTTTCTGCTCTGCGGTTGTATTCTTCTTGGCAGGGATCGCAGTGGGGCACGTGTATTTCTTCCTGGAGGATGTGTTTCCCAACCAACCTGGTGGAGGCCGATGGCTGAGGACACCTTCCTTTCTGTGCGTTCACAAGTGTTTTATTCTTTCTATACCACAGTCATACCGCTAACTATTACTGAGTCATTACTAAGCTAACTGCTAACACTGGAGACTCCTTCCATACATGTTGACCACCTCAACTCGGAGCCTAACCCTACCCACTGTATACATTTCCAAAAGTGGGGAGGGAGCTGAGGAAGAGTGTATAAATTTTTGTAAATGATGACGGTAACCTATTTTTCATTTAACATTGAGAAGTACCAAACAGTTGGCCCTACCTTGGGAGCATTGGCCAGTAGATGGTGTTTGGAGCCAGTGCCCTAATGTAATCCTTTGACCTGACTCCAGCTGTAACTAAGCTAATCAACACCTTCTGGCCAATCAGAATGGAGCATCCATCAGCTCTGTCATATAATAGTATCTCCAATTTATAAATTTTTTTTCTTTCCGCAGTAAAATGCTGTTTGACACACCCGAGGAGGATCCCAACTACAACCCGCTTCCCGAGGATCGCCCAGGGGGGTTTCCCTGGGGGGAGGGCCAGCGTCTTGGGGGTTAAAGTTCAGCACCGCTGCTCCGAGCACACCTCCACGGACTCCTACTCGTATTCTCTTGTGCTGTAAGAAAAGACCGGAACTCTATTCGCTCGTCCTGAGCGAGGCCTGCAGTGTACGTGCGGGTACTTTTGTTCCCCCTCCAAGCTGCTTGCAAGACCCAGACTGACACTCGGACTGCGTGTGCGGGTTTGAGACAGAGCGGGAAGTTTCAGCGCTGTTGCTCTTGCAGTTTGTTTGTTTTTTTTTTTTTTTCCCCCCCGTCGTGTCGTGCAACAGTGATCACTAACTTTGGAGCTACAGGCAAAAAAAAAAAAAAAATGAAAAATCGCTGAACTGAATGAAGCCAGAGCAATTGTAATTTTACTTTTTTTTTGTTTGTCTGTTTGTTTTTTTAACAAAATTAAATGTACATAAAACATGCAAGTATCTTAAACTGTTGGCTGAATTTTCTTTCTGCCTCAATGTTAAGAGTTGTCTGATTTCTGTTATGAAAGACACAAAAAAAAAAGGAGGGGAGTTTTGAATTCAAAAATACAATCAAATAGTTCATTCATAATAATTTTTTTTAAATAATAATAATAAGGAAAGCTTGGTTTACAAACATGTTCTTAATAGTCTTATTTGCGTAACTGTTATATTTGGCCTCGTACATATTAATAAATAATAAAAATGACTGTTAGAAACAGCAGGTGGTTCATTATGCAGTGGAACTGTAGTTTCAGTTCTTTTCTAAACCAGAAACCATAATCGTCACGGTGCCCTGCTCAGTGCGGCTGCTGGAGGCGAGAGATCGCTATGTGCAGCTGAACATATTGACAGAATCACATTTTCATAAACAGCCTAGAAAAAACAAATCCAGTGTTACTATGGGTGACCGATTGGAACCATTAAGAGATTGTAACATTTTAAACAGGTTTTCCTTTGTCGTTTGGAATTTGTATCATTTTAAAATGGAGGACGACATAATGTCGGATGGTGTACTGGTTAGCATGTCCGCCTTGCCAGCAAGAAGGTCCCGGATTCGACTCCTGGGCTTGGCGAGGGTGTTTCGGTTTGGGGTTTTTCATTACTACTCTTTACTACTTTCATTACTACTTTTCATAAAGTACTGTGCTTGAGTGGGTTTCCTCCGGGTACTCCGGTTTCCTCCCACAGTCCAAAGACATGCACATCAGGCTAATTGGCTGTTCCAAATCGCCCCTAGGATTGAGTGTGAATAGTTGTGTGTTGCCCTGTGATGGATTGGTGAGGTGTTCAGGGTGTCATTGCCCAGAGTTGGCTGAGATCGGCTCTATCCTCCCCACGATTCTAATGATACAAATAGATGGGTGTACAACGTAATGTGGATTTTTTTTTTTTTTACCTTGTAAGTAGAGGCAGTAATATTGGGTATAAAGCAAGGGTTTCTGTTTATAGTTTCGACTTGTTTTAATTCTGAAATGAGAGAATTCAGCTGCTTTTCATTGGCCACTTGCCCTGGTGTACCTGCGCATGTAAGTACTATTTGTTTTGGAGCAGCTTGACAGCATTCGGTGCAGCTTGTTCGACTTTTCAAGGATGTTCCTGAGCCAATGTCAAATAGGAAAGTTTACGTGTGTACATTAACGTCACTCCGGGTTATTAATTCATTTCACAGGCTTTCACGGTATACGAGTGATTCTTTTCCAGTGGTTTGCTGACATGTTGCATGAAATTTGTTTCATTTGTATTTGTGAGAGACACAACCAGGAGTTATGAAGTAAACCTCAACATGATGTTCCCACCATCGTGCTACACTGTAGGAATGGTGTTCTGAGCAGTGCTGGGTTTCCACTTGTTGTTCTTACATGTTGTTAATGAGAAATTATATAATAAGAATATATTCTCAGGCCATAATATTTCACATTTGGTATGATCAGATCAAATAAGCTTTTCCCCCACATACAACCTACCATAAATTCCAGATATGTGCGGTATCCAGGTTAAGCTTTCCTATGAACAGCTCCATGTGGAGCTTCTTCATGGGGGCTTTCAGACAACGAAGACATCATTAAATTTTGGAGAAGATTTGCAAATTCTGGGTTTTTCAACATTGTGAGATAGGACAATTTTCAACATTTTGATTCATTTGACTTGGCAGAGGTTTGCGCTCTGAGTGCTCTTGTTTTCAGATGTTGTCTATAGACTATATGACAAGCTTGTTCAATTTACAAAGAAAGAGAGACCGTCATGTTAAATTTATTTTCACCAAAGTCATGAGATATGAGAAAATGGAGCTTAAATATTAACCAGTACTATGGTAGGTAGTACTGTACTATACTATAATAACACTGTATACATTACAAAAATTGTTCTAAAAAAAAAAAAGTTTATGTACATTCTTTCTGGTAAACAGTTGATACAAAAGCAGCATTAAAGGAAAATGAAAGGAAAGCCTTCTAAACTCTCCTGTTACACTGAAAATACCTGATGGTATATTTTCACCATCAGGTATTTTTTACTTACATCTACATAGTTCCAATCTGCTAAAATGCTTTAAGATTGTTTGCCTTAGCCTGTTTGAAAAGGATGCCATTTGTAGTCTGTTTCACTCTTTCAAGAGTCTGAAACTGTGAGAATAGGATGTAGACACGTCAGTTCAAAAAAGGCAAGATGCTGGTAAAAATAACAGAATACAGGTATTAAACTAACAATTCAGATATAATACTCTAATTATAATAATACTGCATTACATTTACATACATCAGACAGGCTTCTGTTTATTTACATGAACGCATTTAATGCACAACACTTCTGAGGAACTGTTCCTTCAATGGTGCTCCCGCCCCACTCTTAGCAGTAACTGTACTGCTAACTGGCGCCCCCTGTGAGAGGATTTTTTTATTATTTATTATTATTTTTAGGCAAGGTGCACATTGAATAGCTCACCAGCCCATTGCAGGGTAACACATACTAACACCTAGGGTGAATTTGGAACAGCTAATTAGCCTGATGTGCACGTCTTTGGCCTGTGGAAGGAAACCGGAGTACCTGGAGAAAATCCATGCAAGCACAGGGAGAACATGCAAACTCCACATGCCAAGCCCAGGACTTGAACCCAGGACCTTCTTGCTGTGAGGCGGGGACATGCGCCAACGTGCCACCCATGCTTTTATCTAGTTTGGGTTTAATTTTATCGAAAATAAGTGTTACACTTGACAGCCACTGGAGGAGCTGTGCAGGAAAGTAAATGCAACGTTGCAGAACAGAAGTTAATTTTTACATCTGTGACAGGCAGCTGCTGTTTGAAAACTTTATTATCTATATTTCTATATTATTTATTTTTTACTTTCTTAATTTAAAAAAAAGGTTTATTTTATTATTTAGAATTTGCAGCTTTCAAAAGGAAATAAGTTAATTATGTTAAATTATTCAGCATGATCAGTGTTTCTCCAAAAAAAAAAAAAAAAAAAAAAAAAAAAAACCCCTCTTAAAAATTCATTTGATGCTGCTCATTCAGATTATCTAAAGCACTGGTCTAGTTTATATCCACTTTATTTAGTCAGTAGCTCCTCCTATATTTTGTGTGGTATTTTACATAAAATAGTGAATTATTATATTTAAATATTGACCCAGACACACCCATGGAAAACACTTGGAAAAGTCCAACAAACTTAGATTTCCACCATCTCTTTCCAGATGAGACATCAACACCCTCATGAAACAAAGTGCTCAGCAGAGGAACGAGATCCAGAGTTCTGTGCAGTTCTGAAACAAGTTTCTTGGAATTGTCTCATCTTTTGCATATGAGCGTGAACGAAGTATTATTATTATTTTTTTATCCTATGTCATCATAGTCCTCCTCGTTGTCACTATGGAGCTTTTCAACATCGTCGTAGCTTTCTGACGCGTTGTCCGACTCGTTCTGGAACGGAGGCGGCTCCACTTCTAGGTAATCTGGTAACGATGCGACTTCCTCATAGCTGTTTCGCACTGCAGAAGGGAACATGTGATTAAACACCAAAAACAAAAAAGATAGCTGCGAGTGTTTAGTTGGATCATTAAAAAAAAAAGCCCAACAGTACTCCTTACCATTTTGAAGTTCATCTATATCATCATAGCTTTCTGAGGCACTGTTAATGTCATCCTGAAAATTGATGTTGATTTCGGGGGGACCGCTGACATAAGAGTTCTGTTTACAACTAGGTTTATTTGGTACCATTGGGTTTTCAGGCTCCATCTTAAAATTGTTGGTGTCTGTAAAAGCAACACAGTATTAGACAATTATTAATTATTATTATAATATTGAATATTATGGACGGACAAAACGTTCCGCCAGGTCGAGGGAGGAAGACGTTCGGTGGGCAAGAAACGGACGCGAATCGCATGCGAGCTGAGACGAACGGATTGAAAATTTTGCTCTCTGTCAGATGTCTTTTTACTCTATCCGGCAAGGTGTCACTACTTGCTTAGCTCTGTAGTGAAGGGAAACTGTAACGCATCAGCTACAAAGGTGGTTGCAACTTTTTGAGGAAGGCCTGCATAGGAGAAAAGTGTGATGGTCAGATGTTCACATAGTTCTGGCCATAGATGCGTAAACATGGAATATTAGCCACATTGAGCCAAACCAAACTGACCGCTTCTTCTTCTTCTTTTAGTCAGGTTGACTGTAAAAGCCATCTGGAAAACATTTCACTTTTTTTTTTTAAGATGAAGCCAGCATATAACAAGTTAACAATGAACAAAGACAGTACGATTTATGCGTAAAAGGAAAGACGCTGCAGTGCCACCGTTTTGATTTAGCAGCTCTAGCGTACTTAGCATGATTTTATTAATTTTCACATGCAGTCAAATCAAAATACACAAGTTAAAGGCTGCCAGAAGTAACGAACAAACCTCGATATAATCTCGATTAAAAATTTTTATTCGGAACTGTTTTATTCCACACTTAACACGTCATGTCATTAGCACGTCATATGCGTTTTCTATATGCAGCCATGTTGTCATTCTGCATAAAACATTGGTGGTTTTCTTTAAAAGGGAATTATAATGTCAGTACTTGAGTGTGGATTGACTCCAAAAATGTTTACTTGAAACATCTGCAGCAAGGGGGCAGTAGAGGCCTAAAAATTTTTGACCAACCATGATCAATCCATCATCAATCCCAGGAAGGGATGAGGGAATATCATAAAAGAAAAGGTCTAGCCTTATGTGCAGAGCCAAAAAAAAAAAGTATGAAATTCAGATTCACCAGGCTATCAGAGCAGAATTTTATTTTACAAAATGAACATTTCTTCCGAATATCCAATCAGTGGACGGTGTTTCTCTCATGGTTTAAAGACAAAAATATTCAAAGGGTAATCCATGGTTTTTTTTGGTTTTTTTTGTATTTTTTTTCCAATCTAATTTTGACTGAATCTTTAGGACATGTTGGTGTACTATACAAAAATAACTTTAAACTTCATAATAATCAAAGTCAAAGGGCAGGTTCTGGAGCATCAGAATATTATTTTACCATGTAACCTTAGAAAGTGTGATTAATTCCACAAATATTTCTCAATTTAGGTCTACAGCTATATAATTCATCCAAAGAATCAGTGGTTGTGTATAAAAGGTGTAGCCTGATTACACTTGGATACTATAGTATTATTATTCATTATGTTGTATATATAATATGGTATTATATTACAGAGTATTGCTAACAGAAAAAAGATCAATATCAAGTTAAAACAAAATTTATTGTTATGATGTCAAACTTTTCATGTTATCACAATATATTTTTACATTATTCTGACATCCAAAAATTATATTTAATATAGATTATATTAGGTTATAACAGTAAACTTTCATGTTATTTTAATGTACTATATTGTTACAACAATTAAAGTTTATCATTATAACGTGATACGTTTATATGTAAGAATAGGATGAAAATATATTGTTATAATTTCTAAAATGTTTTACGTCCTAACATGATAAATCTTATTTTCTTATTACATGAAAGGTTTCTGGTTATAACATAAGTTTGTATGTGAAAATAACATTTTTATGTCATTTTTTTACCTACAGTTTTTATGGCAGTTTTCAACGTTAGCTTTTTTAATGTTATATTTTTATTATATATACTTGTATACAAATTTCAACCATATTGTAGCAGATATTTAGTATATATGAATATTTTAGGATGAATTTTATATACCCTTAACATAGAAGAGTCAATGCACATTTTGGATTGCTAATAAATTATTATTATTATTATTATTATTATTATTATTATTATTATTATTATTATTATAAGTCATATTATAAAGACCTTGTTATAACATGAAAAATTTGGATGTCATAACAATAAACATGTTCTAAAGTGAAACTGATCCTCTTTTCTTTTACCTGGGTCGTAGCAATAATATACTGTAGTATTAAACTACACTCCTGGACAAAAAAATGTCAGAATTTTCCAAAATTTTAGTAATTATTAATGATAACATATACATATATTGAATAAGTATGCAAATTCTATTAAATAGTCAATATGGAATTGCTTTCCCTTTAGATTTTCGCAAACATTCAAGTCTCTTGGTTCGACTTGCTGAAAGTTTCTTCTGGAAATGTCCAAATTCATCCACTCGTACTTCACAGCCTCCCAAAGTTCAGTGGGGTTACTAAACTAACGTCCAACTAATTTATGTTGGATGTATGACCAGATGTTCTCTACTGGGTTGAAATCTGGACTCTGTCCCGGCCAGAACAGGAGCTTGATACCGTTCTTGTCCAGCTAAGCTGTAGTTGCCTTGGCGGTGTCGGCTGGGGCGTTTATTAGTTATAAAACTAATTATTTGATATAAATTAGCTGGTGTTCAGACAAATCCTCACCATTAACTGGTAATGATGTATTCTTGGCTGTTATATACTGTTGCCGCTACACCTACAAATATATAATTGCAATGTTGGCTCAGTTTTTTTGCCCAGGAGTGTACTATTGTGTATACACAACCTTTGGGAATGTCGAAACCACTGGGACTACATATGTAAAGTCTGTGGCATTCTTAAGCTTGCAACCAAAGAAAAAGAGCATCAAAGCAAAATCCTCCCTCCCATGTGGTGCAAGTGACAAAACTGATGCCCATTTCTTAGTCAGGAGAACAGAGAACTGGATGTGGACGGATTTAGGAAGAAAATAGCGCTTCAGTTGAATCGTTTGCAAAAGACATTCAGCCTCACCGTTCAGAAATTCGTCTACATCATCATAACTCTCTGAGACACTGATGGCGTCCTGAAGGTTGATGTGTGTCTCAGTGGGATGACCGCTAACATGACTCTGTAAAGAGGAAGTTTCTTCTGCCACCAGTGGTTTTTCAGGCACCTCTTCATAACTATTGGTCGCTGGGAAACATCACAGTATCGGACAAACATTAATCCTTATTATTTCTGAATAATGAATATTACTGAATATGATTTATTCTCCACTTTATCTTCTTTATTTGAATGTGAAATGCAGTCTGAGAGTGATACATCACGAATGGGAAAATTCAAAAAAGGAAGATTTAAAAAGAAGAAGTGATACCAAAACAGGGTAGTTAAGGAGGATCTCTTGGCTTGTTACAGGAAAGACTAAAATATATCCACATTTAATGAAATGCAAACACACAGAAGTATCTTTTTCGTAGCTTTTACACATGACCGACCAGGATTTAAATTTTTTTTAATTATATATTACTTATTTATTATTAAAACAACAACCAAAAAAAGTATTCCTTTGAATGTCTTTATGCGTAGGCTTTGGAAATCCAGTGCAAAAATTATCAAGAGAAATTTGGATATCAAACATTTAAGATGCAAAATGAAAATTATTTTTATTTTAAGTTTTATTTAATGAATTAAAATTGCTTTAATTATTTATTAACTGTTTTGTTTTTTGTAAAAAAAAAAAAATCTATTCCTTTTTTTCTAGTTTAATAGGAAATTAAGTTCCTATTAAAGTTCCATTAATAGGAACTCCAATACTCCTGATTATTTGTGCAATTATTGAATGAGCCTTGCATGTAGTAGCCGCATAAAGTCATCGACTCATTCATTCATTCATATATTCATTTTCCAACCCGTTCCTCCCTCCTGGGGTTCCGACTCTGGGCGAAGGTGGGATACACCCTGAACAGCTTGCCCGTCCATTGCAGTGCCACCAGACAGACAAACATTCAAACTCGCATTCACACTTAAGGGCAATTTGGAACTGCATATTAGCCTAATATGCATGTACTGAGGCTTTAGGAGGAAACTGAAGTACCCGGAGGAAACCCACACAAATATGCAAACTCCACATAAAAACACCCTCAGCTCAGACTACGCCACCGTGCTGCCCCGCATAAAGACATGCTGCATAAAACCATCAAAAGCTACATGTCCAGAGTTTCACATGTTCACATCACAAACCCGAATGGAGGAAAAGTGCGACCTCTGTGACTCTGATCGAAACATAGCTGTCGGTACCAAATAGGATGGTATGAGTAGCGCATTTCAGAAAAGTCCCATGAGTGGCAGTTCTGCAGGTGGAAATGACTCCAAAGTGTCAGAGAAGAAAATTAGCCAGACTGGTTTGAGCAGACAGGAAGAACACAATAACTGAAAAAAGTGCTCTTTGCAACCGTGATGAGCAGAAAAGCATCGCGCAACATTGAGGAGGATGAGCTACAACAGCAGAGGACCACACTAGGTTCCACTTCTATCCACTTCTGTTTTTTACTGTAAAACAATTCTTGCAATTAATGCAGTTAAAAAGGATAAAATAAAAAAATTAATACATACACAAACAAACAAATACATAAAATGAACACAAAATGCTAATACTTACTGGACTGTGTGTCAGGCAGGTTTCTTGGAGGCAGTGGAGGCCTGATACTCTCCTCACCGTTTTGTTTTGAACGATTTGTCCTGTTATAGAAATAAGTCTCCGCTCTTAGATATCTTCACTGCTTCAAGAGAATTCATTTAGTATAGAGTATAGAGATTTGTACTTACATTTCGTAGCGCATTGAAGTGGGACCTGTGGACATTGCAGTATATTTTTCAACAGAAAGAAGAAAAAAATAAAAATAAAAACAATATTAATAATAATATTCATCCATTCATTTTCTTAGCCGCTTTATCCTAATTAGGGTCACGGGGAGGCTGGTGCCCATCTGAGCTGACTCTGGGCGAGGGCGGAGTACACCCTGGACGGCTCGCCAGGCCATCGCAGGGCCAACACTCACACAACCATTTACACTCACACTCACGCCTAGGGGCAATTTGAAACAGCCAATCAGCCTACTGTGCATGTTTTTGGGCTGTGGGAGGAAACCGGAGTACCCGGAGGAAACCCACGCAAGCACAGGGAGAACATGCAAAC
>JAQMYF010000005.1:26447605-26476021 GCA_030014195.1 Neosilurus mollespiculum | reverse complement strand
TCTCAGTAGGATTCAGGTCAGGACTTTGACTAGGCCACTCCAAAGTCTTCATTTTGTTTTTCTTCAGCCATTCAGAGATGAACTTGCTGGTGTGCTTTGGATCATTGTCCTGCTGCAGAAGCCAAGTTCGTTTCAGCTTGAGATCACTAACAGATGGCTGGACATTCTCCTTCAGGAATTTTTGGTAGACTGTTGGTATGATGTTCTTTTCCTGAAATGCGGTGTTACTTTTATGCCAAATGTAATGGGACACACACCTTCCAAAACATTCAACTTTTGTCTCGTCAGTCCAGAGTATTTTCCCAAAAGTCTTGGGGATCATCAAGATGTTTTCTGGCAAACCTGAGACAAGCCTTAATGTTGCTTTCTGCAAAAAACAAAACAAAAAAAAAAAAACAAAAACAAAAAAACTGGATGGGGCATACACTTTTTCACACCACTGTATATATCCAGACCATTTTGTTTAAAAAATGACCACAATAGACCACAGGAGTCGAGATATCTCCAAGTATCTCCATCACACAACATGGATAATGTAGCAAATAAGCCTGTTATGGAGATTGGTTTTATTTAACCATGTACATGATGAGGTTTGACCTTTCAAGGTCGCTCACGGTCAGAGGTAATAGTCTCATTTGAAAGTCCATATATGGTTTTCTATTAGTGTTCCATAGTAACAGCGTGCCTATCGGTACTTGTTTTAAGTTTATAAGCGACCTAGCTGTAACACTTCAGCCTGACTTCAATTTGACCTTCAACTCTGACCTAGACATTTCAAAATCAAATCAGTTATGGGACTAGAGCCAGCCCCAAAATTTCTTCATCTTACTGTGACCAAATAAAAGCTAGAACGTGAAAGGTCTTCAAGGATGCAATAGCTGCAAATGGAGGATTTTGGACAAAATAATTATTTATAGTCTGTTATATAGATTATGTATATTATGGATTATTATGGATATGTATTATATAGATTATGTATATTATGGAATATTATGGATATGTATTATATAGATTATGTATATTATGGATTATTATGGATATGTTATTATGGATATGTATTATATAGATTATGTATATTATGTAGACATTGTATAGATTATTATTTGTAAATTTGTCACTATCTTGACTACATTTCATTTTCCTTTTGAAACTAATTTGATGGATGTATGTTAGTGTTTTCATGGAAAATGTGAAATATTCTGGGTAACCCCAAACTTTTGAACGGTAATGTAAATAATATACCAGATATGTACCGCGTTGAGAAGTGGTGCATAAGTATGAGCCGTGCATGACACGTTTAACAAACATAAAAATTGAAGGGATTAAGGAATAAAGCACTTCAAGCTGTTCATTCATTCATTTATTTATTCATTCCCCACTTATCCATAGCACGTTGCGGTGGAAGCCGGAGCCAATTCTAGCTGAGACTGGTGCAAGAGGCAAGATACATCCTGAACAAGTTGCCACACAGAGACACAGGCAGCTATTCACACGCACATTCACACCAATGGGAAATTGAAAGTGGCGAGTAGACATCATTTGCATGTCTTTGGACTGTGGGAGGAACCCGGAGCACCCAGAGTTGCTTCCATTCAGCCGCAAGTTGAACATGCAGACTCCACACTAAAAAGGACCCAGTCAACCAGCAGGTTGGAACCCAGAACCTTCTTAGAGGGAGGTGAGAGTGCTAACTACTGCACTACCATACATGAGCTGTTACCTGTGTTACTTTGTAGTGACTCCGGGGACTCTGCTTCACATCACACCACACCATCACCGGTCATTTTTCCATGTTCTGCACACTCTACCATGTTTAACTCCTTACTTGATGTGCGGAGAGGTTAATGTCAGTGTTTTTCTAAGACCAAATATGCAAGTAATATCTGGCAAGCGGTGCTCCCTTTAATTCTATAAATAAAAATGAACATGTTAGTTATTTGTATGCCTCCAAGATGCACCATAATGGTAGGTTTACTTGCTAAACTGTATTTAATAAACTGTCAGTGTATAGCATGTAGTTCAGAATTCTTTGGAAGCCTGTTTTCCACCACCATAAAGAGAAGGTTTTCCAATATTAAGAATTTTATATGCGTCTTTTCCCACTTCTTGTATGTGGACGGGGTCAATATATCTCGCATGGGTTTCCTCTGGATGTTCTGATTTCCTTCCACAGTTCACATTCGGAAGGAAATCAGAACATCCGGAGGAAACCCATGCGAGAACAGGGAGAGCATGTGAACTCCTCATAGAAGTGACCTTTTCGAACACAGGGCTCGAACCCAGGTCCTTCTTGCTGTTAGGTGAGCATGCTAATCGCTACGCGAACAAGCCACCAAGACCTAAGTTTTCATAATAATTACCTAATATAGTTTCTTATAATAATAATAATAATAAGATTATTATGGTTCCCGACTGTTTTCCTTTTAGGGTCAAAAACCACTTCCTGTGACACATCTCCGTGATATCATCACTTCTACTCTGTGACATCCCCCGTGATATCATCACTTCTGCTCTGTGACATCATCACTTCTGCTCTGTGACATCCCCTGTGATATCATCACTTCTGCTCTGTGACATCATCACTTATACTCTGTGACATCCCCCTGTGATATCATCACTTTTACTCTGTGACATCATCGACATCATCACTTCTACTCTGTGACATCCCCCCGTAATATCATCAGTCCTACTCTGTGACATCATCACTTCTACTCTGTGACATCTTCCCGTGATATCATCACTTCTGCTCTGTGACATCATCACTTCTACTCTGTGACATCCCCCGTGATATCATCACTTCTACTCTGTGACATCCCCCGTGATATCATCACTTCTGCTCTGTGACATCATCACTTCCACTCTGTGACATCCCCTGTGATATCATCACTTCTGCTCTGTGACATCATCACTTATACTCTGTGACATTCCCTGTGATATCATCACTTTTAATCTGTGACATCATCACTTCTACTCTGTGACATCCCCCCGTAATATCATCAGTCTTACTCTGTGACATCATCACTTCTACTCTGTGACATCTTCCCGTGATATCATCACTTCTACTCTGTGACATCATCACTTATACTCTGTGACATCCCCTGTGATATCATCACTTTTACTCTGTGACATCCCCCCGTGATATCATCACTTCTACTCTGTGACATCATCGACATCATCACTTCTACTCTGTGACATCCCCCCGTGATATCATCACTCCTACTCTGTGACATCATCACTTCTACTCTGTGACATCTTCCCGCGATATCATCACTTCTACTCTGTGACATCATCACTCCTGCTCTGTGATATCATCACTTCTGCTCTGTGACATCATCACTTCTGCTCTGTGACACCCCCCTGTGACATCATCACTTCTACTCTGTGACATCATCACTTCTGCTCTGTGACACCCCCCTGTGATATCATCACTTCTGCTCTGTGACATCATCACTTCTGCTCTGTGACACCCCCCTGTGATATCATCACTTCTACTCTGTGACATCATCACTTCTACTCTGTGACATCTTCCCGTGATATCATCACTTCTACTCTGTGACACCCCCCTGTGATATCATCACTTCTACTCTGTGACATCATCATGTCTGCTCTGTGATATCCCCCCGTGATATCATCACTTCTGCTCTGTGACATCACTTCTGCTCTGTGATATCCCCCCGTGATATCATCACTTCTGCTCTGTGACATCACTTCTGCTCTGTGACATCCCCCTGTGATATCATCACTTCTGCTCTGTGGCATCATCACAGATCGCAGCCCATTCTCTTGGACACCATCTAAAAATACCACAATAACAACACTTACAGTCTTTCACAAACTACTGAACAAACAAAACAGTGATTTCAAGCACCTGGCTGTCATGCAGTGCCGCCTCACAGCCCCGAGAATAGTTTTTGAAAGGGAAAAAAAACGCAAAGACAGAAGGAAGCAGTATTTTTTTAACGATACCACATCAGTAACATAACCCTTCTCCTCCCATTAGACCCGCGCATGCGCAGTGCCCCGTTTCTACAATGACGTTGCCTACTCCATGGTCGCCTGTTTTGTTTGGCACTCCCTAGTTTTGTTTCTTCACGCCGGCCATTAGAAGTCTGTCCCGGAGAAGCCATGGCCGAAGAGGCCTCGGGAGCCGCCCGGCTGCCCGAGCACGACGGTAAGACCCATGGGGCTCTAAACGTTGTAATTTTCGGCTTATTTTTGGGTTGACTCCCTGTCTGTAGGCCAGCAGGCCTGTGCGCGTCCCCGGTCTCGGCGGCGCGCAATAAGCCGGTGACACGCTCGCGCTTAGTTGTTATCAGTTTACTATCTTTTTGCAGGTTTTTTTTTTTGTTTTTAAATGTGTTTAGTCCAAGCAAGTGCCCCTTTAGCAGCCGTGCTTGCTAGCATTAGCCGGAGTGCTAGCATTCGCACGCGCGAGGCGAGCTGTCACTCTGGTCTCGTGAACTTTGACAGCATCGATTTCATCCAGGAGCTGTGCACGGTGGTCACGTGACCAGCCTCATGCATTATAGATCACACCCCAGGATTTTGGTGCATTTGATGGATTTATGCTTTGATCCTGCACCCTGCACATTGCTGGGCTTTCCCCCTCCTTCTTTCTTTCTTTCTTTCTTTCTTTCTTTCTTTCTTTCTTTCTTTCTATCTATCTATCTATCTATCTATTTATTTATGGGGGGGGGGGTGCTCGATATGATCCAGCTCCCATGATCCTGCTGACCCTGGGTCTGGACTCATAACACACTGGTGCACATGCTGGGTTGCCACCCTGTGCATCATATGAAACCCTTTAATGGAGTAGCTCATGTCAAGACACCAGGGATGTCCCAGTAGCAGGATGGGTTTTTGGTGGCTGTGTACCGGTGATGAGCTTTAGGTTTAAGGTTTTCTACTATTTAGGTAGTTTAAATCTTTAATACAGAGCACAGAGTGTGTGAGAATTAAACATGAGCATGAAGATCATGTGGGTGTGTGGACAAAAATTTCTAAACAAATCCAATTTTAAAAGAAACAACGTATCAAACCCTTTAAAATGTCACTAAAACCATGTAAATATAATAATTAAATTTTTTTTTCTTCTTCACTAATTTGTTATAGTATGATTATAAAACAATCGAAAGGTGTGAGCGTAATCCTCACCCTGAAACTGAACCCGATCGTCACATGATTTTGGCGATACCCCTCGTCATTCCTGGTTAACTACCCTCTGAATGTAAGATTCTGATTAAGTTTGATAGACAAATATAATAAAAGAAATACTAAATGTATTTATATGTCCGGTGCCTAAATCGGGTGAGTTTCACTGTGAAAAGTTGTGTGCGGATCGGGTCAGGACCCACATACCTACATGAAGTGTTGCACCTTGACCTACAAGTGAATCATAATCAAAGCTGTTTTAAATGCCACAAAGACAAAGGAACACACTGTGGCTTTTCCTTTTGATGGTTTCCCCGAACACACTTTGTTGTCTTTGTTTTGAACTGATTACGGTACTTGCATCAGTAGCGGTACACTGTTAGCAGACTGTCAAGACCACATACACTAGTAAAACGTATTATTCCGAATAGCGACGTTATAAAAGCACTATATCTTATTTTACGTCATAATCTTTGCTTGTAAGAAGAACTGGACATGATGTCCAAACACGCGACATATGCTACCCGTCCCAAATCTATAAAAGAATTCTAAAAAGACTTCGTCGTTTTTTCTCATCCTTCACTTTAAGTGAAGTATTATTCTCTAACAACGAGTTTATAATAATAATACTAATAATACTCTAATAATCTAACCTTCTAATAACCCAAATATACAGATTGAGGTGCCGCCTAAAAGTGGTTTGGTTGGTGTTGGTTTCTTTGCAGCTTTTGTTTTGCAGCTTTATGCAAAAAAAAAAAAAAAAAGAACAAATTTTAATAAATTTTTTTGGAGAGGCGGAGTACGGTCCACGTAACACTCTGTTAGATTTTGGTGGTGATCCAGATCAAATTTTGGACCCAGGAAAGTTTTACAGATTCTATTCCATTGTAACTGTGTGAGGGGCAGTGGTGGCCTGGTGGTAGGGTGCCCCACTATCGACGGGTTCTCACTGCTGTCCCCCCAGTGCAGCTAACCGGGTTATCAAATGCCTGCCATGTCTCTCACTGTCTATGGTGGGAGGCATGTAAAAGAACCATTGCTGATTTTCGTCAAGAGTTGGCTGCATAGCCGTCAGCGTGTTTCTGCCCTGCGATGGCCTGGCGAGCTGAGATGGGCGCCAGCCTCCCCGCGACCGTAATTAGGATTAAGCGGTTCAGAAAATGAATGAATGAATGAATGAATGTAACTGTGTGTACAAGTATGGTGTTATGGTAGGCCCAGCCGTGTGGTTTCGATAATTGTGTTTTTGTTTTTGTTTTTTGGCTTGGTGGAGGTTTGCTCTCTCTGAGTGCCTTTGTAATTGATTAATTATTCTGTCGATGATTTAAAAATGTTTTAGTGTGCAGTTCTGGATTTTGGGTTCCTGACCAAGAGCGAACATAATGCATAGCAGCCACTCAGCATTGCGATGGACCTACAAACATTGATAGTTTCTTGAGTACGGTGCTCCAAAATTTGAAATTGGAAATTAACTGTTTGAGACAATTTCAGCAAAATGGCTTAACAGCTGGCAAATGATACGAATGCCCCAGCAAGCCGTGGAGACCAGATCTGTGTAGCTGTATGGTGAAGCAACGTATTAAATTTGGTGCTGTTTCTGAAGTAGTTGTAGTTGTTAGAACATCTAAAAAAAAAAAAAAAGAAAGACTTCTGTATATGAAGTGTCGGAGTATCCTTGATCACGAAGCCTTGTGTCTGCTTTATGACAGATGTTTTGTACTAAAAGATAAAGGCCTTGAAAGAGAAATCAATTCGGCTTTTAGAATTTGTTGATGAGGCATGTAACAGTGTTCGTTGCTCAATATCTCCTTCTTTTTCTACTAAAAATGTTATCAGTTCCCTTTTTCCACCCACAAAAATTCTGGATTTATTACATTTAAAGGACGTTCATTCTTTATTTTTTATTTTGTATCACATAAACAAATCACAAGTATGACATTTCTAATCTTTGTTTAATAGCTGAACATTTTGACTCTTTGAAATTTGCTTAAAAAAAAAAAAGTTAATGAAAAGTTTTTTTACAGTTACATAGGGGTAAAAAGTATAACTAAATGGTTTTTAAATTTTTTTTTTTACAATTCGTACTTTGTTGCTCCTGCACAAGCCTGAATTCTTTGATGCATGAATCTTTTCTATCAAGCTTGTTTAAACTTTCTTAAATAGCAGTAGACAGATCAGCTTTGCCGGATGGAACCTTGTCATGGACCATAAATCTTCAGTCAAATTGCGATCTGAACTGTTTGCTAGCCGTGTCATCGAGTTAATCCATCTTTCCTAAAGAAAAGCTAGGGCTTGGACCCCTAAAATGTCAGCGTACGCCTCTGCACTGCCTGTTGAAGTAATGATTAACATCTCCCCTGGTCCTTTACCTGACATGTAACCCCACATCCTACGTATATGATTGTTTTTCTGTAGGCCGTATGGTTTTTATGTAAACCAGCAACAAACGTTCATCTTCTTGGCCAGTTACATGAGATTCATCACTGAACATCCAATCATCCACACTCTTTGATGCTTCTCTTTAGCGTATTTTGTTTTTTTTAGCCTGGTTTGTGTTTTGTTTAGGTGTTAGTGTTTTTTCCTTGGTGTTTCTGTATGTAAATCCTATTTCTTTCAACTGATTCTTACAGTTCTAACACAAATATTGCCTCTTGTGCGTTTTCTAATCTCAAGGCTTCTCAAATTGATAATCCTTTTCATTGTTTGAGTTGATAACTCTTTTGCTGGAGCTGTGATTCCTTGCAATTAGCCAAGTCCAACAGATTTTTTAGGTCTGTAAGCATTCTCTTTTAACCACAGACTAATTTGCATTTTCAGACTTGTGCTGGCATCGTACAAGTACAAATGTTTCTATGAACGTAGGGGAAAATATATTATTAATATTTTGCTTGCTTTTTTGTATTGCAAATGTTTTGCCATATTTGTGATTTGTTTATTTGATAAAGTAAAAGACAAACAAACAAACAAAACCACACAGTATAAAGATCCTCTAAAGTGAAATGAAGGGCAAGCCATGTTATAAATATTTTCATTATCAAGTGGCTTTAATTATATTTTCAAAGTTGCAATCTGCTTAAATCCACTGGATAGTTTGCATAAGCCAGTTTGAAAAGACTCCTTTTTCACTCTCGCGAGAGTGTGAAGTCGAGAGAATAGGACGTTGATTCATATTAGGCATGATGTTGGCAATAATACCAGTATACAGCTATTAAACTGGCAAATCCGATATACACTAGTGAATTTCAGAATAAAATAAAACGAGGCACTTCTATAAGTCTTACATGATTTTACATACATGCACTTGTACATATGGAAGAAAAGAATACTGTGCGTTGTATTCATATGCAAAGTAGCTCGGTATTGCTGGCGGAAGCCTCAGATGATAACGTGAGTTTTTGATATTTTTCGCATTACAGTGCGATGCGTACAAACAGCGTACCAAATGGACCCACTTTGCGAACACGTACCTAAAAGCATGTTTATTCTCCAGCGTTCGGCAGGCTTTGACCCTGACATCATAAATTACGAAATCAGTTCGCAGCTCTCAGGCTGTTTCTTGGCTACTTCAAAAAAAATGGAAGCTCCCGACCACCAGACTAAAATGGTTTCCTATTTCACAAGTGGTTCAGTGGTTGTGAGTGAACTTTGCGGAGTGAGTTCAGATGGTGTTCGATGGTGTCCATTCCGACCATATTCTGAGGTACTTCACTTAGTTTGAGGTAGTACGCTTTAACATTTTTTTTTTACCAACCAACCATTACCACTGGGGGAAACGTTGCTGTTCGAAGCAACATATGTGCCTCAAGCATGTTGCTAAAAGGTATTAATAAGCATCCATTAGCAAAATTAGCCATAATAATGGTAATACTGGCTGCAACATTAGTGGGCCATTATTGACGGTACATCATTCACACAGTGTAACAGTGTCATCAAAGCACTTTTGGTTGCTCATAATGTTCCTGAACGTTTCCAAGCTTCATTTTCAAGCAAGCGTAACGTTCTGAGACTCGGTCCAAGTTCTTGAGTCCATGCCCAGTACATTTGGGAGAGGGGCTCGCAATCACATTGAAGCACCTGACCATCGCCACCACATGTGGGTTCGTCCTCAAACTGCTGCAGGAAATGGTCCAGGATGTTTTTGTGTGCTGTAGAATTACAGTCCCTTCCCTAGAACTAAGGGGTCTGACCCTGGAGGCTATCTATCTTAGCTCACCTGGCTCACTGTGAATGTAATATTTTAGCAAATTTGAGTTTGTGGTTTTCTTATGCTGATTGGCCCCAATGGTAAAGAGTGGTTTGTTGTGGTGGCAGGGCTTCTCCAGCAACGTATCGAGAGTCTGGAGCAGGAGCGGGCCGAGCTCCTTAAACTCAAGCAGCAGCTGGAGATGGAGTTCAACCAGAGGCGTGCTAAGCTCAAGGAGCTCTATATGTGTAAAGAAGGTAAGTGTTTTTTTATTTTTCTTTAAAGAAATTGTGAATCAATGGTTCTGAGCTTCAGACTCACAACCTTACAAAAACTATTGCATAGTTTCAATCAATAATAACCAACACTAGACTTTTTAACTCCCTCCGTTGCCTGTTGATACCTGGATTATTAAGAGCAAAGACACGGCAGGGTCTTGCAGAGCAATGAAAACGCCATTGATCCATCCGTCCATCCATCTATCGTTCAATCCACTTATCCATGCATTCCTCCACCTATTCAATTATACATCCATTTGTTTTTTCATTTCATAAGCCCCTTAATCCTAATTAGGGTCGCTGGAAGGCTGGCGCCCATCTCAGCCGACTCTGGGCGAAGACGGGATACACCCTGGACAGCTCGCCAGGCCATCGCAGGGCAACACACACTCACACCTAGGGGTGATTTGGAACAGCCATAAAGCCTACTGTGCATTTTTTGGACAATGGGAGGAAACCGGAATACCCGGAGGAAACCCACGCAAGCACTGGGAGAACATGGAAACTCCACACAGAAACGGCCCGAGTCCGAGAATCGAACCCAGGGCTTCTTGCTGTGAGGTGGACGTACTAACCACTGCGCCAGGCTCATCTGTGCCCATTATACGTCCACCCATCCATCCACCCATCCATTTATCCATTCATCCGTCTATCCATACGTTCGTCTAACAGCTGGGAACATAAACAGTGCTGATTTCATGTTCAGGTAGAATGGAAGCCCAACCTGTCACATGTCTATCTAAAAACCTCATCACTATCCCTAGACTGACTTTTGTATCTCTGTAGAGTAGATGGAGGTGCTAATTTTTCGCAATGGTCCAGGGTGTGTTTCAAAACGATGTTTTTGTTCAAATACACCCTGCTGAGAGCTTCACACTTTGTATATTGAGTGCATTGACATTTTCCTCAAAGCCCACTTTAACATTCATTCTGATTAAAAAGACTAAGGCGAGGGCTGATGCTGTGGGTTGTCCACCTTCTACATTCTCATACAAACCTTGACACAAAAAGAATGTGCTTCCCCTTTTTCACAGTTCAACTCCAGTATGCAAATCCTTATGCCCGAATGCTGAAATGGTTGTTTCCTGAAATCTGCGATGCCAATTTTCTGGATGTTTCAAATCCAGAGGTACTGTTTTGCACTGGAATTTTTCACCATAGCACCTAAAACAGTCATGTTGATATCCCAACAAGCTTTCGTAGTGTAGGAAAGGTACTTCAAGTATGTCCAAGTGAGGCAGTTTGAAACAAAATTAGGTTTTTGCCACGTGTTCACTGATTAGGCAGTATCTGGGGCGCAAACCGGTGGGAGTCCTGCTTTAAATCAGCTTTGAGTCGAATTCAAAAATCCATTTCCTGGCTTCTGCCTGTTTATTTGATGAACCGCTAGCTTTCGTACGTGGTTCTTGAAGATGACGTAAACTCAAGCTTCTCCTTTTTTGGTTCCTTGGTTTGACTCTCAGAGGAGCTGAAGCGTCAGGCGGCGTCTCTGGAGAGTGCCCAGGCAGAGCTGAGCCACGTGCAGACCGAGCTGGCTGAAGCCAAGGCCGATATGGAGAATATCAAAGCCGTGGCCACTGTTTCAGAGAACACCAAGCAGGAGGCCATCGACCAGGTCAGGCAGCAATGGCAAGATGAGGTGGCATCCTTACAAGCCATCATGAAAGGTAGGCATGTACCAAAATCAATTTAGGACATTGGACATGAAAGACATGTTTACAGTTACTTTATCAGTCATATTTCTGACCTTAGTTTTGCAGAGTTAACGAATAAAATGTTGTGTTAATATTTTATATATTCTTTAAGTACACCACTTCAAGTACATAATTGGCTTTATTTATTATGTATTAAGTACTGTGCTTTTTTATTAAGTGAGTGCAGTTTAATGTACTGGACGGATTTTTCTGCTAGTCACATTGCGACCTTTCAGGACTTGGCGGTTTCTGCTATTCGTAATAGCTTCGGGTGCATTGGGCGCCATTTTGGCGTAGAGCTGTTCTAATTTTTTGTAGAAATATTACAGGGTGGTGAACCAGTTTTTGTATCCAATCAAACCAAGAAGCAGTCTATAGGCTTCTTTTGGCTTTAAAGAAAACATTTCAGACGAAAACCGAATCATGTTGTAGAAGGTAGCTTAATGCTAAGCTGACTAATTAATTAATAAACGACAGTGATCCTGATAAGCAATGTGGTGGCCAATTGGGGAAACCCTTGGCAATAGCGGAAACCTCTGGAAATGGCTGAGGGAGTAGCGGAAACCACCGGAAATGGCTGAAGAATTAGCAGAAACCGTTAAAAATGGCAGAGCGACTAGTGAAAACTGCCAGAAATAGTAACTATAGTACCGGCATGATGCAATGCCCAACATAACACCAAGGCATATTTGACAGAAATCGCCAAGTGTATCTTGAGTGCATTGTCACTTCAGCAGTAATTTTTTTTGTTGCCATAACAACTATGTTTTTGTTTTGATAAATTGAAGCATGTAATTTTTGAAAAAATTTAGTTTGGAGGAGTATCACACCTACAGTTATACTTATCATGTCACTCTTAAAAGAGTGCAAACAATTTTACACAAAAAAAAAATAACGTAGCATGCTGCTAAAAATCCCCCCGTCTCCTCTCAGCACTTCCTGTTTGTACTGAAGTGGTCTCTAAATATTCATATTTAACTTGTAACGGATCTTTGTTCAGACACGTTGCGGGAGTATGAAGTGCAGTTCCACCAACGCCTCGAGCAGGAGCGAGCGCAGTGGGCACAGTATCGTGAAGGGGTCGAGAGAGAACTGGCTGAACTGCGGCGCCGCCTTTCCGAGGGCCAGGTGGAGGAGAACCTGGAGAACGACATGAAGAAGGTCTGTGAAAAATGACTTGTGTTTCCTGAAACTGTAAGGCCAGTTAAGCTGAGTTGTATAAGAAAAACTTTGTACCTTCTGTAGTCGTGTATTCTCGGAATAACCATGAGCGGAAAAAAGTGACTGAGCGGAAAACGGTTTCCCCTTAGGCCCAGGAGGACGCTGAGAAACTTCGCTCTGTGGTGATGCCAATGGAGCATGAAATCGCAGCCCTGAAGGCCAAGCTGGCAAGCGCAGAAGATCGGGTTAAGGAACTTGAGGCGGCTAAGGTTGGCTTTGAGGAAGCGAGAGGCAGAACGCTACTGTACAGAGATGTACAGCTTGTAAAATGGCCGCACTGTAATACTTTTTATAATGTTTGTGTGGTCACAGGTGAAGGAGCTTAACCACGTTCTCGAGGCTGAGAAGTCGTGCCGGACCGATTTGGAGATGTACGTCGCTGTCCTCAATACCCAGAAATCTGTCCTCCAGGAGGACGCAGAGAAACTTCGGAAGGAGTTGCACGAAGGTAAGTGCTTTTCAGTGATGGCCTGTTCAGGTACTTGAATCGCCACTGCACATTTCGGGTAGTTCAGGACAGCCAGCTGCACAAGGCCTAATAATAAACTTGACGTTAGAATCATTTACATTTATTTAAATAGTGTCAAATGGGTTGTGGTCTGGCAGTCCAAACTTAAAACATTGCTAGTTGGCTATCAGCTATAAATGTGTATGTGTGTGTGAACACAGTATGTCACATGTTGGAACTTGAGCGGCAGCAGCACAACCAATTAAAACACACCTGGCAGCGCGCCAACGACCAGTTCCTGGAGTCACAGCGGCTGTTGATGCGAGACATGCAGCGCATAGAGAGTGTCCTGAGCTCTGAACAGCTGCGCCAGGTCGAGGAGATGAAGAGGCTGGACCAGGTACAACCGCTCTCTACAACCAAAATCATCACATGGTTAAACATCAGACCTTCTTATGACACAATGTCATGATGTCCTACTTTTATTTTCACTTCTGACGCAGCTTGCATCCTCACACCGATAGATAATGGTAATGAGTTTGGTAATTATTTTTCCCTAGGAGGAGGATGAGAAGGAGCGGCTCAGTCAGGCTCAGGAAGCTGGTGAGGATGATGGTGCCGACCACACCGAGGCTGCAGAGGATTCCTTCCTCGGCCTTTCTATAGAGGAGGTACCCCAACTACAGTTTTAAACTAAAGGGGCACTCATAGAGTGCAAGGTATCACCACCAGACACCAACGGATTATTCTTAAAAGTTGGAATAGTTATAACTAAATTTTGCTCTATGTTAAGTAGGGAATTTTTTGGGGTTTCTTTTATTTATTTATTTATTTATTTATTATCCCAACATGACCCCATGCACAGATCAGCTCTAAAATTTATTGGGTTCCTTCCAGGCCCAGGCGCTTCCCCTCCACCAAGTGTGATGAAAATCAGATCAGTCGTTTTTGTGTAATCCAACTGTTTGTTACAAAACCTTTAATAAATTCCTGGATCCAGATCGTGATCCTGATCTGCTCCAAAATATTACAGGTTCTTGCCAGCCTCATACCCCATCCCTCCACCAAGTTTGTTGAAAATCGGTTCTCTAGTTTTTTTCCATAATCCTGCTAACAGAATTTCTAAACAAACAGATTCTGGTGAATACATAACCTTTCAGCCCAGCGCCGGTGGTAATAAACATAGTAGGCCTGTTGTTGGTGTCACCAAGAATGAAGTCCATTAATTCAAGGTTGCTCATGAGTATGTCTTTTGTTCTTTTTTTTTTTTTTTTTTTTTTTTTTTTTTTTTTGGTCAGTCCCACCTGAACCACAGCATCCACAGCTCTATACACTCGCTGGACGAGGACAGGCCAGACTCTTGCGATCCCTGTAGAGACGGCCTCCGTCGCGTCCAGTCCACCGACAGCCTTGGCTCGTCAGGAAGCGCCCTGCAACCCCAAGGACTCAACCACAAAGCCAAATCCGCCAGCAACCTGGACGAGTCGGATTTCGGCCCGCTGGTCGGGGCCGAGTACAGCCCCTCTGTGGCGCCTTCTATCGGCTCTCTGCCTTTCCTCCTCACCAAGGACCAGGAGAAGGCCATCAAGGCCATGACGCCCGAGCAGGAAGAGACTGCGTCACTGCTCTCAAGCATCTCGCAGCGGCTTGATGCCGCATACCTGCCTCCATCCGGCTACCGATTGGTCAGCGACTCGGAGTGGAACCTGCTTCAGCAGGAGGTAGGATTCAAATGAGAGAAAAAAAAAGTAATTTTTGAATGCGATGTGATGGGATGTCAGTAGAACTAAGAAAAGGCTTCGCACATGACCACATCGAGTATATGTGGTGATTATTCAGTAGTGTGCGGTGAAGGTTATACGCCACCACTTTTGTCTAAAAGGGCTTCTAATTAAAAAAAGTAAAAAAATTACTTCTCTATAATTTTTTTGGTGAAAATGTATTGAACGATGAGAACCAAAAAATCATTCCGAAAAGTATATTGAGGTAAAAGTACAGCTAATAAACAAAAACACTGAAAATACCAATTTTTGGAAAATGTCACAATGTATTTTTTTTTTACTTTTGCATAGCATGAATGAGCTTCAACCCATATTGAATGGTTTAGCGAGTAAAGAAATAAAAAAAAATAAATAATACAGCTCTCCAAAGGCTCTCCAAGAAAATATTAAAGTGTGCAACCTTTTTTTTTTTTTTTTTTTTTTTTTTTTTTTTTTTTTTTTTTTTTTTTTGGCAGGGTAGTGTATTTGCGAACATAAATGCACAAAGTGAGTCTCTGGTTTAGTTTTTAAATCTGTCCCAATCTTTAGATTTCTTTCCAATTCAAGCATGTGATTGTGTGGAAGATCCCTAACTGAGGAACAAGTAAAACTGAAATCAGTTTTCGAGTTGAACAGGCTGCCGCTGACAGTACCGTTATGACTTTCAATCTGAACTCTTGTGTACATGTTCCATGACAAATGAAAATGACTTTCAGTTTCTCAATTAGACACCACAGGACCGCCAGAGCAGAAATGTGTTGCTAATATGTGCAGTACTTGTTACAGTTGGAAATATTAAGAAATGATATTGTGTAAAAATGACAAAGACTTTTTGTAAAGTGTGTATGTGTGTGTGTCTGGAGAGCAGCTGAAGAACGCAGGGAGGAAGTTGGGCCGGCGTTGTGACATGTGCTCCAATTATGAGAAGCAGCTTCAGGTCATTCAGGGGCAAGAAGCAGAGACGCGAGATCAGGTCAAGCTCATGCTTCTCTTTTATACCAAAACACCAATACATTCCTGAAAAGTTCATCCAGTTTCCTCCTTTAGGGGAACAGCCATCGATTTATATTTACATTTACATAGTAGATCACCAGGAACAGGAGTGGGCACCCCTGGTATCAATAAATCAATAGATGAATAATTAATTAGTATATAATATGCATGTAAATAATAAGCCTGGTGCTGTTTGCGTTTGGTCTGTTCAGGTGAAGAAGCTGCAGGCCATGCTTCGGCAGGCCAACGATCACCTGGAAAGGACGATGAGCGAGAAGCAGGAGTTGGAAGAATCCATGAAGCAGGGCTACGAAGAAACCAACACTAAGGTAGGAAACGTTTCCAGCCTCAGCGTGCTGCGTCACCCAGCAGGGCGATGCCCATGTTTCACCTTGTCGTCGTTTAGTAGTTTCACTCCGACCGATGATGCTTGGTGTCCCAAAGGTCTCCGCACTGATGCAGAAAGTCCAGGAGTCGGAGACGACACTGAGTGCGCTCCAGCAAGCCTTCAGCCAGGCCAAGAGGAACACCCAGGAACAGATGGTACGGTCTACACAAACACACACATGAATAAAAGATCACTAAATGAATGTACATGAATATTTGGCCTAAATAGAGACCAAGAGTTTTTCATCAGGAAAGAATAAACAGCAAGGGATGACATCATGAATTTTTGCTTTCTTTCTTATTTATAGGTTACTGGTATACAAGACCAGTTCTGCTAGCCCCGCCCCCATGATATCATGTTTTCCTCTTAGTCCTTGTCTTGCTGCAGGTTTAGGTTTTTTAATTTTTACTGTACTAATTCCGCAAGGGAAATTATTGCTTATATGCTTGGAGCAGTGGTCTGCCCCACATTGGGGCACTCGGAGAGCAGTTGGGGGGTGGGTGCCTTGCTCAAGGGCACTTCAGCCATGAAGGTGGAGGAAGGGAAGGTGCTGCTCACTCCCCCCCTGCCACCACACATTTTTCCTGCTGGTTCGGGAATCGTACCAGCGACATTTAGGTCCCAAACGCACTCCTCTGTCCATTAGGTCACAGCTGCCCTAGTTGATGAACAAGTCCCCAAAAGAAATAGAAAATCGGCCATCGCTACAAAATGAGTTCTGACACATTGATTTGAAACGAGTCCATAAAAAAGGGGCGTGTCACTTTTTTTGTATTTTTGCCATCAATACATTCACCACTCCTCCAATCACGCATGCATAGTCCAGTCAACAGAGCATCGGCTTTACAATGTGATTCCATCTTAGCGGTCTTTTTGCTATCCACGCAAAAACGACTTCAACCACCAGACAATAAGGAATGTTTTATAAGTTTGGGCTTCACAACGTAGAAATACGGCTTCGAGGAAGCGAAATATGCCCCAGTCTGTATTTGGACGGCCAGTGCTTTCGCCGGATCCCACCGTCAAAACCAGAAAAGCGTATTAAAGGAGTATGAGGTGTTTTTCTATATGAATGACTCTGCGTTTGCCAGCCATTCTCTCTCACTTTAAGGAGCTGTATCACGGTGTTTACCTCGGTTTGCTTGCCCTAAAGTCAAGAAATATTCAGTGAATTTCCAAAAAGCTGTTCTGTGTTCATTGAATACCCTTTCAACGTGCAAATCAAAAGGCGTTTAAAGTTTGACATGGAGTGTGAATTGAAACAAGGACTTTTAGATAGATAGATTAATATCCTACTGCAAACTTTGTTTGTAAACCATTTCCCTCCATATGACTGATTTGTCCTCTTGGATAACCCCATTATCAGTGTAGTTTAGGCTACTTTGTTCAATCAGCCATGACGCTGTCCCTTTAAAGTGAAGTACGGCCAGTCCCTGGTGCACTTGTCCAACTAGTGACACATTCCGTTTAATCTATAATCTATTTATCACTCAAATATTATACTGAGGAACAATCTGTAAAAATGACTGTAGGCAAAATGAACGTGTGGTACATTATGAATTAATTTCAATTCCCAGCTGATTTTTCTCTGAAGTTGATTATTTATTATGATGACGACACCTTAAATATTTTCACTAGTGTCTTTAGATTGGCTCCACAAATTTTTACCAAAGTATTTAATTCATGTCTCATAAAACAAGCAGATTTATTTTGGTGTGAGACGCCCAGTATCTTCCACTGCGACAAGATCCGGTACTTCCTGCAAATAAAAAAATTTCAGAACAGCAGACGCTTGTTAACCTTCAGCTTCCAGTTTCAGAATATTTGCCTAATGCTTTGATTATGTCCCATATAGTATTCATAAAAAGCTGGTCTTGTCCTAGGCAAGTGAATTACCCTTTCTGGGACTTTCAAACCTCTCTGTATTTACTTAGAGATTTGTACGGTGCTCGCTGTAATAAACATCACGTTATATGTGTTTTACGAGCGCAAGCTTTGATTGCACTTGACAGTTTTCTCCTTCCGACGCCATTTCAGCCACACCTTTACTTCTAGAGGTGTGTGAACCTGTTGTGTAACTCCGCCTACTCAGAAAGACATGGAACATTAGCGTTTTAAATGCTAATTCAAATCTTCTTTGCACCATCGCTAACACTGATGAAAATATTCTTGTGCCAGGTCACTTTGAAAGGATTAAACCTGCTTCGTCAACTCCCTCCTGGAATCTTAACACCACCCAGCGGCTTTATTAGAGCATTCTTTTTGAAGTTTTGAATACTTTAAATAACTCAGTAAGTGTTTTTGTGTGTGTGCCTCAACCAGAAGCTAGAAACACTCCTCAGTTATTTTCTTGCCAAAACAGAGTTCCAAACAAACGCTGGTTGAACAGCGCTGCTGAGAAAATGACCTGCGTCAAGCATCGGCGTCCGAAAAGGACAGCACCGCTGCTCTCAGGAGTTTAATCAATTACATGTGCATTCCTTCAGAAGACAGAAAGCCATATGTTTCATACATGTTTAAAATGCCGCAATACTTCAATTATTAGGGTGTCTAAAATGGATGCCCCTCTTAAAACCCCAGCACTTGTAGTCTTGTATGAGGTAGACAGGATGTGGTTGTTTTTAATCAAAATTGAGCTTTCAAAGGGGATCCGATGTCAAACTCTTTAGCGCCTGCTTGTTGGTGGTGGTGTGGAAAAAGTCCTACTGGTGGTGGTGGTGTCCTAAAACGCCTACTCCACCATCATTAGCAATCACAGAATCACATGGTAGACTTGTTCTTGTGGACAACAGCTAGAAATCCATGGAGAATTCAATTCTCAGACCAGAAACATAATCATGATGAAACAAATCAAAGTATGATTGCTCCATGATGTGTGGACAGAATCGAAAGAAATTTGGCAACATTATACTACGTGACAATGCTAACAATTCTACAGGGATATGTTTTAAACTTTTTTGACCCGAGCATAGAATCAGGACAGGAAATTCTTGTTTGTTATTACTGACCGGAGTTTGCAGGTTTATTCTCAATGACCTGATAAACACTTCCATGCTACCAGATTTTTGATTCTCAAACTGGAATCGGAATAATTGGAATTACTAGCTATGTAGTCGGTTCCGAATGCGTCACAGATATGCCGCCAGTGCGTAGCTCAATCGAGCTTGTTTCTTCTACTTCTTGGCCAGTGGTGAAGGATGAAAAACATTAGTCTCGTTAGTGGGTGAAGATTAGGTTGTTGATACTACCGGTAGTTAGATGCTTAGTGGTTAGACCGTGCATGTCACATGAGGTGATTGCTTTCTTATCATCGCTAAACATGCTCGTTTTTATTATGTCCGTCTGTATGGATGTTTCTATCCAGGCCGTGTTGCTGAAGTCGCGGGAACAGGTGGCCGAAGAGCTGAGCAGGTTGCAAAGAGACAACGAGAGTCTCCAGGGCAAACACAGACTTTACCTGACGCTACAGCAGGAGGAGAACTTCCAGATGCCTTCAACCGCCCAGGTACTACTGAGGTCCTCACATAAGCCAGTCTAATCCAAACATCAATCAAAGCTGAATTTTGGTCTGTTCACTCTTTAGGAGCTCCAGTCTCTGGTGCAGCAGTACCGCGAGGACATTGTCTCAGTTCGCACGGCATCCGAGCACCTGGAGGAGAAACTGAAAGCCGAGATCTTGTTCCTGAAGGAGCAGATCCAGGCAGAGCAGTGCCTCAAAGAGAACCTAGAGGACACACTACAGCTGGAGATCGAGGGCTGCAAAGAGGAGATTGGTGAGTCTGTGCGGGTGGATTTGTGCTCTGAGGCTCATGATGATTGGTTGGCGTATGTGATAGATGTGGTAAAGTAGTACTCGAAACTGGGTGCACCAATAGGGCTGATCAATGACTATAAGAAAAATGAGCACTGTTATCGAATCCTAGAACTTTCCATTCATCTACTCCCCACAAATTTGTTCTTACAGCAACCGAGTGTTGTAAGAAATACTGGTGTGCCGCTGAGAAACTGAGGAAAATGTATCTGAAGTTTGGCAACTCAAAGGTTCATTCATAAAGAGAAAAAAGAAGGCAGTTCTTTTTTCAGGCACAAATTGAAGGCGCCATCTTGGTGAGACCACTTTACTGTTGAAAGTGCAACTCGGCCAGCATAAAAGGATGGAAATAATCCTGAGATGTACGTCTGAGATGTACATTTCATTGAAACACCCCTTTTTTCGATTTGTCAGTTTTATTAATGAAGAGCTGGTGGGGGGTGTTGGCATTTGGTGTTATTCGAACCTTTTTTGTTTTTCGAAGCTAAAATACCTCAAGCAGCTTGTTACATATGTAGTCAGTGACATTAATTGTAATATTTAATGAATTTAACCTTCTTTCATGATTTTAAGCTGTGTTGGCACCCAACCATAATACTCCACATTGAGCAAAATGGTCTCACCAAGATGGCCGCCACCTGTCTTTGAAATTAAAACTCTGTGTGATCCAGTCTTTTAAAAACATTTTTGTATATATATTTTTAAAGATCAATGTTTTTTGCCCGTTTTATTTGTTTCAAAGCTCCTCTGCTTAAAACCAAACTGTTCGCTGCCTCCTAGTGGTGTGGAGTGTCTATGCATTCAGCAGTAGTTCCTTGTTTGTTTGTTGTTGTTTTTTTTTTTTTCCTTTCGTCAAGTTCTGCGTATTTAACTTGAGTTTGCGGTCAAATATTGAATTGTTAAGAAATTAGTTTCTTGCTTAATAAAAAAAAAACAAAGACCCAGTTCCTGTCATCAGCTCTGTTTCAAATCTGTGTTTTTCCCCCATCTTCCTCTCCCTCCGTTTTGGGAACATGTGTTCAGACATCTTGGAAGGTATGATTCACTGGATGACTGTAGTCCATTTGTGTCTAGGCTGTCTGTCTCCACTAGTAGCACGAATGCCATTTTAACGCTAACTATACACAGCGTAACATCACATTAATCTCATCTAAGCACACCGTGTCCGTGAGTGAACTCACCGCTTGCATGTCTGCAACAAGACATGTAGAAGTAGCAGTATGGATGTGTGTTTTGACCGAATCTTTGTGCAGCATGTTCTTGTGTGTTGGAACCTGTTAACATCAGTCATGTTTGTTTCCATGTCTTAAGGGTTGTAGTGTGTTATTAACTAACTATAATGACAAATCATGTTTACTGCGGCATGATACTGCAAAAACAAATTCTTTAGACCTTTATTTTTAATTGTATTTATTTATTTGAATGCTAAGTGCAGGCTGTAGGAGGCGGTATTCTGAGTCTTATGTTTAAACTTTAAAATGATATATTGATAATATAAATATAATAAATAAAAAACAGACTTATTTCAGAATGTTAAAGAATCTTTAAAAAATTCCTGCATCCCGAATGTGATTAGGATCACCTCCAAAACAAATAGATCATCCAAAGCCAAACCTCTGGTAGAAATTTCTAGCTACGATGTCATAAAAACCTTGCAGCCAGTTCTACAGTGAGAGCTGCCGTTACAGGAACATCTCCTGACCAATCAGATCTGAGTATTCAGCAGTGCTGTGGTGTAATGTAGTTATCGCCGTATGCTGTACTAATATCAAGCCAGGACTAACGTTCTAGTGTTCTTCCTCTAGACAATGCGTTGTACTGCTTACAGGACCATTACTCACAATATTCTAATAGCATAATGGTGCGGCGCTATGTACTGATTGTATACAGTGTTCAGTTCTGACTCGCGTCTCCTCTTCCAGCGTCCTTCTCCAGCCTGAAGACAGAATTGGAGCGAATCAAGACTGAAAAAGAGCAGGTAAAGACCTCTAGCATCTGTGGAACATCGGGACTGATTAAGGCTTACAGAGGTTTGAATTTGGCTGATCCTGAACTGTTGTCTTCAACAGCTAGAGAGCAGCCTAGCGGAGAAGAGCCAAACACTGGAGAGCGTCCAGGGGCTGAAAAGCAGCTTAGAGGAGCAGCTCAAAGATGCGCTGTCCAGCAAGGTGTGAGAACCCGACTAGCATCATTCATAGCATTGCCTATTCATTTTTTGGGGCTTGACATTGATTTAACGTGACCTTGTTTGATCATATAATTCCGAATCACTGTATTCAGTGGTACATTTGAATGTTCTCTTTCCAACAAGAAATCACTTTAATTTAAATATTTGAAGCAATAGTGTTTAAACGCTGGCTTTCATGTTGAAAACTAGTGTATCAAGCACAAGTAGCCAATCATATTTCATCTTTAACATAACAATGGATGAATGTGGATTTGAATCTTACTGAGTAATTTTGATTGAGAATTGACTCCTTTTGGATTTATTTCTTGAAGCTGGGCAAATTTTTGACTTGAGTTGTCGAGTACACGGCGAGAAGTTGCATTTCATCCCCAGATGACACTCGCACGCTGTCGGGAATGATAGACAGCTAAAAAATCGAACTGAGCCAAAAGAATTTGACTCCCTGAAATTATGTACGTTTCTTCCCATCATTGGTGCGCACATGACAAACTGACTCCGTGTGCAGTGCTGTAATGAACCGTTCTAACTTGGGGGCTTGTCCGGATTTTCCCAGACTGCCCTGGAGAGTCAAGTGTTCGACGAGAAGGACAAAGCACAGAGACTACAGACTGAGCTGGATGTGAGCGAACAGGTCCAGAGAGACTTTGTCAAGCTTTCCCAGACGCTACAGGTAAATATTTTGTCTACTGGAGCAGAATAAGGTAATCAGAACATTGGGGTTGAGCATCCAGAGGAGAAGAAACGAAGTGTTCAGTAAATAAATACGTACAATTTTTTATTAATGAATAGACGGCCATTTTGAAAATCGTGTGCATGTGGTGTATTGTGTGCTTACTTATTGAACAATTAAATACCCCAAAGTGTTTGATTTCATAATTTCTCCTGCTTGAAGTCCATTTCTGGTCAAGTTTAAGACTTGTTATCCCTCAGGTCCAACTGGAGAGAATCCGGCAGGCGGACTCTTTAGAGCGAATCCGCGCCATCCTCAATGACACCAACCTGACAGACATCAGCCAGCTTCCTGAGACATGATACGCTCTCTTCATGCAGGATCCTTCTTTCTTTTCCTCTGGGACACCCCTCCAACCCCTTCCACCACACACGCACTCAGTCTTGTACTTGTTTCATTGTGGGGACATTGGTTGCTATCATGCATTCCCAAAATTTCCCAAAGTTTAACCATCACAACTAAACATCTAACCATGTCCTTTACCCTAATGCTAAACTAAACCTTACCCTAAAACCAGGTTTTAATCCTCAGACAGCCCTTTGAAGAAGTGAGGACCAGCCGCAATGTCCTCACTTTGTTGGTTTAAAATTTATTCTGGTCCTCAGTATGTTGCAAGTACAAGTAGACACACATGAACACACAGACTTTCTATTTCTCAGATCCCCCAGTACTTCATGGTGGAAGGGCTTTTTAAAACACTCCAAATGTACCTCTGAATGGCTCTGACATGTGAGAGAACACTACGACTATTTACTACAGCTCTTCGAGCATCTGACTTCAGTGTGAAATGTGCTGTCCCGTCCCGTCCCCGTCCCCTTCCCACCATGCCTCACTCTGTTCTGGCCTACTTTCTCACTTCTACAGCACTGCTGAGCCTGAAAGATGGAAGATGGGGATTAATGAAGGATCTGCTAGTAGTATTTGTACATACAAGTGTGTATACAGAATTATATGTATATTGGGTTAAGTTAATTTGGCTGTCCGTGACTCATTTCATAGTTCGAACCCGTGCTGTGTCAGTATTTGTCCCGGTTCGTGCTTTTCCTTTGAAAGACTTTGCACACTGATCGGACAAACAGAGGGCCTCCGACACTCAGCCTAGTGACAGCGGGGTGTAATTTTTTTTCCACCCACGTTGTTGTGGTCTGATGACGTTTGTACTTTTCTCGTTCTCCATGTCTGAACCTTTATAACAAACTGAGATCCGTCAGTGGCTTTATGGGTAAATTAGAGGACACTAATTGTATAGCTGCTAACCGTATTTGTCGTTACGACAGGAGAACTCTTAATGTTGGTGTTGCATCACGTGCAGAACAAGATGAATTCAATCTGTACGCAAGGAATTCTGAACCAAAGGCAAGTATATTTGTCTGGCTGCTCCTTAACCACCTGGATCACTTCATGTGAGGATAAATCATTTATTTTGATTTATTTGTTTCTACTGACATGTTTGGCTTACAACAACCAGGCTACAAGTCAATCAATCATAAATAGCTAATGGAACGTACTGACACATCCCAGGCTAGTTTGTTCATACTCTAGAAAAAAAAAACTGTCACTGTAATCCGTACACACTAATAAAGCATCAATGGAGTAAACTCCCACATGTGTAGTGCAGCAGGTGGAAATTTGGAAAGAATAGCGTGCTGTAGCTAGAACGGTAAAGGAAACATGTTTTTGTTTTACACTACCTACTCATAATCTTTTGCGAACATAAGCAAGTCCTTTTTTTTCCCCCTCTAAGGTTGTTGAATGAGAAGGAAATTAAATGAGCACTCAGAGATTACAAACCTCCACCAAGCCCTGCAATTAATCTTCCATTTGAACCAAAATGTCAAAAAATGCCTAATATCACAATGTTAAAGAATCCTTTAAAAAAAATCCTGAATCCAAAATGTTATCGAATTTTTACCGAAATCGAATGGAGTCTTCACTATCCAAAACCCCACCTCTGGTTCAAATTTCATAAAAATCTAAGTACACACTGCTGGGCCTTCTGTAGTATGACACGTCCAAAAAAAAATTTAAAAAGCTTCCTTTCTCACAATGTTAAAGAATCTTTTAAAAATTCCAGGATTCAGAATTTGATCTGTAGAATTTCATGAAAATCAAGGTACACAGCACCCCCAAAAAATAAAATCAATTCCAAAAAATCAATTCCAAAAAATAAAATCATCCTTTCTCACCATGTTAAAGAATCTTTAAAAATAATTCCAGGATGCAGAATTTGATCCGTATCATCTCTGAAATCTGATGGAGTCTTTTTTTGGCCAAAGCCCCAAATCTGGTAGACATATTATAAAAATCCGCACATAAATTTTTAGCGTAATCTTGCTAATAAATGCATACAAGGGTACACTGAGGGTGAAACAGCTGCCTTGGAGGAGGTAAAACATGCTAGAAATCCAGATGTGTCATCATATGGTGATTTATTCACTCCTGTATGCGAGTCAGTTTTCTAAAGCAGGTCATGTGTTAATATCAACCATACATGAATAATTTGTTGAAAGTTCTTGAACATCACACATACAGTGCTAGGTTGTTTTTGTTTTTTTCAGAAACTCAGCTAAAAACACAGTGGTGTCAAAACCGCCGCTACAGTCACCGAGTTCTCTGTGTGGTGTGGCAGCACTTTTACCTGACCGCATCCCGGCATTTCTAAGAAACTTAGTGCGATATAAATAGCATTTTTCTCCCTTTCAAACGGGAACAAACAACTAGACAGCACGAGTTTGCACGAACGCTGCTGGTTAAACATCAAGCAGCAGTTCCTGGTCTGAAGTGTTTATTTTTTTAAACTAATGTGTCAACTTTACCTTTTTTTTCCGTGTCTATATCTTGGTTCATGTAAAACTCCACACACACACACACACAGGCTCCAGGTGTGAATTTTGCTGCTTCCCCATTTGAGTCTATTCGATAGGAACATCACGTCGAGACACAATGAACTTTTTGTCAAGTTTCCTAACTACCTTTTTAAATATTCATGAGGCTCTAAAAGGCACAATAGTGATATCAACAACAATATCATGTGTGGATTAAACTGAGTTATGAGTTTCTTTAATTTTCCTCTAATCCGATGACATTTTATGGTTCTTCTTGCTTTGTGGAAAAAAAAAAGTAGTTTAACAATGTTCGACGGTTCTCGTTCTGTTCGCATGGAAGATTTCTATACTGTACTGTGTACATATCTCTGTACATATCTAATAAACCAAACTGTACTGAAAGCACAACCGAGAGCTTAATTTGGCTACTTTCATTTGGTTCACGCATCACTTTTGTTCTGATTGCCTCAATCCATCCAAACATACATATCACTCATGGTATTAATATATACTCGGGGTATTAATGACTCAGAAGGTCAAAAAAAAAAAGCACCTCCGAGTGCAAAAAGCACTTCCTGCCATGACACCTCGTGATCATTGTCACTCCGTTTGAGCACGGAGAAGGACGATGTGTGATATGTAAATGCAACAGATCAAAAAATAACTTTGGTTCCAAAGAAATTATATTGATTGATGGAAGAGATATACACATTGGCTGATTTGTAACTTATTAGCAACTTTAGATCTAGGATTTGTATATATTTAATATCAAGACCTTGCATGCTATCAAAAAAATACAATAAACCCAGGCATGTGTAAATAATAAACTCGTAGATCTAGTGGATCCCTATCCCTTGTCAACGTGGTGGCAAAATCTTGATCAGTAGTTGCACGGTGAGGAGGAGTTTTGTCAAATATGACCTTAAAAATTAGGTCAAGGGCACCGTCCTCAGAAGTCATGCCAGAGGGTGTTGAAATGGAGTTGGGTTTCAAATATGGAGGTTTCATGTCAATCTGGTGATCAGTAATCACACTGCGAAGTGAGTTTTGATACATTTTGGAAAAGTGACCCCAATTTGACCTTATAAATTTAGGTCAAGGTCATGACCATCATTGCTCAAGGACAAGGGTGTTAAGGTAGACTTAAGTTTAAATATGGATGTCCTGTGACAAATTGATCAGTAACTGTGATAAAGGCCAATTGTGACGAATTTTTTTAGGGGGGAAAAAGTGACCTCAGTATGACCTTGAAAAAGTAGGTCAAGGTCATGGTCCTCTGAAAAAGTTCATGTAAAAGGGTGCTGGGATCGGGTCGGTTTCAATTATGAAGGTCTTGTCAATTTGGTGATCAGTAATCACACAGCGAAGGCCAACCTTGACAGTGACCTCAGTATAACCTTAAGAAAATGGGTCATGGTCTTCAGAACTCATGCTAGAGGGTCTGGTGGTAGAGTTATGATTAAAATATGATCAGGATACGCACAGCAAAAGGTGCATGATGGCTGGATTACCATATCGCCCCCACCACTTCGTATTTGGTGGGGGATAATAATATAAGACTTGTGTTACAGAGCTGAAATTTTAGTTTTTCAGTCTTGAAGGATCAAAAACTTCAAAATCACATCAGTTACAAAACACTGACACTGAAGACTCCTTCCGTGGATACAGTGTCTTTCACCGCTATTATTACGCATAAAATATAAACATGTAATTTGCCTTACTGATGCACCCTCCAACCAATCAGGATCAAGAATTTTACAGCACTGTGGTGTAAACAGAAATAGAGAGGCGTTTGTAAATGTACAAAAAAAACCAACTTTTATTCTTCTCTTCCTGACAGATTATACTTCACACACAACGTATAAAAAAGCTACTGTATACAAACGTGTTATCTTTTACCCTCAACTTCACAAAACAACCAGCTGCGAAGAAAACCCGTTGCTGTGAGCTGAATATAACGCGAGTTGTGGTTAGAGAACGCTTCTCACGTCGGCTCTTCAGAAGTTGAACTGGTTCTTGACGTCTTTGATCTGCTTCATCATGCCAGCGATGTGTTCACCCCTGTAGGGGAAAATCAAGATGACAAACAGCAACTTAACACGTGGAGTTCGTCAGTATTAGCCGGTCACAGAACACTAGGTGTACCCCCTGCGTGGCCAGCGGCACACTCAGTATCATATTTTTATTTTTACAAGGTTAACAGAGATGTCCATAGGCATATCTGATATTAACACAGTCCTGTGCTAAATTTTAAATATCTGACTTTACATGACCACGTGTATATTTCATATGCCACATGACTCAGTATGACGTTGTTGGTCAGTCTGTATGTATACATGTCGCTTTGTTTGCCAGTAAATGAGCCAGTAGGTCGTTCCGTCAGTAATTAAATCAGTCAGTATTTGAGTCTGTGTCGGTCAGTCAGTAACTACGTTGGTCAGTATGTACGTCGGTCTGTTGGCAAGTAATTAAAGCTTCATCATCTTCCGCTTAATCCAGGGTCGGGTCATGTGGGCAGCAGCCTAATTATTGAGGTCCAGGCGTCCCTCTCCCTAGCCACTTCCTCCAGCTCTTCCGGGAAGACACAGGAGTTCCCAAACCAGCCGAGAGACGTAGTCCCTCCAGCATGTTCTGGGTCGGCCCCGGGGTCTCTTCCCGGTCGGATATGCCCGAAACACCACACCAGGGAGGCGTTCGGGAGGCATCCTAATCAGATGCCCGAGCCACTTCAACTGGCTCCTCTCAA
>JAQMYF010000005.1:26433359-26446597 GCA_030014195.1 Neosilurus mollespiculum | reverse complement strand
TTCAGCCGCTTGTATTCGCGATCTTGTTCTTTCGGTCACTACCCAAAGCTCGTGACCATAGGTGAGGGTAGGAACGTGGATCGACTGGTAAATTGAGAGCTTTGCCTTCCGGCTCAGCTCCCTCTTCACCATGACGGACCAGTAAGAGCTGTGCTTTACAGCAGAGGCTGCACCGATCCCCCTGTCGGTCTCCCGCTTCCCCCTTTCCTCACTCGTGAACAAGACCCCGAGATACTTGAACTTCTCCACTTGGGGCAGGACCTCATCCCGGACCTGTAATTAAATCAGCTGCTATGTATGTTGGCAAGTAAGAGTCAGTAGGTTGGTCAGTCAGTTGACAAGTCAGTCACAGACGGTCAATCGGAAAGAAACAGTTTTGAAAGTTAATGTCCGTCAGTACATAAGCAAGTAAGTAAATCTCCAAACGAGAGAGAATTTTGATAATGGTGCTGCAGGTTCCTGTGACTGTTCGCTTTAAAAGCAGTTTTTACCTCATGCCTCGTGTGCTGAACACAATATGTACTTTTAAACAACAGGCCTGGCTGTAATGATCAGAAAAAGAAGCTGAGGGGACTAATATACACTGAGTAAAAACTGATGATGTGAACTTACTGTTCCTTTAAGACTCCTTGAACACACTTCCTCTGGTGGGCGTTTAGCGTGATGGATCCTCGAGCCAATGACGAGCCTTTATCCATCTGCTTCTTTTGGTAATTCTTCTTCATCTCCACCTGAGGCATGTCAGATCAGGAGATCAAATTTTGTAGAGCTTTTCTAATGAATGAACGAACAACATCCATATCCAACACGTACATGAATATTTCTTTTTCTAATTAACCCAACCCAACTCTTGTGCGACTAACCTGTGTGATGCTGTTGCCGAGGTGGCGCAGCTGGTCGTTGATGGTCTGCAGCTCTTTTTTCATGTCCTTCTCGCAGTCGGACAGCACGGGAAGCTGACTGCGCAGGCTACCCAGCACATTCTTCATCCTACCCACCCAAAACAGCCACAAAGTTAATAAACTGCCTGTAACTTCATCCAGCGCTATCGCTCAGGACGAAGCCGAGGTACCTGTTCATGATGAGTTCCTGCCGGTACTTGGCGTCCTCGTACTTGTCAGCCAGGCGCTCTGCTGCCTCCCTCAGACTCTTTCTGTGCAATACAAAACTCAGCATGAGCCAAACTGGAAATTACAAAACTAATGATGGAGGAAAGGTAGTGGGGGTTATCTCTCTCTCTCTCTCTCTCTCCTCTCTAATTAGCCGTAGAGCACCATGAGGAAAACATACAGGTGTTTTTACAATACAATAAGGTGGTTGACATGGATATGAATCTAAATCATTCTGAAATCAGGCAGTAGGATGGATACCTCTCCTCCCGGCACATTTTGAGGTCCTCCAGCTGCTTTTTCTTCTGGCTGGTAAGCAATTTGACTCTGTTAAAAAAAAAAAAAAAGGGGGGCAGAAACAATAAAACCCAGTCACACAATACTGATAATAAATAGTGGATATTATAGGCTAAACTGCTATTCATATTGAAATCCATCTAAATCTGTGCACCTTTTCTGCATCTCTTCACGGGCCAGGTCCAGCTTAAGGATGTACTCCTCCCGAAAGACCTGTGTGGCTCTGCTCAGCAGCTGCAGACACTCTGGAGTCGGAGTAGCGGAGTTTTCATCGCCGGACCTTAAAACCAAACACGCAACACACCTGTCACTACATGGAATCATGTTTATAGCCGAAAGGAGCCATTTGTAACTTTTAAACCTCTTTAGGAATACTTTGTCTAAATGTCAGGCGAGGTTGAGGCAGACCTTATCTGGCTCCTCCACCCTTGATTTTTGTGGGAGGGGTTAAATTTACAGGATGAGTCAAATCAGATCTGGCCCGAATGACTTCCAAACTATGAATCACAAACTGTGATTTTTAAAAATATTTATTTTCAAACATTCGACCTGACTGAAGACTTCTAGAACTTACCTGAGCATTAGCGGATTGGTGGAGCTGCGTGCCAGTATGTTCCGGATGTGCAGCTCAAACGAGTCGTGAGTCAGTCCGCGCAGCGGCGAGCTCACAGACCCTTCCTCCGCCCCTACTCGCGCACACAGCAGAGGAGGAGATGCAGCACGTATAGAGCTACTGCAGGACAGAAGAAAAAAAAGGAAGCGTTTTCAATATGTTTGCTGTGCAATCCATTGATTGGCTTTTCCTCACTGAGTGTCTCTTACAGCAAAGGAAGCAGGAGACACTGGTAAGCGCTGGTGAGGCAGATCATTGTGACACCCAGAGACAGATCCGACACGATCCAGAAACCACGAACTGGACCTGAAGCTCTACACACAAAACAAGATGATGGTCAACCTCAATCTCCTTCTTATTCAGGTTTTTAATTAAAATAAATTGGATTTACTGTTATCACACCAGACCCCCCCTCCCCGAGTCTACCTGCTTGGGAGAGGCTTGCTGCACAGGATGTGCTCGACGATGCAGCGCTGCTCAGCTGCCAACTCCTGCAGGCTGTCCTTATCCTCCTCATCTGCACACACATACATTTATACTAGACTAGCACAAGATCCCAAGACTTTGCATTAAAGGAGCACTTGTGCCTTTACCTGACTGCAAGAACTTGTGGAGTTTGTTAAACCATGTGAGTCCGACGCTGTGAACGCCTGCCTCATGCGTACAGTGGTACCTGTGCTGACACAAAGGGTCTGAGAAAAAAAAAAAAAAAAAAAAACACCAACAACAGATATTTGAATGTGCTAAAGTCACACACAGAGAATTAATACAGAAAAGGAAGAGCATATGTGGTGGTGTGGAAGTCTTTTTTTCCCGCCCCCTCCTCTAATCAGACCTCTGTGTAATCGGATCGGGCAGGAGAAATCCGAATCGGACGGGTCATCTTCTTCCCCAGAGGCCAGTTTGAGTACGAGCTCCAGCTCTACGCATTCGAATACATAAAGCGACGGCACAGACTCTGATCCCTGAGACCACCTCTCAACAGCCTAAACACACACACACACACACACATTACACAACTTAGCACCTTATGTTTTATCTATACTCAGTACTAACACAAAAAGCAAACAGAAATAACTATTAAGGTCATTTTTTTGTATTCAAAGGCAGCAATAATTCGGAAACAACATTAATGCACTACAGACTATAAGTTTATCATCTCAAAATCCTTATATGGTTTCCTATTAGAGTTCCAGAGTAACAGCATGTCTTTCAGCACTCTATGTCCAAAACCTTGTGACCTAGCTCTGACCTTTACATTTTACCTTGACATTCCAAAATCACATCATCTCCAGGACTTAGGCAGGGCGGTGTCCCCACCGAGTTCCTAAAACCAAGTTCACCAAGGTAAAAACCAACTGTTTTGGACTTACTCCACCATCTTCTTCCTCCTCGGCCTCCAAGACAACGCAGTGATAGAGGATTCCTGCTTCGGTGGCGATCACCAGGATGTTGGGCACACAGGACAGGCAGAGAACGGCACAGGCATCGTAGCCGTAGTTATCCTCTGCAGCAGGGTACATGGGTAGAGGACCCAGGAGCTTCCCCAGATTACTGCCCCAAACACACACACAATTCACAAATTGAAAACAATCACAACCTTTTAAGTATGATTTAAATCTGATAACACATGTAAATAACTGCTGTACAAAAAGGAACAAGCGGAGATGTCTTACGTGTAAGTGAGAGACGTATAACTCAGAAATGTTTCTCCGTTCCCATAGAGGATGTATAATGGATAAACCAGCAGGTCTTCTTTCAGCTGGGTGCCGGCGAGGTGGCGAGGGGCATTGACTAATGGCCCAAAGTCAAATGCCACCGCAGTCTCACCCAGTGAGGCAGCATAGGAGCGCCTACAGAAGAAAAACCGCCTCAGCCCCAATACAGTGAGCACATCAACACAACTGTACATTAGAATCACTATCATTAATATTGCGAGTAAATCCACAGCACATGGCTTGGATCTCAAACAAGCTTTGACTGGCGTGACTACATTGTGAAGTGGTTACCCTGTCGGGTGGATGCTGCTGTCCTCCTCGGACTGAGACACTGGAAGCACCCGAACCGGAGTCTGGGGTGCTTTAAGACTGTAGAACCTGCAGACACAAACATCACAACCATATTGTTAACCATCCTTAAGGAAAACATCATACTGTAAATACCTACCATTAAATCAAGTCACTTTTTCCTTGGTTACTATAAAAACACAACAAAATCGAATTACATCATGACTTCCTGAAGTTACACCCTCCAGTCTTCAGGAATAAAATCTTGTTCGCACATGCAAGTACCTGATGGTGTTATCCGAGGTCAGGAGCACTAGGCGGGACTCCTCTGCTTCACTGGGGAACCAGGCAGCCTGGCGCAGGGTTACGGAGGTCGAGCTGGTGAAGAAGCGTTCAGCTATAGGAATAGTCCTGGGAAGAGAAGTGGAGAACTTACTGAAACTGAAAGCGCAGGTACGATACCCATTGAAGACTGATGCGACGGAGAAAAACCTCTGACCAGCAACACGTCTTTAAAATATATGGTACTGATATCACTTTTCATGTCTTCCTGGTACCAGAAAAAAGCTCCATTCCTGGAACGAACCCCGGTCTGGTTGGAATGGGTGGCACACTATTAGTCAGCTCACCTGCAGTTGATCTCGAGGCGCCCGCCTTCGAATTCTGACTTCTTGCCCCATCGTTGCGGTAATTCCAGCACTGTTGCCCCACGCTGACCGATGAGAGCCACATGATACTGAACAGGACTAAGCAGAACCTGACACACTTCGAATAGTGGTGGGTTGATGCACATCAAAGTCTGCATCAGACAAAAGAAGAAGGGAAAAAAAAAAAAAAAAAAAAAAAACACTCAGCAGCAGTCAAATCCATAACATGGAGCCATGACTCCAGGAACCAAGACTCCCAGGAACCAAGACTCCAAGGAACCAAGACTCCAAGGAACCAAGACTCCAAGGAACCAAGACTCTGATAAGCCAAATAACACCAGCTAGCTAGCTTTCCTCACTGAACTATTACACTCAGTTTTCAGCAGGCTCATAAAGCATACCTTCTTAACCAAACACAGCAGCTAATCAGTAAACATGCTACAAATTCATAGTAACCTGGTATTTCTCCCTGTTTGAGGTGAGCTCGGAGTTGAGCTGTCGCAGGTTTGTTGTATAAAACACGCTCTCTACATTGTCCCACACAAACAAATCTCCATTCAGACAAAACGTTAGGTTTTTAGCTATCCTCCTGCTCGTCCCCTGTGGCTCCAAACCCCGTTTTTCTTGTAGTTTGATGAATATTTCATGATTCGGCAGCTCATCCCTCCAATGGTCCTCGGCTAGCGCCGCCATCTCTCCGTATTATGCGTCGTCGCACGAAGATGACGTCACACTGCTAATGGGAGTTGTGCTTGGGTTCTTCACGGAGCTGAACCAGGTGCACAAAAAAGCAAAGAAATGCTAGTGTTTTAAGTTTCCACCTATTATGGTGGTTTGTTGTGGTGGACTGAAATAATAGCTTATTAATGAATTCCATTTTATGGGTGGATTTACAGGCATTATTTCAAAAAACAAACAAACAAACAAACAAACACCCCAAAACTAAACAGAAACCTTATACACACTCTTGCACTCACTCATTTGCCGAACCGCTTAATCCTATTAAGGTCACAGGGAACCCGGTGCCTATTTCAGCCGACACCAGGCGAAGGCAGGGGACGCCCTGAACAGCTCACCAGACCAACGCAGGCCCGGCACGTGCACGACCGTTCATGCTCACACCTACCGTCAACTTGGAACAGCCCATTAGCCTAATGTGCATGCCTTTGAACTGTGGGAGGAAACCAGTGCACCCAGAGGAAACTCACGCAAGCAAGTGAACATTGTGACAACTCCAGACAGAAATGCTCTCGGCAAGCCCGGGACTTGAACCCAGGACCTTCTTGATGTGAGGCGGACGTGCTCAACGCTACTTCACCCTGCCGTCCCATATAACACTACACACTTACTGGTTTTACCTGGCTTTAACATTCACTCAGTTAATTGACCTGGTTTAAGAATTTCGTTTAAGCATTAACAGGAAAGGAAAATTACTAGCCCTCTCTTTCACTATTGAAAAAAGCTCTGTTGATGTGTTTTGGTTTTTTTTTTGTAGGATTAGTAAATAAAATGTGTTTAGAATTTTAAAATATATATATTCTACTTGTCACTGTAGCTAAATATATCTTCTGCTCCTGATTTAGTAGCTATGTAGCAAAAATTAACCGCCCTAAAATAAAAATAAGACGCACAATCAGATAGCATATAACTAAAATATGTGTATCAAAACTTTTTCCACTCAGAAGTTTACTGAGAATGTTTCTTTAATGTTTAGTCTGGTATGTTCTGAGCTGAGAGAGAGAGAGCCAAGAAGATAACAAAGGAAGATTAGCTAGACATTGCAAATTTTAATACACTATTAGCCATTATTAAGGTATCCCATGTGCTAGTGATTTTTTTTTTAAAGCACAATTTCTTGTTGGTTCTGGTATACATATAAAAAGGAGGAAGTAAGCTGAAAGCCAGCATTGGAGCATTAGTAGGGCAGTGATTTGGCCACCACTGCCAACGGGTCCATGTCTGTGTTCCCCAGTACCTATGTTCCCCAGTGCCTATGTCCCCCAGTACCTATGTTCCCCAGTGCCTATGTTCCCAAGTACCTATGTTCCCCAGTACCTATGTTCCCCAGTGCCTATGTTCCCCAGTACCTATGTTCCCCAGTGCCTATGTTCCCCAGTACCTATGTTTCCCAGTACCTATGTTCCCCAGTGCCTATGTTCCCAAGTACCTATGTTCCCAAGTACCTATGTTCCCCAGTGCCTATGTTCCCCAGTCCTACACATGGACACGGGGCAAAATGGTTATCAAACGTCCACTAGGGTGAGACATTTTATTATTTTAAATATATAAAAATGAGAAAAACCTGTAGTCTAAGCCAGAATTTTCAGGGTAATCAATAAACTTGACACCATAATCCATTTTTGCCTGATGGAGGTACCTTGCACTCTATAAGTGCCCCAGTTCGTATATTAATTTTTGTACATACGTGAGGGTGTTCTTCAAGTACGTGATAAAAAAAAAAAACAACAACAAAAAAACATTAAATCTGAAAATAGGATCGAAGACAAAGTTTTTTCCACTTTTATACTTTGGCCTTCATGTACGGTACAGTGTACAAAATTATAAGTGCAACACTTTAAACAGTACATAAAACCAGAAGTACATAACATGTACTTAGGAATGTTCTTGGTCTTAGTCAAAATTTATTTGAAACCATTCATGTTGGAGGATTCTGTGAAAGATGGCCGAGATTCAGGATCCTGGTCCAGACACCACATTATCAGGCTTTGACAACCTGATGATTTAGAGGGTACTCTGACATTTAGATGGAAATTAAAATGCAAATATTATATTTAAGAAATCAGTTCATTTTCTTGAGATTTTCTTACTTCCTGAAAGGTGGAAAGCGAATCGCTTTCTCTGAAACCTCAGATCGTCCTTGGTACGAAAGGGCAAGTATCCGCACACCATGTGAAACAGCACCCAGACTCCAGATGGTAGCATCACGACCCAAATACTTTTTTTGACACACCCATTTGTGTGGCATGGCCGGCCAAGAGCCTGAACAAAAAGCAGAGATGGAGGACCATCAAAAATGTTCTCCACTCTATTCTCTTTAATTCTGTCCCATGCCTGTTATGCTCTAACCTCTGTATTCTGTGTAGGGCATTTTAGTGAGCAAGTCTCCACAGCCAAAGTCGATCTGCTTTACTTTCTTTGTGTTAGGGTTGAAGGGAAGATTCTCCACCTTGATGTCACGGTGTAAAACCTTGCAATCACAGCAGTGATGAGCAGCACAAGCAACCTGATGCATGATTTGGAGAGCCAGTTCTTCTGGCAGTCGACCCTGGTTAAGGTTTAGGATTTGAAGGAGGTTCATGGAGGGTTCAGGTTGCTTCAGGATCAGGATATAGCAATCAGACACCTCGAACCAGTCTAGGAGTTCCACTATGTTCTCACAGCGAATTGGGTGGGATACCATTTTCAAAAGTGCGACCTCCAATGGAAGGTGTTGGGTCTCTCCAGGGTGAAAGGCAAAACAGATACAGTTAGCGTAGCTGTCTAACATAAGTACAGATGATCCAGTACAAGGGTTTAGTTTGGTAATTTAGCAGGAGTGAATAAATAGAGACAGCATCCAGTTTATAAAATAGATCTTATTTGGATCCTATGAGGTTGGGCTGAAAAGTTCGTAGGCTGACCATGATACAGTGGTCGAAAATGGTTTATTTTGTAATATAGTCTCCCCTGCAGTCTACACACATCTTCCTTTGGTGTTGGAGCACGTGGATCTCACTGGTATCAAAGCTCTCATGTTTCGTTGCGCTGGCATTATTCCTTCCTAGTCAACCTATGAACTTTTCAGCCCACCCTCGAACATCTTCTCTGAAGAAGTGTACTTACAATGGTGAGCAATATGCCGTGCTGTTGCTTTCCCAAATGCTTAACTGCCACCTGTCGAGACATACAAAACATAATTTCAGTCTTATCATAAAACAGGACACAATAGTAATATACATTATATAATTTGTATACGGCTGAGATTTGATTCGTAACGGGTGAAATTGCGGCACACTGGTGCAGTCGGTAGCTCTAGTGCCTCACAGTGAGAAGGTTCTGGGTTCTATTCTTGGCCATGGGCCTTTCTGTGTGAAGCATGAGGTTTCTTCTAGGAACTCCAGTTTCCTCCCGCCTTCCAGACGTGTACATTAGGTCACATTAGGCTTCTCTAAATTGCCCAAAGATCTGATTGTCTGTGTTAGCCCTACAATAGACTGGTGACCCTTTCAGGGTATACCCCATGTCTTGCTTGAAGTCAACTAGTATTGCATGGCTATAGTTTCCATAGTGACCGTGTCAGATAAGTGGTACATATAATGGATGGATGGATGTCCAAAGTTGTCCAAAGGGACACCTTCCCTTTGACTAATAAGGCTTCTGACTCACAAAGCCTCACAGTCATGTTTCCCCAACAAACAGCCTCGCTCTAGCAACAAACAGCTAATACACTTTCAAATAAATTGTGTCAGTTACATTGTTCATTCATTCGTTTCATTTTCCACACTGACTAATCCTGCTAGGGTTGAGGGGAGGCGGGAGACTATCTCAGCTGACTCTGGGTGAAGGCAAGGTACACCCTGAACAGCTCGGCAGTCAATTGCAAGGCTAATACACACACACACACACACACACACACAACCATTTACACTTACTCAGCTAGGAGCAATTTGGGACAGCCAATTAGCATAATGTAAATGTCTTTGGACTGTAGGAGGAAACCAGAATACTTGCAGGAAACCCATGCAAGGACAGCGAGAACATGTAAACTCCACAGAGAAACGCCCTCGCTGAGGTCAGGACTCTAACCCAGGACCTTCTTGCTGTTAGCTGGGCATGCTAACCACAGCACCATGGTGAGGCTCTTTAGTTAGACTGTTGAGTTACTGAACTGGTTCCTACAAGAACCACGACTTCTTATTCTCCTGGCCTGGCATATCGTTGTGTTTTACTTGCACCGGCCACTCAGGAATGTGTGATTGTATCTCATGCATACTTGTACTACCATTTGTTGATTTGTTGATTCATTACCTGTTTGCCGTCCACCTTACAGACTCCTTCAAAAACTGTCCCATAACCCCCTTTTCCCAGCTGTTCTCCCAGAATGTATAGTGAGTGGAACACCTCTGTTTAACCAAATCAGACAGACAATCGTTCAATGAAGTTGACTTGAAATAAGAATAAAAGAGCTGCATACTCTTTGTATTCTCTTGCAGTCAACGGTAATGACTGAGACATATCTGTGGTGGATTCTCACATACCCCATGATGTAATGTGGCTTTCTTTCTGACATGGAAGCTTCAGGGGAAACATGTCCCGAGTCCAAAGCCCAACTTTGGAGTCCTTCATCTTAAATGTTTTTCCCGCCTTCAGATGATGAAGATTTAGCAGCCACTGTGGTTTTCTTCCCTTCCCTTGGTACAGTCTTTCTGACAGCTATAAGGCAGACAGGGAAAGTCAGAATCATTCGGTAAAGACAATACTTCCCATATAAAACCATGAAACCCTTTCACAGATATTTGTCATTTCTAATATTTACCACAAAATAGTCAGGTCCATGGTGGTCTTGGTGATGTCATGAGGGAAAGTGGCAATCACAGTAGCGATGCATTTGCAGTAGTCCAAGGCTTGGTCATCAAAACCAGACTCGGCTAGTTTGCTAGCATAATAGAGCTTGTAGATCTAGGATGTAGATCTAGGATGATTCATACTTCAGTTTGACTTATCAATATTAACAAATAAAAGTCCAACCTGGAAGTTTGGCTGAGCAAAGTCTATGTACAGCGAGTATACATATTCATACACCTCGGTTCGCTCAATAGCGTTCTGGATATCTGATGAGTTCAATGGCAATCTGGTATAAAGAGAAACGTGTCAGTCAGGAAAAAATGATCATACATGCACAGACTGGATGTATATACAAATTTAGTACATATTACACAGAAAATGGTGCAATCTGATTGGTTCGCTATCTTGGGATGCTAATCAGTTATTGACTGAGGTGAAGTATGACATGAAGAATTATTCGGCCGAGGTCGATAACACCCTCCGAATTTGAATAATTCCTCATATCATATGGAAGCTGAATTTTATTAATGTTATTAGTATTCATTCAAAATATTTTCAAAGTAGACATGTGCGTATGCTGCGCGAGCAAGTTATGCAATAATCACTCAACTTATCCAATGACAATGAGGCAACAATTTGGTTTTCGTTATAAGGCTATAGCCTTGCGAGCTGTCTAGGGTGTACAACCCCCCCCCCCCCCCCCCTCGCCCAGCCGCCCCTGCATCCCTAACTAGAATTAAGTGGCTTAGAAAATGAATGAATGAATGTATGAATATCCTTTTTGCACATGTTAAGATACTATGGAAGTGAATTTCATTGACAGATGTTGATTAGGAGGCCCAATGATGAAGGAATTAATGCACTACAACTGCTGTGCCCCTTCTATTGTTTTATAGTTAAGAAAGGTGACTAAAATTGTCCATCTGTACTATCAGAAATGACATCAGTGATGCATGAATTTTTTTTTTCTCATTTAAGTTTGCTTTTCTTATGTTCATGGGTAGTATATACTACACCAATTATTCACCTCAGGCTTGATGGGTATTGGTGAATAGTTATCTTTCTGGAACTATTCAGCTATTTAGCTAGCTATATAATACCTGTCACAGCCAATGAATTCAAAGCTGGATCCCATGCATGATTTCAGCTCCTCTGTTGCCACCACGTAGCAAACATGAGCTGCGTAGACCAGTCCATCAGACTCTGTAATTGAAAAAGCAAATGTACGCGTAAGGTGACATTGTAACATCGTCTAAGATGTCCTCTTCTGGTTTTGCAGTGCATAAAAGTCGTGCCAGAGTAAGACACCAGTCATCTCGGTTCTTAACAGCCCGCGTCTGAAACAGGGATTATAACAAAAAACAAAAATAATACATACCGTTGCAATGTGCAGTAGAGACGGATGGTGATGCTGGTGTGTTAATAAGTAAACTTTAATTTATAAGAATTACAGAGATTAAAAAGAATCTCCAGATCTCGAAGAGGAGAGCAGCGACTTCGGCCAGCTGTCTGTTCTGTAAAAGAAATAATACACGTTAAAAGACACATATATCTAGTAGCTTTCTTGTAGTTGAATATTTTTGCCTGATAACGGACGACTCAGAGCCACTGACTCTGTTCTTATTGCACAGCAGCTTCATAACGCTCCAGTAGACATAGGCCTCCTGTCCAGGTTCATCCAGGTGTTGCAGACAATCCTGGGATTTCTGCTGGATGAAACGAACCAGGTCGTCCATCTGCAGCTCACTACTGCAAGACAGGCGTATGGATTACATGATGCGCGTGCACTTTGACCTCCTGATGATATCTTTCTGAATATTACTGCTGAAGCCGCCTGCATGTTTAGTGAAAGACGGCCTCACCTCATTAGGGGGCCAGGAAAAGAGACGTTCTTCCAATCAGACAGGTGGTTCATGTCACTGAGGGAGACGTCACTCCTCTGTTCTCTGGAGTCAAAAGCTCCCTTAGTAAGGCTGTAGAGTTGGTTGGAAACGATTCATGTAAATGTTATAGGGTGTGTGTGTCCTACCTGGTCTACATGGATATATCTGAGGTGCTTCTGCAGGATGAAATCCATGAACAGCAAGGTTTTTCAGCATATTTGGGTAAATTGGTAGCATGTGCTTACATGTGAGCTGTGGAGCAATGGAAATATGTATATTTATTAATTTATATTGTTGTGAGATGTCCCATGGGGCCGGACGCCACAGAGAGATGCAGCAATCAGTATGCAATGATGTCACAGAAAGGGGCTGGCAATCAGTTGGTGATGATGTCATTGAGGGGGGACGGCAATCACTTACTGATTGACCTGTAGGTGCACCCTGGCTTCACCCAAAGTCAGCTGAGATGGGGGTTTCAGCTCCGAGATGACACCGCCGTGGAACAGCTTTGTATTACGGTTCTAGTTAAAGGTGTGTTTGAGGTATCTTCTCCGCGTCTCTGGACGTCTGATTGGAGGGCCCGTCGTTGATTGTATGTCGTGAGAAAATGTTTTCAGGGTTCTTTCTGTCTCTGTCTCAATTAATGAATAAATTAAATAGGGGGCCAAAAAGGGAAAGTAGTCTATTTTTTTTCTTTATTATTCACTCGCTCACTCCCTTGCTGAACCGCCCATCTCAGCTGACTCTGGGCGAAGGCGGGGTGTGTGTGCCCTGAACACCTCGCCAGACCATTGCAGGGCAACACACACATAACCATTCACACTCATTTCCACACATAAGGGAGATTTGGAACAGCCTAATTAGCCTACTGTGCATGTCTGTGGATTGTGGGAGGAAACCAGACTACCCAGAGGAAACCCATGCAAGCACAGGGAGAACATGCAAACTTTACACAGAAACATCCAAGCCTGGGACTTGAACCAAAAACCTTCTTGCTGTGCGACAGATGTGCTAACCACTACACTAGATATTATTATTATTATTATTATTATTATTATTATTATTAAATAATTAATACATCTCTGCACACACATTTTAATCCAGATGTTTCTGGATAT
>JAQMYF010000005.1:26403039-26433069 GCA_030014195.1 Neosilurus mollespiculum | reverse complement strand
AAATATTACTTATGTACAATAAAGAGCTACTGCTCCTCTCGGTGTAATGACACATACTTCACCAGCAGATGGCGGTGTAGGCAGATTTTAATCAGAATGTTCAGGTAGGAAAAGGTAAGAAGAGGGAGTCTAAATAAAATTTTATTTTATTTTATTATTTTTTAAAATTTATTTATTAAATTTTTTGTCACCTATATTTCATGTCATGCTTTTGCCAAAAGTATCAACTCAAAGTGCAAATAGCAGGGCTTGCAATACAGATCTTGCATTTAAAAATTAAATGCAAAAATTTTCCCAAAGTCGAAATTCCCGTTTTTTCTTACTTTGTTCGCATCGATGTACGGTTACGTGCATGACCAGTGGTGTCCACTCCAGTCACATATGGAACAAGCTCGATGTTTCCTGTCAGGTGTGAATGTTTCAGCGTTCGCTGTACAGTTGAGTTCCTCCTGCAGTGGATTTATTTCACACGTAGTCAAGCGGTAATTCATTTATTCACCAAAAAATAATGGAGTGAATTTGGTGTCCATACGAGAATGGATTTGAAGATGAATTTTGTGTTCCATTCGGACTTATTCCTGTTTGTTACTAATAAAAGAGCATTTATGGTGAATTTTGAGGGAAATACATGACGCTCGACTACGGTGAAATTTGGGCACTCTGAATGTCACCCTTTATGGTACCAGTTTCAAAGAATGACCCATTCATTCATTTGCCAAACTGTTTAATCCTACTGGAGCTGCTGTGGGAGGGTGGAGCCTACCCTCAGCCACCTGTGGGCAAAGGTGGGGTCCACCCTGAACAACTCACCCGTGCATCGCAGGGCCTAACACAAACACACACAACCCTTCACACTCACATCCACAAAGGGGCAATTCAGAACAGCCAGTTAGCCTAATGTGCGTATCTTTGGACTGAGGGAGGAAACCGGAGCACCCGGAGGAAACCCACACACGCACAGGGAGAACATACAAGCTCTGCACAAGCCCGAGACCTTCTTGTGCTCGCCACTATGCCAACCATTCATTTATTCATCTTCTTCCGCTTGTTCCGGGGTCAGGTCGCAGGGGCAGCAGCCTAAGCAGTGAGGGTCTGGTCCCTCTCCCCAGCCACCTCCTCCAGCTCTTCCGGGGGAACGCCAAGGCGTTCCCAGACCATCTGAGAGGCGTAGTCCAGTCCAGTGTGCCCCAAGGACCCGTAGTCCCTCCAGCGTGCCCCGAGGACTACGCCAACCAGTCTCTGAATAGCAGGGAAATGTTGCTGGAAGTGTCACAACTGTCCCCAGGCTCCTCTACCTGTTAAACCGGCCTCTCGGTGTAGTGGAGGTGGGGAGGGGGGTTGTTGTTCGCCCCCTTGTGGTTAAGGAAAGTCTTACAGCACAAGTGCAAACGTGTGAGATCCTATTGCATTGTCTCCAAACAGTGGTGTGCCTTCATACCGATGAGACCTCCTCCGCCTGCTCGTGATCTCGACTCCTGCTCCTGCAGTGCGGCTTGGTTCCTCTCGGCGCCTTGCACGAGCGAAATGTTTTCCCCAGTGATTTAATTCGTTTTTTTTTTTAATTTACATTTCTTTTTATTTTTTTTTTTAAACGGGGACGACTATGTCCCAGAAGAGGGAAGTGAACTCTTGCCCGGATGGGTACAGGGTCCTAAGCACCAGTGAACTACAGGAGCTTCTCCAGGATGAAACCAAAATGGATAAGATCGTGCGCCTGAGCGAGAAGGTGAGATGTTTCTCCTGTGGAATTACGACATGAATTCTGCCCTGGTGGCGCGCGCTTTCTCTCTCTCTCTCTCTGGCTCTCGTAATCCCTCTTTCTCGTTTTTTTCCTCCATGCATGCTTGTTTTTGACCCTGCAGATGTTTGGCGGACAGATTCCTCGCGCTCTCCCGCAGCCGTCTCGTTTTCTCTGCGGCGTGGTTCGCATCGTTAATAAGCGCTCGCGCTGCTCTCCTTTCGAATGCAGTTCCAAAAATGCCACACTGCCTCCAGCTCAACAGATAGATCCCCAGATTAGCATCTCAGCTCATCTCAGCTCCTATTGCGCAATGAATGAAGTTCCACTTGAATGCAAAGACTTTTTTTTATTATTATTATTATTATTATTATTATTTGATGGATTCAGTGAGTCCTCTCCAGTACTACATAACTGAGGCTGAACTCTGCACACTGATTGGGGCAAAAGGATTTGCATGCATGCAGCAGGGCTTGACACCTTCAGTCCTTGTCCTCCATCAGTATTAGTCTTAGTATTATATTAGTTTGGAACTGCAATGCTTGCATGTGACATCATGGCAAACACACTTATTTATGATCGGTACTGTAACAACATAGTGGCAGCATGGTTGTACTGGGGGTTGAACCCTCGCCCTTCGGATAAGTAACCCAGCGCCGTAACCACTGAGCCACCACTTCCAGTGATTTGTATAAAGCACATCTTGTTGCTTGTATAGCAGTTGGAATGATGCCTCACCGAGGGCCCAATACAAGCAGGATGGTGGGACTGGGGATTGAACCCACACCCTTCGGATCAGTAACCCAGACTGAATTAGTGGACTAAAACACATCTTCCAATTTCAGTGTTGATGCCTTGCTCAAGGGTCCAATACAAGCAGGATGGTGGGACTGGGGATTGAACCCACACCCTTCGGATCAGTAACCCAGAACGAATTAGTGGACTAAAACACATCTTCCAATTTCAGTGTTGATGCCTTGCTCAAGGGTCCAATACAAGCAGGATGGTGGGACTGGGGATTGAACCCACACCCTTCGGATCAGTAACCCAGAACGAATTAGTGGACTAAAACACATCTTCCAATTTCAGTGTTGATGCCTTGCTTAAGGGCCCAGTACAAGCAGCATGGTGGGACTGAGGATTGAACCCATACCCTTCGGATCAGTAACCCAGAACGAATTAGTTGACTCAAGCCCATCTTCCAATTTCAGTGTTGCTTGTATAGCAGTTGAAATGATGCCTCGCCAAAGGGCCCAATAGTGGCAGCATGGTGGGACCGGGGGTTGAACCCACACCCTTCGGATCAGCAACCCAGAGCGAATTAGTTGACTACAGCACATCTTCCAATTTTAGTATTGCTTGTATAGCAGTTGCAATGATGCCTTGCTCAAGGGCCCAATACCAGCAGGATGTGGGACTGGGGATTGAACCCAAACCCTTCGGATCAGTAACCCAGAGCGAATTAGTTGACTACAGCACATGTTCCAGTTTTAGTATTGCTTGTATAGCAGTTGTAATGATGCCTTGCTCAAGGGCCCAATACAAGCAGGATGGTGGGACTGGGGATGGAACCCAAACCCTTCGGATCAGTAACCCAAAGCGAATTAGTTGACTACAGCACATCTTCCAATTTTAGTATTGCTTGTATAGCAGTTGTAATGATGCCTTGCTCACGGGCCCAATAGTGACAGCATAGTGGGACTGGGTATTGAACCCCCGCCCTTCGGATAAGTAACCCAGCGCCTTAACCACTGAGCCACCACTTCCAGTTATTTGTATAAAGCACATCTTCCAATTTCGGTGTTGCTTGTATAATAATTGTAATGGTGCCTTGTTCAAGGGCACAATAGGGGCAGCATAGTTGCACTGGGTATTGAACCCATGCCTTTCAGATCAGTAACGCAGAGCCTTAACCACTGAGAGACGACTGCCAGTGCCCTGATTCAGGTAGAAACTGGCATTGGATCAACAGTGCTGGCAGCCTGAACGGCTTGCCAGTCCGTTGCAGAGGCAACACACACACACACACATGCAGTCCATCAGACTCACACTCACTCACACCCAGGGGCAATACAGAGCAGCCAGTTCGCCTAAGGGACTGTTATAGGAAACTGGAGTACCCGGAGGAAACCCACAAAAGTAGAGGGAGAACATGCAGACTCCATATATAAACGCCCTCGCAGAGCCCGGCACTCGAACCCAGGACCTTCTTGCTGTGAGGTGGACCTGTTAACTTTGGACTGTTTGACCTGGGTGTAAACACAAACTTCTTGCCAGTTATTATAATTTTTATGATGCACTAGTGCATAATAGTGTGCTGGGCTTGCTGATTAGTTTGCACAGCGGTACTTCTGCCCATCTCGGTCTGCCTCCCAGCGCACTGAAAGGAGAGCCCACCCACTTGGGCGACCAATCAGCTGTTTAGGGGGAAGTGGGGAAGCAGCTTCCTGAACAACCGTGGAGTTTTTTTTTTATGATTAGGAATTGTACTTCCGGTTCTCCGCTGGTGTCCAACATGAAAAATGTGTATCATTTCTGACCTTTAAAGAATCACGTAGCTGATGTAATCAATGTCACTTTAATTAAATTTGATTTTGTGTCACAATTTTTGGTCAACATCAGCTAATCTTTCAGCCCACTAGCGATAGCAGACCTTCAGCCACTTATAAATCCACATCCCACAACGGCGGCGCACCGCTGTGGAAATGACAACAATCCGTTGGGGTTGATTTTGTTCGACCCAAGCAGTGACCCAACATCATTTTGCCTGTCCATCACAAACAATATACCCTTAGCCATCTTGCTACTTGTTATGGAAAGTGGCGCAATGCTGTAGAGTTGTATGATGAGTTGTAGAACCCAAAATAGATGGTTATCCACCTGCAAAGCCTGAGACGCCGGTGACAAGCAAAACTAATTGATAAAATGTACGAATGAAACCTTAACAAGGAGCCCATCCTGCTCTGGGTGATACTGGATCGCGGGATTGTAAATCATTACTGTTCTCCAAGTATATACTATAAAGTCACATAGTACTAGATGCGTTGAACAGATGTTCAGTTTGAGCGCATTGGAAATAGCTACAAAAGATATCATCAACTGACGGAGAAAATGAGACCTGGGAAAAAACCAAAACTGTTTACACAACAGTTAGAATTCTTTTCCTTAGGCTGCGTTAACCATCATCCAAGGCACGGCTGCTTGGGTGGAACATAGTGGCAGGTGTCACCTTGGAAATGAGTCTTTGCTTTCCACCAAGACTGTCCATTAGATTTCTGACTTGAGGAATCATATGTAGCTCCTGCTGATTTAAGTCTCAATCATAGCACTGCATGCATTTTAATAATAGCATAATAATAACAGAGCAGCTCCGAACCCACAGTAACGCTCTGTTGTGGCTGTTCATTCCGCAGCACCGTCGATAGCCTATAATTCAAAACAAAGTGCATGCAGACTTTTTTTTTTTTTTTGGCCGTCCCTACACGCTAAATCTTTTTGCAGCCATTAGCCAGAGTGCATATTCAAAGCTTAGGGAACATTATCTTTTAAAATGTTTCCTGTGTGTGTAAATGTGCCCCGTCCCTGACTGCACCGCTGAAAGTTTATCACCGCTGACCAGCCGGGGGGGGCTGTGGAGGGTCACGTGACCTGGCTTTGGTGCTCGAGCCTCATTGTGGGAGAGTGATGCATGATGCGCGAGTCGAGTCGCGACGCCTAAATTCATTAGCGCGCAAAGGTCTCCAAGGGCAACCGCTCAGAGACGGCTGTAACGGCTCAGTGAGACGGACGAGGGTCCCTCGCCTGAGTGGGTTTTGCTTTCCCGTGTACATTACCTGGCATTGTTGCCTTGAAACTCTATTCAAGTATGCAAAGCTCCTGTTGGTCTGCTTTTAGCAGCGGAGATGAATGAGAGCCTGTTTCTTTCCTCGTTACTCTGCAGTAAATAAAAGATGCACTTTATAATCTTCAACGAGTCCTGAAAAATGACCCCCCCCCCCTCCAGCTGTTATCTTCATAAAACTTTTGTTTACGACTTTCACTTAAAATTCCTACTTGGAATGAATTCAAGTTTGTGATGCACGTTGCCAACCAAGATGGATGCTGTTCCTGTTTCTCTCATTTCTTTTTTTCCCTCATGTGTCTGTCCGTCTTTTTAAACAGCCCAGGACATTCTATGTTTCCAAGCCACACGTGCTACCATTCTTATTTCTGACTTGGATCAGCCCACACTTATGAGGCCTACCACATAACGCAAAAGTGTTCATATACAATCGCAATCACACTATTACTCATTTATTTCTCATTGATCCATTGTCTGGCTGTTGTGTTAGTCCTTTTTATTTAATTTATTTTTCATTATGTTATATGACACCGTGTCGTCAGTGGAGAGTAAAGCACTTGGTTATATGGAAAGTGTTGGTAGAGTGGTTCAGGCTTTGAGCTACTCATCATAGGGCTTACAACGACTGAAAAAGTTACATGAGAGATTTATTTATAGGTAACTAAGGAGCTTGTAGCTTGACCTGATTAGCAGGTTAACATTACTGCAGCCAGTAAGCTGATTTGGCTAGCATATATGTGTGTATATATATATATATGTGTATATGTGTGTGCATATGTGTGTGTATAGTGCACTGCAAAATTTTGACTTCAAAAATAATGAAATTAATGATTTCTACATAAGGCCAGATAAAAAAAGAAATGAGGTGACTATCGAAGCCCAAAAGCTTTTAAAGCTAAATGTAGTTTCCGAGGTTTTCAGCGTGGTTTTTTCGAAGAAAAAAATAATAATTAAAAAAAAATTAATAAATAATTAAAAATTAGATGCAGTGCCAATTGATGAGAAACTTTTTTTTTATCCTGCCCAAAGTATTAGTATAAAATGAAACAAAGTCAGTATTTGGTGTGACGGCGTTACTTGACGCAGCTGCAGGTGTTCCGGAGAGTTTGACCGTCGCTCTTGCTCATTAATTTTGCAGCAAAACCCCAAATTTTTTTTGCTGGAAAGTGGACTTTTATATTATGTAGTTTACTTATTTCCTAACATTTGTCACATTTATTTTCTGCTGTACTGACTCAACAATGCAGACGACATCAAATAAAAAGGTATAACAAAGTTTATACTTAAAAAATCAGGCTGACTGAGGGGTGTGCTGTGCCATTTGCACAGTATTGCATATATTATAGGGCAGCACGGTGATTTAGTGGTTAACACATCCATCTCAATGTAAGAGGTCCTGGGTTGGAGTCCCGGGCTTGGTGAGGGCGTATCTGTGAACAGTTTGCATGTGTTCTCACACCCACACCTACTTGCGTGGGTTTCCTCTGGTTATTACGCTTTACAGCCACAGTCATGCACATAACGTTACTTGCTCTGGATAAGGGTGTCTGCCAAATGCCATACATGTTGGCTGAGATAGGCTCCAGCCTTCCCGTGACCCTAGTAAGATTAACCAGTTTGGCAAGTGAGTGCGATGAGTATTATTATTATTTTCTTGACACTTTTGTTGGATAAGTCTTCAATCTGGTGGGTGTTGCAGTTTCTTAGTAACATGCTAAGCTTTTATTGTCTTATTAATTCAGAGAGCGAGAGAACCTGAGGCTGTTTTCTGTGGTATTAAAAGAGAAATAAAAGACATGGCCCGTGCTGTTATTGGGTGTAACAATCTTCACATCAGGCCACATCACATTTTCCTATATCGGCACTCCCCTTTGTGTTTTGTCTCACTTCACGGATCTTTTGGACAGATCCAGGTCTATTTGAACCTAAAGCTGAGTCTGTTTGGTTGGTGTACATCCTTGTTTAGGGCTCTTTGGTCTGTTTAAACTGAATATTTGTGTGTTTACTCTCTGGTGTTTGAGCAGGTGTAAATACAGCTATCATATTCCAGAGTAAAGTCTATAAGACCAAAACTATTTACAAGAAAAGGTCTCCGACAGCTTCTAAGAAAGTCCGAGTGCACTTTTATTGTAGTGTAAACATGATTCAATCCTAAAGGATGTCCCTAATAATTCAGCGGCCTTTACCAGATTCTCCTGCCCTGCCCCTTTCCACAAGAGCCTCGTTAATTCTTTTTTTTCCCCCTTAAATTTGTGCATTGTGAAACAAAATGAGACCAAACTGAAAACAATAAAAATATCACCAGTTCAGACTGGAAAAACTGACTAACACATGTAAATGCCCCCTTAGAAATACAGACGGAGTAAAAAGTAAAGTCTGGTTTGCCAGATGTCACTTTTCTGCATATCTGTACAAGTGTATTGGGCAGGAAGGTCCTGGGTTCGAGTTCCGGGCTCTGTTTGGAGTTTGCATGTTTTTTTTCAAGCATGTGTGGGTTTTCTCTGGGTACTCCAGTTTCCTCCCAAAGTCCAATGACATGCACATTAGGCTAATCCGGTATTCCGTATTGCTCTTAGGTGTGTGAAATGTTGTGTGTGTGTGTGTGTGTGTGTTGGCCCTGCAATGATCCGGCGAGCTGTTCAAGGTGTTCCCCACATTCGGTCAGTGTCGGCTGAGATAGACTCGAGTCTCCCTGCGACCCTTGTAGGAGTTAGCGGTTTGGCAAATGAGTGAGTGAGAGTGAGTGGAATACAAATATAACAATTTTGCTAACAAGTAACAGAGTTTGTTCTGATGACGGCGTGAAATCGTCAATCAATCAACCAATCAATCGAGTGACCCATACAGCTGTCAGTGCTATCTTCTTTAAACGCTTTATATTGTTCAGCTCACATTCTTTCCCATTTCCCAGCACGAGCTCAAGCGCAATATGTGCCATTGTCATTCTTGCTGTCTTTGTGACTTTTTGATTGTAAAACATAAAAAAGACTTGGCAGGGCACAGAACACGCAGTTTTCCATTTTTATCTACAAACCTCATTGCCAGGCGACAATGGTAACCAGCTGCCTCTGGTAGTCAGGCTGATGATGAAAGTATTACACAAATGTGCGGTGGTTCGAAACAACAAAACAGTTTGAAAGCAGTGCGGGGGCAGCAGGCGGAGAGAGTCGGTCTCCGTGAAAACGTCCTTAAAGGAAATATTCTTGTATATTAGTTTTTATAATTGATTTTAATGCCATGTATCATTTATTTTAGAATTAAATTCTTCTGCTGATTTCCGGTAGTGGTTTCTTGCGTTACGCGCATTCCATTTTACCTTCTGATAGAGGTGACAGTGGCCTTTAGCCCTCACTTCATCTCTACTTAAAGATACCGCTGAGGCAGCGCTTTAAGGTCTTGACCTCACATCGGCCAACTTCCTAAGCTTCAAATTTCTAGCTAATTTCACCATTAACATCACACTTGTCATCTCTCAGATTGCTAACAATCCAAGCCAAGACTCTCCTGTATGGCTGCATTCTATTCTGGGAGTATTGCATATAGCTGTATTGCATTCTGGAGCTTTGAATTCTCAAATACAAAACTTTCGTAAAAAGAAAATTTAGGCTAATAATCTAGAATGGATCGCTATAACTGGCAACCGTCCTGATTTTGGTGGGACGGTCATTATTTTGATAACAGTGCCCCGTGCATCTTGGGTAAAATAAGTAAAAAGTCCTGATTTTCTGGCCAGGGCACGTTTTCCTGTAAGCCCACCAACGCAGACACAGGCCACTGAGACCGTAAATTAAAGTGTCTATGTTGAGACCAGCTGAGCCTGGCCAGCAGCCAGCCAGTCAAAGCTTATGAATATTAATGAGCTGTGGTCACCACTTCAGCAGGCCAGTGTGCATGCTTAGTGATACACATTGACCCAGTTAACTTGTCAACAGTGGCTGCATACTTGAAGATCTCAGTTTTAGTTAAAGCGCATGGTTTTCTTCCAGTTTTTCGTCGGATAGTTACAACTTGATCAACATGATTTCCTTTAAAACTGGTTTTCTGGAAAAGTAGCCAGTCACTGACAAGTTGTTTTAAAATACAGCTGATAATCTGCCTTTAGCCAAATTGTAATCCAGGAAAATCCAGGAAACTGGATTTTAATCCAAGGATTGGTTTCAGTGCTCAAGCCATGGCAAGTGTCCATGGATACTCAGTTGCTTTCTGTTTTGCGAAGTCAGTTTGTTCCTGAAGTTAAGCGCTAAACAAAACAATGCATATTAAATAGCCCGTTAGGGCCGTGTGACATTTAAATCCCCAGACACAATAGAACTGAGGAAACTAGTGGGGGTAAAAAAACCACCACCGTAGCCCCAGCGCAAAGGACGTTGACGTTTATTATCTGAATGCCACCCAAGCGCATGACTTCAAAGTGTGTTTCCAGACTGTTTGGTCTATGTAACTTGCTGTAATACCCAAATAGCATGGCTGTGGAGTGTTTGAAGGACGCAACCACATTTTTCTCACAGATGGCGAAAGACTAAGAAAGAATTTTAGAGCAGAAACTTTTAGACTAGAAAGCTTTCCAATAAACAGGATACGCAGTAAGAAGAAATTTGACCTTGGATCTACCATAGAACATAAACAGTTCTATATTCATTAAATGGACTATATATCAGCTAAACCACAGGTCCCTTGGAGGGTTTGTATCCATGAAGTGAGTAAACAGAAATCAAGGCATGTGCTAGAGGAAATGGATAATCCATGATGATTCCTGTTTATGGTAAAACTGGGAGCTGTTCAGACTGCACTCTATGCTGTGCTGAGATTGTCAGAATCACAGCAAGAGAGGAAACAGTGAAAGAATAAACGCAGTGTTAAGTCTAAGCCAGTGATGTCTTGTGAAGAGGGGCCAAAATAGTCAGGATTCCAAGGGATCCGAAATGCAGCAGTGACGGTTGACTCGGCGATCTCGTTATCCAAGCTCGGATTCAAACAGACCAAGAAACGGCAAAAAAAACCCCAAAACGGATAAGGCTCAGATGGTTATAGGCTTATGACACATGGTGCAGAGTCAGCAGGCTGACGTATTAAACACTCAGGAAGTGGCTGCAAGTAGAAGAAGGTAAGAAAGAAACGGAAGAAACACCATTTGCACATGCATTTCTTGGTAATGTCATGGCGTAAAAACCACATCCTTTACCAAACACGACTTCTTCAGATTAAGGTGCAAAGATTGTTTCATCTTTCGGATGTGTACCTACCTTTAGCAACATCCAGAGTTGAAAACAGCGAATGCCTTTGAACAGTATCTGAAGCAGGACGAATTAGAACGTTCGTCTGTAAACAGCACCAATTACCGTGCATGTCTAAAACAAATTCAAAGGCTTTCGGACGCCTCTCTTTAAACTTCTCTGCGAAACCTTGAATATTCATTAGTCCAGTATGGCACCTCATTAAAATCTGAATGCATCATCTGCTATACCATGCACAATCATGCTTAAAAACATGCTCCTTCTTTCCAATCCTATGAATATTCATTAGTTTGATGTTAGAGACATAGGTGCCAGCCTTCAAGTGTTAGATAGCTTTATTTTGCGCAGGGCAGTTAAGATGCAGGTTCATGTGAAAAAACCCAATAAGTCACACCCATAATAATTAGGAATGAACAAAACTCCCATGGATGTGCCTTATATTCACAACTTTGTGCCTATCAGAAGCAATGGAAAGTCTGAAAGTTTGCAAGCCGCTTTCATTAGCTTAAGTATTTGGCATGAATAAGGTTTCCTCGGCGGTCATAATGGACGTGCTGTGATATCGGCCTCATAGAAGTGTTTCGAGGTAGATCAGATTTACAGCACACAATAGCTCAAGCTCAGTGGAAGCCAACTATTTTTTCCCCTCTCTTCTGGAAACAGATTCATTACCCAATCCATTTGTCATTTTGTCATTTCTATTGCCGAAAAGTTCTCGAGATGTTTAGATGATCCATCCCGACGTGAAGTCTGTCTCGGCTCACGCAGCTATTTTTTGGGGGGGGGGGCTTTTTTATGGATGTCTCTAAAATGGATAGCGAACCCTAGAGGGATTCTATGAGAGCAGGGTTGGCTTTTTATTTAGACCGAGAAACCAAAGAGTTGGAGAATAGTATCTGCTCATGATGGGTTTGCATACAGAATTGTGGGATGCTTTTTCTCATGCTAATGTAGAACAGGCCTTGAGATCCAACTAAGATCTAGTAAAACACATGGGAATAGCTGCTACGGGATAATAATCAACGACAGGGTGGTGCCATGCCATCTGGCATGAAGCGGAGGCACTGTTTCCAATAATTTCATGGTTTTCCAATAATATCATGGTTTTTATTCCTCACAGCAATTTGTTAGGCTAACATTATTCTTAAGAAAGAATGACAGAGGATATTTTTAAAATCCATTTATAGTTGGGTTTAATGTGAAATCCCTCACTCACACTCTAACTCATTTGCTGAACGGCTTAATCCTCTACTAGGGTCGCGGGGAGGCTTGAGCCTATCTCAGCCAACATTGGACAAAGGTTGGATGCACCCTGAACAGCTCGCCAGATGGTTGCACATACACAACCAGTCACCCTCACATCCACACCTAGGGTGAATTGTCAACAGCCACTAGGCCTAATGTGCATATCTTTGGAATGGGGGAGGGAACCGGAATACGCAGAGAAAACCCACACATTCACGGGACAACATGTAAATTCCACATAGAAACGGCCTCGCCGAGCTCGCGATTCGAACCCTGGGCCTTCCTGCTTATGGTGGATGTGCTATACACTATACCAGCGTGCCGCCCTAATATAAACTCTACTAAAGATATTGATTTCTGAATATTTCATAACTCGAAGCAGTGCGTAACGCTCTATGAGTTGGATGTCCTAGATTGGCAGTGCCATTCCCTTCTGACTCTCAGGTCAGTCAGTAGGTTTTGAAGTCACAGAGAGGGTGGGATAATGATGCAGCAGAGTGTTTAGGTCAGAGTGCGTAGGTCATGTGACACACTGGCAGGACATCATGACAGAGAGACAGACAAATAGGCATTGCTAAGTGGTCCTTTCCATAATATGCGACACCCTACAAATAGAAGTAGTACATAAAGCTCTGCGGGTGGTATGTTCTAAGGTGGTAGTGCCTCTCTGTGACATCATCACGTAGTGTATAGGTCATGTGACACATTGGCAGGACATTGTGGATTAAAAAATAAAGTGTCAAAGGGACACGGTCTGGCATACCACTCAGTGGAAATTCCGTGAATGTTAGTGAGAAACCAGAAAGTCATCTACTAAAATGCTGAAAGTTACACCTCAGCTTCACCTCGGACTGGAGACCCATCCAAAAATTTGTATTAAAACACCACTTCATAGAAAGCTTTTTACTGTCTTAAAAAGGTGGCTTTTGAAAAGACCTTTCAGACCGAGGTGCTGTCGGAGCTGGTCGAGAAAATCAACACCTTTTGAGTATTTAAGAGTGCTTTGGTATAAATCATTTAAAAACATTCTTTGTCTGAGTGACGCCAGCCACAACAAAACATGGTTATTTTGTCTAAGGTGATTCAGTTGATCCATGTTTTCAGATCTGTCGGTGGTAAGCAAGCACAGTGTGATGCTTATACATTTGCCGCTGTCATCTTTTCTTTTTTATAAAAGCTTGTTCTTGACACACACACACACACACACACACTTACACGCACATGCACACGGATAATTTCCACTCAGTGGGTTTTCTCCTAAAGGCACCATTTGTTATGCAGAAATTGAACATTTAATTTTCAATCAGTTAACACCCAGGGACAGACAAAAGAACCATGTGATTCTGGGTCTGTGTTTGATTCCAAGCCATGCATTTGCGTTAATTAGAAAATGATTACCTAAGTGCTCTGAAGTTTCACCAAGTTCGCCAAAAAATAAATAAATAAAAAAAATAAAACAGGTGCTTTTGTGTGGGGTGGAATACTAATGATAATTAGCTGCAGAGAATGGATTGCACTGTCACTGCTATGAGGCAGGGAATGCACAAAGGCACTACATGGTCCTGCTGTGATTTAAAAAAAAGTTTCACAAAAAAAAAGGAACCTTACATAACCTCAGAAAGAGAAGGGTTTTTTTTTTTTAGTCGTGCTCTTTTAGGTCATCCTAAGCAGCTCAAGTATGCCTCGTTTTTGTGAGCGCCCAGAAAATCTCCGTGGCTGTTTCACTTTCCTCTTAGCGAAACGGATACTGAAATGGAAATGGATCTGGTGGGGATACAAGAGTAGTGTTTGAAGTTTTACTGAGGAATAGCAATAGAGGCAATATTCTCATATTCATTGAGCAAATAGAACATTAATCCTCTTATATGCTCTGCTAAGTACAGTAAAACTCTGCAATATTGCAACCCATGAGAGTAGTAGTTAAGGCCACCTCCTGGATTGATCTTAATATTTCTGGCATAAACTAGGGGAAAGAAACACAAATTCCACAAAATTCCAGGACGACCCGTACCTCATACTCTGGCATGGCTGATTTCGCTCAGTGTAGAGAATGTGGTTTTTCGGTATGGCTGAACCTTTTTTTTTTTTTTCGCGAATGCTTTCCATTAGGACGTTGGTTTGGAGGTTTGGATTTGTTTCTTCTGTTCCCTCAAAGAGCTGGTGTTAGTGGTCTTTGGGCAATGTCATGGAGGGCACGGTTACCAAATGACGTCCTGAACTGTTAAGCATCATATATGGTACGAGTTTTATAATTAGAATTACAGCGAGTGAGTCGTGGCAGAATGAGGCGGTTGTTCATTAAATATCGTCCCCACCGCAGCTTCAGGCCATGGCTCTTCATGCGTGAGTTAAATATTCCAAATGATCTTTCATCTGGAAATCATTCATTTGCATCCATAGCAAAATGTTAGAATATTGGCTTTTGAATTTTTTTTTTGAAAGTTTCTTTGTCTATTTCATCTTCTTCTTCTTCTTCTTCTTTACAGCTGTTCCACTTGCTTGTACAAGGGACATCAAGTTCCACGAATTTCACCTCTAGATAAAAATAAATCACAAGCCTGAAAAGTGAATTAAGCAAAACCCCTCTGAACTGAAGCTAGTGCCAGGTTTATAGCTTGAAGTTTACAGCTATATGGTTCCGTGCCAGACCCTTTAAAGCATTCACTCTGACTCTGTGAAACACGAGTAGCACTGTAGCCTTGACCTGGAATTCAATCCCAATATCCAGAAAGGTGTATTGCCCTGTTGGTATGAAAAGGCCTCTGGCTTGTACAGGCTCATGGGTGGCCTGCAGTCACATGAATACTTGTCTACTTATTTTCAAACTTTCTTCAACAGGAATAGTGTTAACTATCTCCCCTTGACCCGGCATACCAAAAGGTTTGATTCCTCTCACACTACTTACACACATGAATAATGCCCAAGAGGGCTGTGCTAGCATTTTCTGTCTGCTGAAGTCAGACCATGAATGTTGTCTCATGTGAGGATCTGTTGCAAGGCACTGTTTTTGGCTTACTGGGGTCCTGATGGACAATAAAAAGTCTTGGACATGAAAAAGTTGGAACGCAGTCTGTGCAGGTGTGGAGCAGAGATGTAAATCAAGAACAGAAAGCATGACAGTTTTTGACTGGTGGAATTTTATTTTTCTGTATATCACATGATGAGCTTTGGGATTGAGTGTAATCAAGTATTGCTGTGATGGGTCCATCAATAAGATACAAACAATATTTTGATTTTTGACTAATTTGTCTGATTAGGCTTTACCGCAAGCCCTTGGACTTGCATTAGCTGTTATTCATTAGCATTTAGTTGTGGGGTGGGTGAGGGGAGTGTGATATATAAAAAAATATATTCTTACCATCAAATATTTTTATTCCAAATGTTGTTGCTTTTCATGGAATAAGTCTAGAATGAAAAGGATGAGCATGTACTCTAGCCTTAGAGATTAGGGTTGAGAGTTGGGACCGATTCCGTTTTTTTTTTCTTTAGTGACGTACCTACTAATGGTATATGGGCTGATATCCTAGTAGTAGATTATCCAATCTTAGCTTATGTCTAGTGGGTACAGATAAAATAACATCAACTATCTCATTACAGTGTCACCTACCACGGAGCGGGATGTATTAGGCAGAAAGTGAACAATGAGTTCTCAAAGTTGATGTGTTTAATGTTTAATGTTTAAACACTGTGATGGCTTAGTGACTGGGTGTCATCTCCAAAATGGCAGGACTTGTGGGGTGTTGTGGTATGCAGTGGTAAGTACCTACCAAAAGCGGCCCAAGGAAGAACAACCAATAAACTATGTGACCAAGGCTCATTTATGCACATGGTGAGCGAAGGCTAATGCTGTATGTCTGGTCAGATAAAATAGCTTAAACTGTTAATGCTGGCCTTGATAGAAATGAGTCAGGACACACAGTGCACTGCAGCTTGCTCTGTATGGGGCTGCCGTGCCGCTGACTAGTCAGGCGGTGTTAATGTTATGGCTGGTCAGTGTCAGGTTTGCAGGTAAGCTGGAGACAATGCCAGCTGACTAGGTGAGAGGCAGGGTATGTTTTGAAGAGATTACCAGCTTATTGCTGGGCTAACACAGAGAATAGCACCCATTTGCACTCATATTTTCACCTATGGGCAATTTAGAGTAGCCAGTTGACTTAACGTGCCTGTCTTTGGACTGTGGGAGAAAACCGAGTACTTCAAGGAAACTCACACAAACATGAGGAGAACATGTAAACTCCACACACAAAGATGCTTGTCAGCCGCAAGATTTTAATCCCAAACCTTCTCTCTGTGAGGCAACAGGAAGAAGGTTTGCTGGGCCACCGTGCTGCCCCGCTACCTGTAAAAACTTAAACAGAGGAAACGGCTTGTTTTCCAGGCCTTCTTGGTTTAACCGGGAGTTTGTGTTCAGTTTCAGGAGCTGCAGGTGGAGAGGGAAACCTTGCTAGTGACTAATCGAAGTCTGGCAGAAGAAAGCCTTGCACATCAGCCCAGGCTCCGGAATGGTAAACTTCAGTTGGCTGCTAAGTATGAGGAACTATCAAAGCTGACCGCTTCTTGCAGGGAAAAGCAAAGCCGACTAGGTGAGTAACCATGCTTAGTATGTAAGTTATGTTGTCAGGTATCTAAGTCCATAAGACTATTTACCAGTGTGTTGTTCATTTAGCACTTAAAGTAGCCTCTTGGTGAGTTCTAGCAGATGAAAACATGACCTAAATGTTCACTGGTCCTCAGCAGCTGTCCTTTATTATTAGAATCATTAGTTGATTTGGGTGAAGCTTATTCCCATTAATGCTGTTTACTAGAGTGGGGTTTGCTTTAGAAACACAAAAACCCACCCTCTGTCTGTCCATGCATACACATTCAGGATGTGTTACAGAAAAAAAACAACCAAAAAAACCCTGCTATGTGAATTGATAACGAGCCAATGAGTACAAATGAACACACACCTTTTCAAGTTAGTTGTCAGTAGTGCACCACTATTTTTATCATTTGGCAAAGCCCATGTCAAGGATAGTATTCGGACACTCTCAGCACCTGCTTTTGCTGGTGATATTTAATCATTGCCTGGGAAACTTGTTCCATAAAAACATGACCCGATGGTCTGGTGCCGCCTTATTTTATGGCGAACAAATGATTGTTGGCAATGTGACCTCTTCCTGAATTGATCATCCACACATCCATTAGCTCTAGAACAGCCCACCCTGTAGACCCAGCGTTCAGGGTGTAGCGGTGTAATCCAGTCCCTAAGGGTGGGCTGAGGTCATCAGGTCTCCACCTGGCTTTCCCACCTCCTTTCAACAGGGGCCAGGAATAACCGCTGTTAACCAGGGTAGGCCTACTTAAAGTGCTCAAGTTTCATTTCCCTGGCTGAACCTTACAATATTAAGGAAACAGTTTGTGTGTACTATTTTTTTTCTTAATCATTTTAACCAGATTAAGAGAAATATTATAATATTCTTCCCTCCTGTTCCTATCTTGGCTCAAACTGAAGTTTGTCTAGTTCTCATGCCCTATTATTGTTCTTGGGATTGTAAGGACTTCTTGGCTATTATCAGCTAATAAAAATGGAGATTTTATGAAAACTTGACAACATTTGATGGCAGATTGTGAACGAGATGACCTTGAATGCAAAGTAGGCCAACTTAAACGAAACAGAACCCACAAGAACAGTGAGTGAGCTTAAACCACAGTGGTCTGGACACTGGGTCTGAACAGGATGACTGCCCAAGCTTGCCTACACTGGTGTTTGGTGGAAAACAAAAGACTGTAATTAGAACGGCCCTTCAGGGACCTCAGAGGAAGATCTCCCACTCCCTCGCTTTCAGTCTGTCTCTCCCTTCCTATCTTATGTCTGTCTGCTTGGTCTGTTTACACTCCCAGCCTATGAACGATTCAAGGCCGTTGGACGCACTCATATTCCTCTTGGCTGCATTAATTCTCATTAAGGATAGAGTAGCCCTGGAGAGCTACCTCGGCAGCAGCCCACCACAATCCTTAAACACCTCTCACCCGCCTTCCTTAAACACCCTCTCCATCTCCATTTGAGGAGGGAGTCTACATTCCAGCTCTCAGCCCAACAAAGCCAATATGAATTATTTGTTGACATTTTCCCAGGCCCCTCCCAGCCATTCTGCAGACGCAAATGGCGAAGGCTGATCCATTTTTGAAAGGTCCTTTGTTTGGACCACTACCTCCAGCGTTGTTCAAAGAACAACAGGCCAAAGGTTTGCAAGCTTTACAAAGATCTTGACTGTGCAGGATTTGTTCGTTAGCATACAGGAATAGTGAGTTATTGTGCACTAGTCCGTATCACCATCACCATCTTCGTAGCTCAAGACGTGCTATTCTATCAACACAGCCTTCCTCTGTTCCTCTCTCTCCCCCTCGGAGCAGCTGGCCAGTGATGGAAGAAGGGTGGAATGTTCACCTTCCTGTCACCATGTTGCACATGCGAAGCCGCTTCTCCAGCTGCAGCCTGGGGCAGGATGGGTGGGAGATAGATCCTTCCTCCAACGCTGAACATCTGATTTTCATTCTGCCACAGCTACAGGAAAAGCGTGACAGAACCACAGACACAGGGTGAAAACGACTAGATTCCCCTGCATGACTAAGGGAAAAGCCAGAGCTTTGCACAATAAGGCTCAGACATCAAAGCTGTCAAGAGGACATAACAGCCCTGAAGACTAGTTCACTTTCAGGATTAGAGATTACCTGTGTGTTCAGTGTCTTTATTTTTGGTCTTGTACATGCACTCGCCTGCTGACGCCTTCACATGGCATGCAAATAAGCTTCCGCAACAATCGTCAACAAACATTGTGCTCCTGCTACACCACATGTTTCCAATAGCACATTCTTGGCCTACATTCTTCCTCAGGAGAGTGACAGAATTAAACTATTTCTTCTGCTTCCACAGCAAAGGTAGTTGTCATAGTGTAATATGACATAGCAGCCTGGCCTGCTGCTGTGGGTCATGGAGGAAATCTGTTTTTGACCATTTTAGACAAGACAGCTTGTAGAAAGACTGGTCTATGCACTTATCTGGAGAATGAAATTTTGTCGAAACAGGTGGTAGGTTGGGGTGGAGGCAAGGAGGGTTAGACAAGGTGGAGATGTATGTCATCATCCAATATGGAAAGGGGTAAATTCTGTTTGAAACCTCAGGTAAATCAAATGTATTAATCTGTATCCAAAAAAACTAGGTTTTGCTAACATTTTAGTATCTTTGGGATAATAATATTTCTTTGTAAAAAACAATGTTTTAACTATTTTGGTAAATGAGCTGGAATTTGGCAGCACGGCTCATAGCAAGAAGGTCCTGGGTTCGAGTCCTGGACTCGGGTGCTTCTGAGTGGAGTTTGTATGTCCCCCGTGTGCTTAAGTAGGTTTCCTTCGGGTGCTACGGTTTTCTTCCACAGTCCAAAGACATGCATATTAGGCTAACTGGCTGTTTCAAATTGCCCCTAGGTATGAATGTGAGTGTAAATGGTAGAGTGTGTTGACCATGGCGAGCTGTTTGGGGTGTACCCCACCTTCGAACAGCATTGGATGAGACCTTAGTAGGATTAAGCAGTTCGGCGAATGAGCGAGTGAGTGAATGTGATAGTGGCATCAATAACCAATCATGTTCTTAATTGGGGCAGTGGTGGCCCGGTGGTAGGGTGCTTGGATTACTGATCCCAAGGTCGGGGGTTCAAGTCCCACTATCAACGGGACGTCACTGCAGTCCCCCCAGTGCAGCTAACTGGGTTATCAAAGGCCGGCCATGTCTCTCACTGTCTATGGTGAGAGGCATATAAAAGAACCATTGCTGATTTTCGTCAAGAGTAGGCTGCATAACCATCAGTGTGTTTCTGCCCTGCGATGGCCTGGCGAGCTGTCCAGGGTGCACTCTGCCCTCACCCAGAGTCAGCTGAGATGGGCGGCAGCCTCCCCGTGACCCTAATTAGGATTAAGCGGTTCAGAAGATGGATGGATGTTCTTAATTGACCATGACGAGAAAATGCACAAGTTTCTTCATTCATTCATTTGCTGAACTGCTAATCCTGCTAGGGTCACGGGGACTCCGGAGCCTATCTCAGCTGACTATGGGCACTACACCACCGTGCTGCCCATTTTTCTTCATATTTGGCCATTCTACTTCTTGCATGTTCAAATAAAGTTTCATGAATCCTAATTAAGGTTCTTAGATCTCAGCAAATAATTTCCATTCCAATTAAAGCTGGAATAGGCCACAAAAGTCAAAACTTTATGCACTCTTTGCATGGGAAACAAGGCACTAAGGTACTCACACTTCTGCTTTGCAGTATTTTTTTCACCTGGTACGGACGTTATCCATGCCCTAATCCCCCTTTCCGTCTTCTAATCCTTGCAATATATCTTACAACAGAAATGGTTCTGTACATGGTGTATACAGATGCTACTCTGCACTTGGTATAAATACCGACTTCAGTGTGACTCTGTGCTCATAGCTGTGAAACATTAGAATGTTTTATAAAAAAAAAATATATTAATAATAAAGCCTTAATATACACTTTCTTGTCATTTGATAGCTAGTCATCTGTGTGGGGATTCATTCCAACAAGAAGAATGGAAATTGAAAGGGAGATTATAACAGTGCCTAAGGTAAAAATACAATCTGTCAAATTATATTGTTCATCTGGGTTCAAATAAACGTTAGCATAGCTATGGAATTACCATTTATGTCGGTCTTGTTTGGTTTACCATATATTATAAAAAGTGCAGGCAAAACCAGTGGCGTGAAAACCTTTATTAAAATCTTATACATGTAGTACAAAGCTAAATGTCTGGTCTCTTATTGGCACAAACTCAGTCACAGTTACATCCCTGCTTGAGTTACTGTAAAACACAATGGGGGTCTACTGTTGTACATAAATAGGAATTCATTATTATAATTATAATTATTTAAATAATGTCTGCGTGGTATGATTAGTGATAGATATACAATAAATAATAAATATTAAGCAATACAACAATAAATGCATGTTCTGTAGTGCATGGACTTTTCCACTTTTTTACGTAACTGCCAGGTCACTGCGCACTCGCAAAATTGTTCACACGATCTTGTTATTGTAAACGGACTAAGGACCAAGACAACATCTATAACAGGTGACTAAGCCCATGATCTGGGGTTGTTTCGCCAGGTAACCTTCTATTCAGCCATTATCATCATTATTACATCTAACAATGTTTACATTCAGTTAATATTTGCACACTTTAAATACAAACTATAACATTATATCAGCTTTTATTACTTGTATCAGCTGTATGACAAGACTTTTTAACTCCTGTAACTGTTAGTCGCAAATTGGTGACAAAACCAACTCTTACGCTTTTTGTGAGATATCGCCGTAGTTCTCACTGGTGGGAGAGTTTATATTTAACAGGATTTGAGTCCCCCCTTATTGCCTCTCAGTATTTTGAATAATACGGGGTGGATATCAAACTTGGATTAGGGCTATTGAGCTACCCCACGCCTTGGCTTAGGCTCTCAGCAGGAGAACAAGGCCTCTCGCAGACGTTTGAAATTCATCTCCTGAAAATCTACCCAACACCACAAGTCCCCAGAATAATACACTTTTCATTATTTCATCACTGCTAGTACTGTGTGAGGGTTCACATGAGTTCAAGCACATGGAATGTGAAAAGAAAATTTGAAACAAAGATAAAAGAAGAGCGTGAAAATGTTACATTTTTAAAGTTTAGCAACAAAATGCTCTTGTTGCTTATGCTAGGCTTTGTTTAAAAGAAGATACTTTCTGCTAATAATCAAAGTAAATATACCATCACTGTGTGACGCGTAACATGGTAGGCATGGACATAGCAACATTAGCTAAGACACCCAGCCGTTCACCTTAGCTGTTAAGCCGGATCCACACAGGAAGCGACATGCAACCGTACAAAGTCCATGCGAAAGTCAGTCCATGCAAAGTCGGTGATTGCTTGTGAAACAAGTGACGAGAGGAGAAATTTTCTAAAGTGAACTTTCACTCAAGCGATTACCAACCAAAGCTTAAAGATACCGCTGATCGATGGATGCCGCCAAAAACCTTTTCCTATTCATCTCCATAGACCATGTAAAATAGACGGTTTCGCGTGCCATTCATGTGTATTTCGTTCATCGCTTCCTGTTTTCGTTCATCGCTTCCACTATCAAGCTAGCTAAGATTAAGGTGTTGTATTGTGTAAATCTGCACTTAAAGCTGTTGTCAAGCTAGCTAAAACTAAGCTAATATTTTGTGTAAACTAGTTCCCAAGGTCCCTACCAACTTAGCTAAAATTGAGGTAGCAAACTATTTTTAAAGGTCACTATCAAACTAGCTATCTAGTTCCAAAGATTCCTAAAAACTTAGCTCAAATAATTTGAGTTAACTTTTTCCATAGGTCACTATCAAGCTAGCAAACATTGGAACTAGTTTACACAAAATATTAGCTTAAAGGTTCCTACCAACTAAGCTAAAATGAGGTTGCACGGTTACAGCCCTATATTTCGACAGCCCATTGGTCTGACAGTTACGGTACATTGGTCTGACATCCCTAACTCAACCGACCTCAGTAGGGTGCCCAACTGATTTAAGCAAGGTGCTCATCTTATATGAGTAGGGCTGTCGGACCAGTGGGTTGTCAGAGCACACAGTCGTCCCCGCCCCTATCAAGCAAGCTAACGTGAGTGAACTGAAAATAAAACACTGAAAGGTTCATAAATGTATTATGTGAAAAATGAACTATATGTAAGCTTCCAGGCTGTCAGTGTGAGTGAGATTGGGCTACATGATGGCTAGATAGATAACGTGATAACATTCTACTTATTTATGACTGTAAATGTTGTGATGTATTTTTTAAAACAGGCACTGTTGTAAGAAGTGTGTCTCCTCAAGTAGCCCTTGAGGCTTTTTTCCCTCTTGTTCTGTCTCCGTCTTTGAGCTTTCATGTATTTATGTGTGTGGATGAGAGGAAACGCTTACGAAATGGACCCTAAACAGCCGCTGTATAAGAGCCCTCATGATCATTGCCTCGACTCAGTCTGCTCCTGTAATGCTCTCATGAGGCTGAGCTGGAGAAATGGCTCGGCTACAGATGTCGGCTCAATGCCTTCATCAGGAAGTGAGCGAAAGCAAGAGCGTGAGCAAGGAGTTTGTGCCAATCAAGCTCATTTTCACGTCCAAACTGGTGCCTGAAGTCATTCTCCCCCCGCCTCTTTACTGAGCAAACCAGTCGGCGGTATTTATCTTCAAAAACCACAAGAGGACACCCACTGCTCTGGAGTTTTGACAGGAAGTGTGTATATTTATGTCGGCTTGAGTGTGTGTCCATGCAGATGTGTGCAGGAAAAAAAGAGAAAGGGAGTCATTTTCCAGTGTATAGAAGCTTAAAATAAGAACCTTTGCTTTATGGAACATCTGCATCAATACTGTCCATTATTAATGGTGGAGATACTGGACTGATTTCAGATTTTCATACCAGCCAAGAAGGAGCTACAGCTGATTTCACTTGTTCAAATCTTGGCGATCAGGTGTGGCCTGGTGCGTTTAGCTGAAATGAAAGCCTGCAGTCAGATTAAATCAGACTCTACTGCTGTAAAGTATTCAGATTGATCTTTCTTTGAAGCCATGCATCTCATCAAAAAAAAAAAAAAAAAGGCATTCTGGAACCTTCAGACAAGGCCTAACCACCGGGAGCATAGGATATGAAAATACTGTAAATTTTGCGGTTAGTATGGAGAAAATAGTGGGTACGAGCGCATGAAATCTCAGAAAAAGATGCTTTCAGAGAGAAGACAACTATTAGAGAAGAATCACAAGGGAAAAATCCTTCACAGTGGTTTTCACCAGTGGTTTTTGCCTCCTATTGAAAGTTTTGTTTGCACACCATAAGAACCGTTTATTTGCTAGGAAGCTTGGAAGCTATAATTTAGTTCTCCAGAAACCTCTTATGCCTCAAGATCCCCCAATAATCTCATTAGTCCCAATTGTTCCATAGCATTCAAGCAATCCTGTTACAGCTTAAAAAAAGAAGTACATTTGTTAGATTGGGGTGATCAGAGGGTAGTTTTGACACCATTGTGACATCCTTTTGTGCAACCACGGTCTCAGGTCCTTGGTTCCCACAGGCCTCTAAGTTTTATTGGCTATAAAGTACCCAACCCCAACACACCCTCCATCCATTTGAAGTGTTAGAACCACAAGGGCCCCAGTGGGCAAGTTCTGTAGAATGTAGGTCACCTACAGCTGCTCCCCAAGTGAAAATCTCGCTTTGCTTGTCACCTTCCATTATAACTAGCAACATCTGGCTAGCCGGGTCACACAAGTGCCAAGTCATTCATACTCCCTTTACGGCTGCATGCTTCACCAGGCTGGGCCGTGAAAAGTGGAAAGCGCTCTGAAGTGATCCATGAAATAACACTGAAAGCTTGTTCTAGGCTGTGCAATTCCTGCAGTCTTTTAAGGTTATGACTTGTCACCCTGTTTGAGCTCACTTTCTAAGCCATGCCCGTTGCGCTCTTTGGCATAAAGGTCATAATGAAGTCAGTCCACTGTTCTGTGTTGCTAGCTGGCTTCTCAAGCATCAACCAGGAATGATTCCACTCGACCATTTCCCTGTCCACCGTTCTCCTTCAGGTTTGTTTGGGCTGCCCATATTCCGTCTTCCCCGCTGGCGTCCAGCAAAACACTAATTTTGTGAGTTGGCATCCAGTCACAGGATGTGGCCAGTTCATCTCCACCTCTTCCTGGTGACCAGTACTGCTCTGAATCCTTATTGGATATATTGTTGGGCCAGAAGATATGTAAGCATCATATTTCATCATGTGCCAACACTCAGGTCCGTACAAGAGGGCAGACAGCACAGAGCTATTGTATGAAATGATCCCCATAAAATCTTGGCAGAATTTCCTCAGATTATACGATTGAGTTCCTCTTGACTTGTGTCAAAATAAAGTTCTTCTGTCATCGATCAGCGAAATGTTCTTCAGTGATATTCAATAAGGACGATTTTCTGTTCGGTATTCATGGATTTGGCATTGCGTTAATCATATCTGTAGCTGTCTCTTGAGTTTGACATCGTCCTACGTTTTTTTCCGACACTACAAGAACTTTGTCACCAATCGCCGATGGTGACCACCAAACTCACAACCCATGTCATGTAGCCACACATTTCCTTCAAATGTCAGATTCTAGATCTCTATGCCATTACCAAGCACTTCTGCTTCAGACACAATTTTCCAACATTCTAATATACAAAAGACTCCACCACATGACTGTTTACAGGATTAATACCCAGGCTTGCAGTCAGCCGTTCAAGAAACTCGTAACCCATGTCTCCAATAACATCCTTCCTTCAATCGAACTAGATTTTCATTCATTCTGCATGAAGTCTTGCTCCTGTGATGATTCCAAGCTTTTGGTTCATTGATTGTTCTGATTTTGTTCATTCATTCACTTTCTGAACCGCTTAATCCTAATCCTAGGGTCGCGGGGAGGCTGGCGCCCATCTCAGCCAACTCTGGGCGAGGGCAGAGTACACCCTGGACAGATCGCCAGGCCATCGCAGGGCAGAAACACACTGATGGCGTTGCAGCCTACTCTTGAAGAAAATCAGCAATGGTTCTTTTACATAGACAGTGAGAGACATGGCCGGCCTTTGCTAACCCAGTTAGCTGCACTGGGGGCTGATTTTGTTCATGCATTTTGTTTTTGCTCAGATCAATCTGTTTCTTGATGTTATGATATTGGATATATTGGATTTGCCCTCAGATTGCTCACCGATTGCCTTTTACTAAATTCTGTGTTTGCACTCAACACTTTCCTCAGTCCTGACAGCTATGATCTATGATTTTTGTCTGTAGAAACAGGGTAAGAAATCATACCATGCAAAGCCAGCTTCAGAAGAACAGAGCACATATGTAGAGGCAGGGGGACGATGAGGATGTTATCAGTAGAGACAACTCTGGCAAGGCAAATTAGTTTGGGTGAATTCTACCACATGTGAATCAGGCCTTTAAATGTCACAAGATGCTTAAATATCTCCCAGCCTGCTGTGCTTGTGTTCATCACCACTTTTTCCATCTTTACGGTGTTTTCTCATGCTGAGGATGAGACCTCAGCCCATTTGGAAGGTATTATTTTCTCAGGGTTAAATTGCTAGCAAAATGTTTGCATGTTTGCTTTGTTCATGTATCCGAGTGGATATGATTTACCCCTGGCTCTAACCGGTTTTAATTTTGTCATTTAAAAACACAGATCTTGCTAAAGTGATTGTATAATCTTCATTTAGTACAATATAGTAAAACTCAATCTGAAATACATTAAAGGTTCTCATGCACTAGTGAATTGCCCACATGTTTTATCTTCTGTTATCACTTCTTTATGGCTGAATAGAAGGTTTCCTGGCTAAACCGCCCCAGCTGATTGGCTTAGTCACCTGCTCTACATCTTGTTTTGGTTCTTAGTCTGTTTACAGTAACAATAACAAGACCGTGTGAGCAATTTTGCGAGTGCACAATTACAAAAATTGCACAATTACAAAAAGAAACTTGGCAGTGCAACACAAATTTGTAAAAAGGGGAAAATTCTGAGATCATGTGTTAAAAAACAGAAGCAAGCATGTGATTTCAAGAGAAACTAAAAAGAGTGTGAAGTTTACTAATTTCATCGCGCCTGGTGCAGTGGTCATTGGCACTCACGGCCTAGAGTAAGGAAATGGTTTCAGAAAGACATTGTTGCCAATTCCATTTTATTTCCAAGAGAACTGTATATCATGTCTATTTAATATGCCTGAAAAGTGAAGGGGCACCTTTAAGCTATGAGGGTGGGCTGAAAAATTCATAGGCTGACCATGATTCAATGGTAGAATTTGCCCAAATGTGGTTTATTTTTAACATAGTCTGCACTGAGGACACATTTCTTCCATCAGTGTTGTAGTGCTTGGATCCCATTGCTATAGAAGCTCTCACGTTTCACTGCCAGCCTAAGATTTTTTTTTTCAGCCCACCCTTGACCACCCTGTCGTGGCAACCTAAAGAAATGCTTTAAATCTAACACTAAAGACGGATATAGAAATGAGGTAAGTACAAGCCACAGAAATTCCATTTTGACCCTCCCCCAAAGCTCCATCATTTTGCTGAATGCCGTAAGTATGGGTTCACAAAGATGACTGACTTCCCTTCATCATGTAGCAACAGTCGAGAAAAAAAATGCTTTCCCAACAAAAGAGGCAACATCTGCTTGTAAAATCACAGGCGCATATCCACACAAGAGGGAAATGATCGGCCCACCCTTGGATTGTTGTTGCATATTCTGAGCTGGAATGTTCCCATGGGTAGAGGAGTAAGAACTGCTGATATGGACAGAAGTAAAATCACAGTAGCACCTGAAAGGGTGAAATTACCCATAAAATTACTGCTGACCAAACTCCATTTCTAACAAGTTGGCTTGAATTAAGGGACATAATGGAGGCCAGTTGGTGTCATGGTGCTGACCTGCGCTTGCCCTCCTTAGCTACTAGCGCATACTGTCTCTGCTCATTTCCCCCAAAGGACTTGGACATTAGTGCACACTGAACTGGCAAGTCGCTATAGTAACCCTAGGAGAATACTCTCTGTGGGACAAGACAACCCCCACCCCGACCACCCATCCCTACCTCCCGTACTTATTAGCAGAGATGAGCTAACAGAAAGTGATTGCTTCCTCTGTCCCCTTTCACACAGCAAACAGCACAAGCACACAACTATACACTTGTACGGCATACTGTGTTTGGCAAAGCTAACCGTCAGGAATGTTTGACATTCCCCTGTTCTGGGCGTTCATGTGGTTCCTCGGATTTCTTTCATAGCAACAAAAACAACATGGACATTTGTAGGTGCGAATTTAACTCGAGCTGGTAATGACGGCTGAAATGTTGTCGTGCTCTTTCAGAGACCCACTTGCAGAAACGAAGTCCACAGACGGCTCAGAATCTCTTACAAGAGGAGGTGGCACATACCGAGGATCAATCTGAGGTAACCTGGAGTTCTCTTTAAAGTTTCTTCCTGTAAAAAGAAGCCGTATTCTTCCAATACATACAGTCTCCCATCCCGAATAATCAAAAGTTCAGTCCTAGCATTTTTTTAAGCGTAACTCGTATTCCTTGCAGTATCACTTCCCAGCTAGCACTTGTACAAAGGGCCCATGTGGGTAGTAAATGGGATGAAATATGGGTCCCATATGAGATTGTCCATAGGTTCCAAAATGGCCCTATGTCACCTGCCCACATGAATTCATTTCCCATGTATGACCCATATAGGTGGCCCAACTGGGCTTGCCAATGTGGGATACACCTAGGTGACCCAAGTGAGCCCCAGTTAAGATGCTCATATTGGGCCCGTACCCACTTTTTGCCCATGTAGCCCAAACATAACCCACATGGGGCCACTATGGAACCCACGGACAGTCCCGTATGGGTCCCAACTTTCAGCCCACATATTACTCACATGAGTCCCACATACAATTATTGCTTATGTAATGCTAAACACAACAGAGTAAAAATGGATTGGGGGGGGAAATCCCTCTCAAAAATTGTGACCCAGAAAAGCATGCTGAGATCTTTAGAAACATTACGAACCCGATGTACAAAGCTGTTTCCATTTCCAGACGTAATTAGGCTACAATCTGTGCTGAAACGTTTCTAAAAAGAAATTGGCATATGTATATAAAACCATCCAGTTATTGCATTTTGGTGGAAAGAAGCATACAGATATGTTCATTCATTCAGTCATTTTCTAAGCCACTTCATCCTAATTAGGGTCACGGGGATGCTGGCACCCATCTCAGCCGACTCTGGGCGAGGGTGGGGTACACCCCGAACAGCTCACAAGGCCATTGAGGGGCCAACATACATGCAATCATTCACACTCACTCTCACACCTAGGGGTGATCTGGAACAGCTAATTAGCCTACTGTGCATGTTTTTGGACTGTGGGAGGAAACCGGAGTACCTGGAGGTATATGCAAATTCCACACATAAACATAAAGCCCGGAAATCGAACCCAAGACCTTATTGCTGTGAAGCGGATGTGCTAACCACTGCGCAACCGTACCGCCCATACAGATATGTGTTTTAATACATTTCACGTTTTAATACATCGGGTTGCTTTTGTCAAGCAGAGCATCTACTGCAAATTACCAGCATTTACATCAGATTTCTTCAAAACCAAAAGTAAAATAATTTCACGTATTAAACGTGACGCATTTGTCCTCTCCAAATTTCTGAGTCAGTCAACCACAGGAGAAATTGGACCCAGTTTCATTACACACTTTTATACAAAGCCATTTATTTTTTCTCACACTCACCCCACCCCATATTAATGACTTTACACACACCTTATTTGTCTATTGTTAACACATGTGCCGCTTTGTTACTGAATGTACATTGGTCACCTCACTGCTTGACCTTTTCCGCCATTTGGCAGCTTTTTAAACTGCAATTTGTGCGCCTCACCTAGAGCCCGTTTGCTATGTGGATTTTTTTGTGGGGCGTGAAATCGTCTTTAGTGCTGCACTTCATCATTTACACGACATCTGACCTGAAATATCTCACAAATCCGAAGAAATGTTGACGTTTTAATGGGAAATGCAGTGAGATGTAGAACACTGTTAATACCTGGATGTTTTGCTAAAACCACTGGACCATTTTAAAGCCTAAATTATTGATGTAAAGCAAGATGACTTCGACATCACAGTTTTAAAAGTAACGTGCTAGGAAATTTACAGCAGATAATAGAAGATAGCTAGGTCACTAAATATTAGCAATTCTGTGTTCTGATTGGCTAATATACTCCAAGGATATCATCATATACGGTGACCTGTGATGGGTAGTGACTTGTTCTAAACTAAAGTATTTCACAAAAGAACACACACACACACACACACACACACACACGCGCGCGCGCCCGCGCACACACACACACACACACACAC
>JAQMYF010000005.1:26368025-26389538 GCA_030014195.1 Neosilurus mollespiculum | reverse complement strand
ACAAGTTTAATTATGCAAATTCCTTCGATTTTAACTGAAATAGTAGTGTATGTTTCCTCTTGACACTTTTAGTATTCATCATCTCTTAATGACGAACTATTCTAACTCAGTACGCTGACTGTTAGACATTATCTTGCCTGTGGTTTTCATTAGTAATCAATAATCCGCGAGTAATCTATCAGTAAGTAATAATAAAAATCACATGTAAAAGTATAGTATAATATTGTATAATATAGTAAAATATAACTTAATGAAATATTACAGTTCTTGGTCATCTTCTCTCCTTTTGCGGTCGACTGCACAAATATAAACATATGTCTAATCTTATTTTATTTAGGAATTTACAATGTAATGTGTGCCAGAGAATTGCTGGCACGTTCCCCGTACCATCATTACAGAGTCATTTATTGAACAGAGAACCACGCAAAGGCTTCCTCATAAAGTCCCTACAATAATTACTACCTTGTCAATAATTAATATTTTATTTTCTCAATGACATCAGCAGCTGATGCTAATAAGAGTGTGCTGATTGATCGACTTGCCCTCAGGCTCCTTGGAGTCTGGCCTTAATATTCCTGCACTAATCCTTCACCCCCAGTCATGCTGGGAAACCCACTGCCTTTCCAAATGTTTAATGATGGATAGATTCTGTTAAAATGGATCACTTCCCTCCTTTTCAACTCAACTAAAAGCTTTATAGACTCATTCACATATGGGTTTGATGTTCGGTAAGAGGTCTTCTCCAATTAAATCCAGCGCGTACCGGACCTTTGTAGGCATTTTTCTCCTGCATATTCAAACGTAAGCACTGTCCCATGCAGAACACAGCAGAAGTTATTTAGCTCAAGTTGGGATTTGAAACAACTAGTTAGAATCACCATAATAAAGGAGCTTCGCCATCAAGTGTAATGCTACCAAATTGATAGTGTTTATATACATGCAATCAGGAGTAATCAAGCTTCGGGACTTTTTGTACACAAGGAAGGGCAAGAATTTGTGATGAGCTAATATACTTTCCTACCGAGAGAAGAAAAACAGGAAATGTCTCTGAAGTGATAGCAGAAATCCCACTAGACACAAGCTCCAGCTGGGAGGGGGACGGATATGTGCAATTAACCAGGAAAAGTTTGCTTTAAAGTTTAACCATTGCACAAAATCATTATGAACCATATGATTTTTCCAGAGCAACTTACATTTAATTTAATTTATACAACTCCGAAGTTTTGGGGTAAAGGTCTTGCATAATGGCCCAGCAGTGGTAGCTTGGTGGTACTGGGATTTGAACCTTCAACCTCCTGATCGATAATTAAACTATGCTACTTACACCACCGCCACCCCTGGAAAGTAAAACACATAGGCTATTTACTAGTCAACAGGCAATTTTAATATTGGCACCCTTAAGTGGAACCAATGGTACTGGTCCAGTGGAACATGCATAGCAGTCACAGTTTTCCTTTGCCCGAAGTTTCCTCTCATGTCATCTCAGGAAGTTTTTTCCACTGTGTCACCTCTGGCTTGCTCATTAGGGATCTAAATCCGCAACCGAAATTGCTGATTTGTGACACTTAAAATTGTTTGTGTGGTGGAAAAAAAAAACTTCTGCATTGCTCAGGGTGGGTTTTGAGGCTGAGGGAACTTCATTACATCTATATCTTAGGGTTTTTTTCCCCCTCTCACTGTTTAGAAGGATTAGGCCTTGAGTCTTTCTCCGCTGTCAGGGAAATAACTAAAGATCGTTGGATGGAGTAGACGAGTTGAAGTGACATTAATTTATGTTTGTGAGGAGCTGGGATCGGATATATCCCCTGGGATTATATGAGATACGCACAAGAGCCTTTGGACGGCTGTTTCTGCCACAGCTCCACCGCATTCTGAACCTGAAATCTAAGTTTACGCAGCATATCCTCTGATTCATCTCATCCAATCTCTCTGCTAATCTATTTCCTGGCCATGTGAGCATCTTGTTATGTAACAAGTCACTGCTCGCCGCACATTACCTCACCGGTGGTGTCGCAGGACGGAATTGCGCGGACAGGAACGGGAAAATTGACCACTACGCTTCAGGCAAGCTGAGGAACCCACAGACGTTTGAGTCAGAGTCTATGTGTGGGTGGCTGCCAGGACATATTAGGAGCCACACTGCTGTTAATCGACACGCACAACTCGCTCGGACAGGATTCAACTCAAACACATGTACATGTTCGCTCGTGTGAATCCGGGGTCGGGAAAACACACATGCGGTGATGTATGAAGGACAGGAATGTAGGGGTATGCAAGGACGCACACGTAGTACATACACAGAAATGTACATGCCTACAGAGATCACATTGATGTTCATTTCCCTGAATGATCCTCATGGATGTTTATATACAATATTCCTTCCAGCTTAATAAAAAAATATATAATAATTTATACATTATAGACTCCTATCCTACTTAAAAACTTTCTGTGAAATTTCTCCAAACATCTGCCTAAAAATAAATCTTCTCCATTTATCGGTGCACCTCAAACTCCCACGAGGTGGAAATGGTCTGGAAACTTCCAAATGTCCTGGAAGCCACACTAACTATAATACCCGTCCGTCAGGAGCACTCAAAGCCGATCCCTGGGCATTAGCTTGACGTCAACGTAATATTTAGATTTATATTTAAAACTCATTATTTATTTTACAAGCAAATCGTCAAGACAGAATTTTAGCAATGGGTTCTGCTTCAGAGTCTGATGTAACCATGGTGTAATAATTTGGAAAAAAAACGTATCCAGTGCAGAACGAACTTCATATCTATCTTCTTTCCATAAGATTCATTCATTCATTCATTTTCTGAGCCGCCTAATCCTAATTAGGGTTGCGGGGAGGCTTGCGCCCATCTCAGCCGACTCTGGGCGAAGGCGGGGTACACCCTGGACAGCTTCTTTCCGTAGCATTGTATACAATTGTATTCTAATGGTAGGTTGCTAGTTCTACATGTTTTATGGTTAATGTTGTTTAACTACCACTGAAATGGCTAAAGACTTAAACAAACATGTAATTACGTTACCTATCTCAAAATCAACGTTACCACGGCACCTACCTATTGTGTGGCCCATGCATAGCACTATCCTTACTCACTTCTCATGAAGTTCGATACCAAAATGTCTGGTCACATGATAAAACTCTTATTTACTAAAGTGGAATTCGTGTGATGTATTGAAAACAAAGTTGGGTCGAAAGCCAGCACGGTGGAGTAGTGGTTAGCATGTCCGTCTCAAAGCAAGGTGGCCCTGGGTTCGATTCCCAGACACGGGCGTTTCTGTGTGGCGTTTGCATGTTCTTCCCGTGCTTGCGTGGGTTTCCTCCAGGTACTCTGATCTCCTCCTACAGTCCAGAGATATGCACATTAGGCTAACTGGCTATTCCAAATCGACTCTAGGTGTGAGCTGTTTAGTGTGTACCCCATCTTCGCCCAGTGTCGGCTGAGATAGGCACCAGCGTCCCTAGGATTAAACGGTTCGGCAAATGAATGACGGTTGAGTTTTAGTTAAAAAATAATAATAATTAAAAAATAATAATAAATAATTATATTTCGTAATAAAGGGTTCAATTTCATATTAAAAGTGGCTAGTAGGCATTTTTTATTTGGAACTCTGCCTTACTATTGAAACTATATCATTGAATAATGAAAGGTATTATTCTTAAAGCCATACAGATTGCTAAAGAACACTGGCCAAGATTCAACGTCAGCGTCAAATTCGTAAAATAAATATGTACGAACAATCCCTGCTATTAAAAAGTGTTAGTTTAATCCTGAGGTCACACCAGTTTGTAATGAGTAGTTATTAACAGTTAATGATATTTGAAGCAATTCTTTATTTTGTATACGAGTAACAAAGCTTAAGCATGTCAAGGATGTAATTGCTGCCATGGCAACAACTAGCATTGCTACGAGTGATGCTGTATTTTTATTTAACAAATAAAACATGATAAAATTTGTTGTTTTATAAATATAATTAAAACAGTAGGGTGATGAGCAGCACGGTAGTGTAGTGGTTAGCACGGCCGCCTCACAGCCAGAAGGTCCTGGGTTTGCTAATTTGCCAAACCGCTTACTCCTATTACGGTCATGGGGAGGCTGAAGCCTATCTCAACCGCACTGGGTGACAATCTGAGCAACTCACCAGACCATCTCAGGGCCAATGCACACACAACCATTCACACTCACACTCACACCTAGGGGCAATTTGGAACAGCCAATTAGCCTACTGTGCATGTTTTTGGACTGTCGGAGGAAACCGGAGTACCCAGAGGAAACCCTCCGCAAGCACAGGAAGTACATACAAACTCCACACAGAAACACCCCAGCCCAGGACCTTCTTGCTGTGAGGCGGACATGCTTACCACTACACCACCATGCCGTCAAAACACTCATTTACTTCATTCAAAATACTGTCAGTGTGGACATGTTAAGGGACCCAAATCTCAGAAATAGCTATCCCATGTACCCTTTTTATTCAATCTATCAGTGGAATCAACAGACTTTTGGGAATTCCGTGACGGATTGCCTTCAAACTGGAGACCCCTTACAAGAGGTGTCAAATTAATTTTCAGTGAGGGCCACATCACTATATTTTAAGGTGATCAGTGGCCGAATTATCACTTAACATCCATTCTAAAAGGGCAACCATAAAATCTGCCTGGCAAAATGATTTGTTTAGGTATTTGTCCTCTATCCCTTTATTCACTTACATTTCCTGATAACGCTTTACAGCAACAAGCTAGCACACAATCCTTCTTGAGTCATGAATGACTAGCTGTTTACTTGAAATAGGCTGCTGACACCTAGTGGCTGGATGATGAATTAGGTTTCATGGTAATGGCTGATGCAAAGAATGTACGATAATCATATTCCTTGAAAACTCTTGCGGACCTCATGACATGAGCTGGTGGGCCTTGAGTGAAATGTGCCTTACAATAATGTCAAATAAACATCTGTTATAATGAAACTGCTATAATGGAAGGTATATCTAGGTCAAATAGTATATAAGTTATAGCAGGAACTGTTGTCAGAGCTGCTGCTAAAGGACGTGAGAAGTGAACAGGACTGTGGTGTAGATCTATAGAAAAAAATGTATTCTAGTGATGCTATGAAGTTCAAGTAAATGAGCAGACTTTTTTTTTTAAAAAAATTATTTATTTATTTATTTATTTATTAGTTCTGCAATATCGAGTGGACTGCAGTAGAAACTGCAGAGATACACAAAGAGTCAAGAGTGATGGTGTTATATATCCTGATATACATTCACCCCCATGTCCCAGGACTCATCCCATTAACGTGAACCTTAGGGTCAGCAAACCATTAAACATTAACAGCATTATGGATTGTTGCTGTGATAGGATTTGCACATGCGGTGTGTGTGTGTGTGTGTGTGTGTGTGTGTGTGTTAGTTCTGCAGCACAGGTCTGTTTCATTAATTCAGAAGCTGAGGGACCACAGTTCCTTTAAACAGCACTATGTTTCATGGAGGTGTGTGTGATTAGTGAACGGTGCTCTGTTCCCACATTAAGGCTTGCCTCTGTGTGACAGGCATTTCAATGCTTCTCACTTACACACAGCATTCCTTTACCTAGGAGTTATGCTTAAAAAAAAAAAAAAGACAGAGGGGGAAAAAGACAACAAACAAAAAAAAAAGGGGGGGGGTTTATCAAATGTCACCTGGGGCAACAGCGTCTGTTTGCTGCACACACAATGAAAGGGTTACAGCATGCATGTGGAATGTAAGCCCTCATTGGGAACGTGTGGGTGAGGTGTGTGAGTGTGTCTGGGTGTTTCCCAGGTGATGAATGCAGAGTGCCCGGGAAAATGCGTGTGGTTGACATGGAAGAATATATTCAATGAGATTCGGACTCCACCTAAAGGCAGACAATCGATTGGAAGGCTTATTTAATAGTTATTACGTGCTATTGTGTGCGTGCCTATGATTAGCATCCATTGTGTGATTTTTGTCTATGGTGTGCTGCCCTTCATAAAGCGGACTGCTTATCTGCTTTCTAGTCCATACAAGATATATTTAGGGCTATTAAAACTGTTACATGAGTAAAAACCATAGATATATAATGTATAAGATACACCAATCAGCCATAACATTAAAAACATTATGATCACCGGTAGGTGAACGGTCAGTTCTCAAAGTTGATGTGCTGGAAGCAGGAAAAATGAGCAAGTGTATATATAGATCTGAGTGAGTGCAACAGGCACCACATTGTGACTGGATCAATTCATCTACAAAGCGGCAGGTCTTGCAGGTTGCTCCTGGAATGCAGTGGTAAAAACCTACCAAAGGTGGCCCAAACAAGGACAACCAGAGAACATGTAAGGGTGTCATGAGTGCCCAATGCTTGCTGATGCACATTGTAGGCTAGTACGTCTGGTCTGATCCTACAAAAGAGCTACGGTAGCACAGACCCGTGAGACTGTTAATGATGGCTATGATAGAAAGGATTCAGAATGCACAGTCCTTTTTGAGGCATGCTGGTGTAGCAAAATAATCAACGACACAGTGGTGTGATGTAAACCAACCCAAGGCAGAGTTGTCTTTGGTTGTCTTTCCCTCTATAAACAGGCAAACGTCAACCTGAAGTGTTTTATTAGTCTTACACCACAATATGCAGACGCTAACCTTCTTTGTTAGCTAGTTCCTGCTATTCTCTAAGTAACAAGCGACAATTCATGCTAACATGAGATACTCACTCTCTCACCCACTCATTTGCCAAACCGACTAATCCTACTAGGGTCACGCCTATCTCAGCCGACACAATGGCCGAAGGCAGGGTACACCCTGAGCAGCTCGCCAGACCATCGCAAGGGCCAACACACACAACCATTCTCACACACACTCATACCTAGGGGGTATTTGGAACAGTTAGCCTCATGCGCATGTCTTTGGACTGTTGGTGAAAACTGAATTACCCAGAGGAAACCACGCAAGCACAGGGAGAACATGCAAACTCCACACAGAAACGCCCTCACCGAGCCTGGGACCCAAACCCAGGACCTTAGGATTACACACATGTGAAGGTGAAATGATTCCAGGTGCATCATACAGCTGGTTTCTTATATTTTTTATTGCTTTTTACCACATAAACACTTGTGGTAGCATCACATATGGCCACAAATGAACGACTTCTCTCCTCATCTTTTCATTTGTGCACTATATGATGGGTCAATGTGCAGTAGAAGTGAAGCATTAAAACGGCAGTGCTTGGTTTGTCCGCTGGGTGGCAGTGCGCGCAGCTTATCGCATGGATTTATTTACACTAACAACACGAAGAAGACGGGCAAGCTCGAAAACATGGCGGCGTCTTCGAGCGACTCTCAGGCTGAGAAGCCTCCTAAGAAGGAGTCACAGCCTTTAATCATCACCAAAACCCTTGCAGAGGAGCAGCGGCTCAAACTGGAGAAACTAATGCGCAACCCGGTGGGTTTTTATCCTCAGCTAGTTAGCCGCATGCTAACGGTTTAGCTTGTAGCCGAGCAACAGGACATGTTTACTGGTTACAGAGTTGAGCTAGAACGCCTCCTGTCGTTAGCTAGCGGTGATTGTGTGGTTTAGGAGGTAGATAAAATTAGGAGCACGATTAGATGTGATGATATTTTACAGGATAAACCGGCGCCGATACCGGAAAAGCCGAAAGAATGGAATCCGCGCGGGCCCCCGGAGTTCGTGCGTGACGTCATGGGTAGGTTTTCAGTGATTGGCTGTCTGTTTATTACTGAACAATAGAGTCGAGGATGTCGATATCACGATTTTAATCAATTATTTAAAATTATGGATGGTTGGATTTTTTTAAATTTACTGACTATTGCTGTTTATTTAAGAGTTCTGAATAAAATATTAGCATATTAGTTAGCAGAATGTACTTGTTTTGGAGGATGTCGGATTGGTCACGTGACTTCCTTGGCAACGCAGGTTGCCAGGTAACTGAGATATACCACTGCGAAACATTAAACCGGGCTGAAATGACTGAACCTTTTGTTTGCACCCTAAACAATATGGTCTCGGTTTATTTCCACTCGTCACGTGATTCGTGACATCACGCCGACATCCTCCATGATGGTAATAACCATAACTCCATCTTTAAACAGGCTCCAGTGCCGGAGCGGGCAGCGGCGAATTCCACGTCTACAGACACTTGAGGCGGCGCGAGTATCAGAGACAAGACTTTCTGGACCGGATGTCTGAAAAGGTATCAGGCTTTGGTTTCACATATTAAGTGGGTGGGATTTGATTTCCAGATACACAGAAGTGTCTGTACTATCGATGTTACAGGGTCACTCAATGTCAGCGTAACCAATAATCATATAACCTTGATATTGAGCGTCTCAGAATTTGCTGGGACAGTTCCTATTAAGACATGGATGCGTGTAGAATACACTTCCAAAAAGCCAAAGCTATGGTCCTCTTTAATTTTGGACTTCCTGCCCCCTTTTGGACTCCGTGGATGACTGTATTGATTTGGCATGGTTTTTGATAGACCATAACTTTAAGTCTAGACAACATAGAAGTCTGAAACTTGGTACCCCAGCTAATTTTTGATAAAATAGAATGAGTTGCGTTGAGCAAATAAAATCTGTAATACATACAGCCAAGATTTGTATCATTATGTGGTGAAAATGTTATTTTTCTAAGAAATTATCTCCGTGGTCAATCATCATGTTCATCTATAGAGGGTTCTGGTGGACTTCTCTGAAGGAAGTGGACATTTTTGCACAGAATGTAGGGTTTCCTTGGGATGATGAATGCTATAATCCACAGAGTATAGCCTACATATTAAGAATCAAGGGAAATATGACATGTTTCTACGCCTCCATGCACCCATTTTATTATCCGAATATGAAAAATCTTTTTCTGTAATCAAAAGTTGTTAGTCTCTGAAGGACCACGACCTTATAATGAAGCACCTAAGGCCAATCTTAGATTAAAGCTAGCCTGAAAATTAGCTGTCATACCAAATTTCAGACTTTTGTGTTGTCTAGATGTAAAGTTATGGTCTATCAAAACTGTTCCAAATTAATATCGTCACCCAAGAAGTTCAAAAGGGGTCGGAAGTCCAAATTTGAAACTTTGGAACCACTTGGAATTTTTGGAAGTATATTCCTCACACACACACACACACACACACACACGTATATATGTCTAAATAGGAAATTTTCCAGCGGATTCTGAGATGGTTATTGTGGGGCCACTGTTTGACTTGACATGGAATGACTCTACACTAAGCATTTCATGTGTACAGAACATACCCCTCATTTTAAAGCAATCTGATTTGGTGCTAGTTGTAGTGCAAGGAGCTGTGAGAATTCTTGGATTACTAGTAGGTCACGTGATCATGAGTATGTAGACTATATGTTCAAGGAAGACCATGCATTATTTTTAGGTATTATATACCGTTGCATGATGTGTTTTGATGGTTTATGTGAGCAGTGTGTTTACTTCCTGAAAATAAACCACTGCTGTGTTCTCTGCTAATTTAGCAAAAACAGGACGAAGGATATCTGGAGAAAATTAAGGAAAACCAGCAGGCTGCTGAGGAGAGGACCGCTAAACGCAGGAAGAAGAGGTGCTCTGATGTCTATTGTTTATTTTAAGCGATTAAAAACCTTCGGAAGTGTTAAGATAAAATTTTTTATGAGAAACGATCCAGCAGCGATGCTAAGAATGACAATCAAATCCAGAGACTCTTATTATTGTTTGCCTTTGTTAAACCATTGCCTGCTTAAAGATAAGCACTGTTCATGAACGTTATTCTGAGCTGAGGAACTTTTTGCTACTAAAATAAAGCTGATGAAGACGTCACTGACTCTGATGTAAATATTTTTAAAGCACAAGAAAACCCTAGTTGCCTCTGCTAGGAGGTTTAACCCCTAAACTGGTACAAGAAACAAATTCAGTCAAATGTTTTGGGAAGATGTTCTTAAAAATTGTTTCGAAAATCCCAAGATTTGCAAAGTGAAGTTTATGTAAGGGAACTTGCTGGAAAATTTTGAATAAATAAATAAAGGGTGGAAGGAGCCCATTTGTAATAAAATTATGCAACGTCCCTGTATGTAGGTGAGAGATTTTCTTTTCCCACCTTATGTTAAGGTCAGTCAAGGGTGCCAATAATTCTGGAGTGCACAGTTGTTCAGTGATAGGGATAAAATTCTAAAAGTATCAAACATGACATTCACGGACAAATATAGAGCATGTAATTTGATCAGATACAAAAGAAAAAGTAACAATAAAGGAGAGAAAGTGATGCAACATTAGGAAACTATCAAAAAGTAATATAGACTTTACGAGCATTTAAGGAATGCGTATACTTTTCTTGTTTAGAGAGAAGCTCAAGCTGAAAAAGTTGATGTCCAAAAAAGCCAAACAGGAGAGCACCAAGCCAGCAGGTACATTTGATCCTTCCTACATTCCCGTTTCATATTTAATACTTTTAAACTCCACCGAATGGTGATTTAACCGATAAATACGTCTCCACAGAGTCTGATAAGGAGGAAGAAGAGTCCTCGGCGAGTGAGAAGGAAGAAGAGGTGGAGGAAAAGCGAGACCGGGAGGACGATGCTGAGGAGCCCAGCTTCGTCATGGGGAAGAGGTGACTCCTGAAGAGTCGTAGCATGAAAGCGTCATGGTCCTGAAAACTCCCTGTGAAAGAGTTTTAAACACCTTCAACATGGAAAAACAGACTTATTTATTAAAAAAAAAAAAAAAAGACAATGTTCTTTTTGTGTTTTTTGGATTGTACATATTGTATTTTAAATAAACAATAAAAAAAATCAAAATGTTTTTACTGGTGTGTTTTCTTTGAGCACGATTGGGGAAAATTTGTTTTCAATGTATGACATGAAGAAACTCGGGTCTTCTCACCTAGTTCTATTTCCCAAAGCTCTACTTAGACCTTTTACGCTATTGTTAAAAAGCAACACAACATTTCAAATTCAAGTAAAGCCTCCAGTTCACATTTTATGCTGAACAACCATGAAACTGCATTTCTTTAACCACAATAACCAGAGGACGAAAACATGAGTTTGTAGCTGCTTGGCCTTGACGCTTACTACATATTTTAATCCCTGTATGTGTGGGTTTTTTTTTTTATTTTTTTTTTTTTAATTGAACCATGAAATTAAAAATGTATGCTAAATCATCGCACAGGGTTGAGTCAGAAGGAAGCAATTATGTTTATTAGCACATCTATCTAGTAAATAACCATTTCCTGAACCGTTGCTATGACCAAAAGTTATGTAAGGAATGAAACACTTTAAGGTGTGTAATTAAGTAAAACCGAAACACTTTAAGGTGCGCTGTTAAAGGAACATCAAGCCCAGAGTTACTCTTATAGCTCTGAGGATCATTATCTTTAAACTCAACGTAATCATGAGCTCCATGAGCTGTGAACCTTTTTAGAATCTTCTATGTTGTTTGCATAAGTATGACCTAAAACTTCAGATTTTCATATAAATCCTAAAGGTTAAAGATTAAAGAGAACCGAATTAAAAATACGAGATGAAAACTTATACGTATATTGAGGAACATCATCCAGTATTACATCTGTGAGCAGGATGAGTGATTCATTTGAAGGTGAAATTAGAGTTAGGTATGTTCAGTTATTGTGATGTCAATCAGGCGTTCAATGAGCATCCTGTTTGAATTAAAGAACAGTGATTTGGCGAAATGTGATCTTTATAAAACATGTTCGCCAAAGTGTATCATGGCCATAACGAAAGAGATTTATGAGGACCTCTGAACAAGAGCTGATGATGCTCGAAAGTGTTTGGACTCCACCAATTCACAGTCAGACAGACAGAAATTCAAGACCATTATTACCCTCTCCAGGGGAGGTTGACCAGCAAAGATCATTCTCACAGCAAAGTGTAAGAAAAGGCGGAGAGTTCCGAAACGAATCCAGGTTAGCGCCTAAGCAACTAAGCAGCACCTTCAAGGGAACACTCAACAACAATGGCGTACATGGCAAGGTTGCAAGAAGAAAGCCACTGCTCTTCAAGGAAGGATAACCAGTGAACATGAAGAGTGTCATGTGTGCTCAAGGTTCAGTGAGGCACTTTGAAGGCTAGTATATTTGGTCTAATCCCGCAGAAGAGCTACTATAGCACTAACAGCCGAAACTGTTAATGCTGGCTATGATAGAAAGATGTCAGAGTATTGTACCATGCTGTGTGGGGGGTTGCCTAGCTGCAGACCAGTCAGTGGTGTTAATGTTATGGTTGATTGGTGTAAGAAACTTATACTATCTGTGGTAGTGGTACTATCATAGTTTGGGCCTGTTTTGCTGCATCTGGGCCAGGACAGCTTGCTTTAATTCAAACCACTAAAATTCACAGAAATATTCAGCAGCGGATCATTTTCTTCAATAAATGATGTACTATGTATTTGTTTAATCGGGTTCAAATGGCTCACAAACTTTCAAACAGCATTACAGTTGCATTTAATAACAGAACGTTCATGAAACATTTCCTGTTCGTATCTCAACGCTTTAACAGTTGTTCTTTCAACAACATCTGTCTCCTGAAATTAATAAGTCAGAAAATTTGCAGATTGTCAAAGAAGTCTTCTTGCTTAGGGGGAAGAAAATCTTGGACTGTAATAAAAATTGCATGCAGTAAAAGTTGTGTCTTCTCAGAGAAAACGTAAGCTTTTTATTGTCAAATAGAACTAGCAAAGTGGATGGGAAGGAGCTGTTGCTCAAGCAACTAATCAGATTCGAGAATTCAACAGCCAACAAATAAATATATCCATTTTATACAGATTCCCTTTTTTTCCCATTCTCTTTTCCGTGTCCTGTGAAAAGCTTCCCAAAGGGTCTGTAGCTTGACACACACATATTTTCCTTTTTTCTTTCCTTCTTTTTTTAAAAAGGAAAATTTTTGAATTTCAGTTGTATGTATATAAATATTTGTCTATGAGCAATTATCGCTCAATCCGAGTATTACTTTCATTACTCCCACCCCCCCGCCCCCTCCCCTGAATCCCATCCCCGACAGCAACAAACCTTCAGCCACGGCTGTACAATATCATCATAGTCTTATGAACTAGGTATTAAACTAAATGTTAGTTTATGCACATTCTTTATCTTCAGGAGGCCGGGCCTGCTTGTTGGTTTCCTGTTTCACTGCTCTGACTGTGACTCTGATTTCTCTGAGTTTTTTTTTTTCCTTAGGTGAACTGAGTCATAATAAACAGTGGAGTTGTGTCTATGCAGGCCCTGGACAAGCTGGTTTCACCCATCCCTTTCAATTCACCTGGGTATTCTCAGAAGACATAGTATTCACATTCGCTGTGCTTGAAAAATATTCAAAATATTCTCCTTCTTTTTTCTGACTGATGTTATTCCTCTGGACATATGACAGTTTGTTTGTTTTTTAAATGACTTGCTTAACCAAATGGTCTTTCAGTGTATCTAAGCATAGTGGTGCTGCTCAGTCACCATCACCTTGGGTGGTAGTGTCTGCTCTGTGATATCAGTGAGTGTGTAGGTCATGTGACATGTGGCGGAACATAGGGACAGAGGGATGTGAAGTCTGGCCCCCGGTAGAGCTTTGCTAGGTGGTCACCCATTACATAGGACTTCCCACAATAAACTGCATCCGCCATTATTTGTACCGTGCACCACGTTGTGGAAGAAAACAAACAGCAAATGTTGACTCTCCCTTTTAAGACAACGGATGTTTGTGTTTGTGTGTTTGCGCTCGGAGGAAGCCTTTTCCACTCTGATGTCAAGTGTCTCTTGTCTACATGCTTGCACCTATGTGTGGTTTGATGAATTAGAAACTGGGTCTTCGGGCTTCAGGGCTTTGTATCATTTTGATATGGCGACATGACCAAAGTGTAGGTCAAACAAAACGCACCTGAACCATCCTTTGATTTGTCAGGACATTGTCATTTGCACCTCCCAGTTTCCACTAGGAATGCAAACACACACACACACACACACACACACACACGCTCCACTCCCTTTAACTGTTATATCCTCTTCTTACCATGGGAGGGATAATATTTAATGGAAAGTCTTTTAAGTGGTAAAACCTGCCAGGTTTGATCCACACAGCATTTTATGACAAGAAGAACACAGTGTCGTTATTACTGGACTCCAAAATGAAGGCTTTCCTGGTGGTCTGTTTGGAGTGTATGATGCTCCTCAAGATCTCTGCATTGAGTAAGTATTTTTTTCCCCCTCCTTTATTACTAAAAACAATTTACATTTGGGGTTTTGTTCGTGTTATTTATTGTATTATTTTTTATCCTGAAAATTAGCTCATAGCACTAACATGGTCTTCAGCATATAAGTTTAATGACAAGATTAAAGGCTTTGTAATGGAAGCAATGTTTACGCAGATAAAACTCCACGCCTCACCGTTTGTGCTTTGGAAGAAAGCCAAGCGAAAATTGTTTGAACCAAATTTGTCCATTTTCTATTGTCCTGAAAATATTTTATATCTATCTGTCTGTCTATCTATCTATGCATACATACATATATACATACATACTACTTGGCCAAGGGTTTGCAGACACCTGACCATCGCACCCTAAATGCTTGCTGAGCATTCCATCCCAGATGTATTCCCCCTTTACTATTAGAACACCCTCCACTCTTCCGGGAAGGCTTTCCACTAAATTCTGTAGTGTGCTCTCGTTCGGGAGTCAGGAACTATCATTGGATGAGGAGGCTTGGCATTCCAGTTCATCCTAAAGCTGTTGTTGGGGATGAGGATGGGAATTTTTGCAGGAGACTTTGCTTCTTTGATTCCAAGCTTTGCAAACTGTCTCTTAATGGACAGGGAGATCCTTTAGTTTCTGTGAAGAAAAGTTTTAATGCTACAGCATTTGAAAAGATTTATGCAATTGTGTTTTCTAACTTTGACCATGTAGTCTGTCTGTCTACCTATCTGTCCATCCTTCCATCCATCTATGTGTCTGAGAGAGAGAGAGAGAGAGAGAGAGAGAGAGAGAGAACCTACCCAGTTTTCAGTGTACTTACGTAATAAAAGTGAAATCCACAACGTTTCTGAAGAATAAGGATATTTTCAATATCAGCTGATATCATGTACTTGTATTGTAGGCATTTATTTAGTTTCCTGGTCAGTGCAAATCAATGCAAAGTCCATTTGCAATAATGAGATATTTCCTTCCTAATGGGAGGCTCGATTAGTTGTTTGATGAAGATGAAAAGTCACCAGATTTCATTCTTATCTCAGATTTATGAAGTGGAGCGGAAAGTACAGGGAACGTATTTTAAAAGAATCAAGGCCAACTCCAGAAACTTGTATAAAGTCATGGTGGCACTTACTGTTGGCATTTCCTTTAATTTACATACTGGGAAAGCACCAACTTTTTTTGGTGTGGGTATTCACATACTCTTCAAAAAAAAAACTAATTTTGGCTGCGTACTTGACACTTTACCATGTGGGGCTTTTTGTTCTCCACGGATCCTTCTTTGTGGATTAGTCATTTCGGCCACATCAGGCCACACCATACACTCCCATACTAAATATTCGCTCTGTGTACCCCACCTAGAGTGGTGTTCATTTTAACATATTGTTTCTGTAACCCTGATCTTTCATTTGTTGCAAAATCTCATGTCACCCACACCGTGAACTGGGAGTGGCAGTCACCAATCCCTGTCAATTAATTATGACACATAAATTGTGCAATTATTTGGGTGGTTTTGGAAAAAAAAAGGTTTTTGTTTGAAGTGTTTTCATGTTAGTGTGAACTTAATATTTGCCTTTCATTTTGCGACATGTTTTAAATATAGATTTAAAGTCTATTTAAAAGGTACAGTAACTTATATCATGCTAGATATCTCAGACGCTCACTGCTCAGTTTTCAGGCGTGTTTACTGTGGGAAAGAAGCCGTTATAATCGAACACTGACAGAAACTCAAGACAAGACTGAACTTGTATGTTAACACTTGGTTCAGTGGCAAAGCTACTTCAACAGGTCTAAAAGTAAACACTTACGTAAAGATCTAACAGACAACACGATGATCTGACAAAAACCGCCAAAATTACACACTTGTTGTATTGAACGGATCATATTTATTTAATGTAAATACTTCAGAATAGGGGACTCAGTGTATGTACTTGAGTGATAAACTGGTTGTAGTGGTTTAGATCTTGATTCTTGAAATGACCCTTTTATTAACTTTTTGTTTAAAGACAAATAAATAAATAAACCAAACATGTCAATTAATTGTCGAAACCCACCCATAAATAAAATTCATCTCTTATCGAAAAGTTCAGTTAACCCTTTAAAGAACATATTTGTGTTCAGTAAAAGGAAATTATTAAAAGTGGTGAACATTCTGAAATTTATGGTTGTTGTTTTTTTGTTTGTTTTGCTAATTTAATATATTTATCTATAGACATACGGGTGTTTTTAGTTAGCTAACACGGAAACATTGACACACTGAACACTTTGCGCACGCACTTTGATAAATTTTTGAAAAACATTACTCATGATTTATTACAGCTAATGTTGTTAAAAATGTTATGTTAGAAATGATAATTTTATTGTTTTTATTTTACTTTTGATCACTGAATTATTGTAATCTTAGCAGTGGTTAGGAATTCCTTAATCTCCACCCTTTTACTTAACTATATCACATCATACATCCCTGAGAATCTTGTTTGCTGATATACAAGCTGAGTTATGTAGCATTAAGTAAAGTTTGACTTAAAGTCATTTAATTTCTGTATTTATAAACAAAAATCTCAGTTTCTAGATTATTTTATTTATTTATTTTTTGCTCAACATATTTCAATGGGATTTGTATGTTTTGCGAACAATACCCAAAGAAAACCAGGCACTCTGGGAGTGCAAACCTCAGCAATCTCTCATATGAACCGAAACATCAAAATTTCTCCTTTTTCACAATGTTAAAGAATCTTTTAAACAATTCCAGGATCCAAACTTTGGTCGGGATCATGTACAAAATCTAATGAAGCCTTTCTCATCCACAACGTCACCTATGGTTGAAATCCATACATAACTTTTTTGCATAATCCTGCTAACAAAGGAACGCACAAATTGACGGTAAAATATAACCGTGGCAAGGTAAAACACTTGTAAACTATCAGCAATCAACTAGCAATGGTCGAATTTGATATCTAGAGTTTAAAGGAAAGTGTTTGCCTTAAGCTTGCATGAGCGCTGAACACACCAACCTATGCCTTAATCAATCGCAGCACACTCTTACCACAGTGAAGTAGTAACATATCGCATAGGACTTTCCTAGGTCCAAGAGAAATCATACATTTGCACATGTGTTGCCCCATGTAACACCACCCGCCAACCTGTGTTCAGGCATCCTTACATATATGGTAAAGAGCACTGGTCACGTGTTTCAATTTTTGCTTATAGCGAAATGCATTAAGGAGTCTTCAATTCTTCGAAAAACACTCGAGGTATCCTTTTCGTTCAATTTGTCCATTGAATTAACAGAATTTCCTTTCCTTTCCTTTTAGTCTCTCAGCTTTCTTAAACCCTGATGTAAATTGTTACCACTATTAACTATTTGTTTTCCTCCAGGGATTAGAATATGCAATTTTTAATATGACCTGTCTGGTTAACCATGTTCATTTTGTTCAACAGCTTCAGTTAATTTCACACCAACCCCTTCATCAGACGTAGTCGCACCAGTCACTGCCAACACTGTGTACCTTGATAAGCCATATTGTTACTTTGACAATGTCGGTGACGCAACCTGTTCTAGCCCAAACACATGTAATGTATGGCTGGTGGCTGCTCGGGACTCAGGTGAGTTTTGTTTCATACATCTTAAATTACACGATTTCACAGTGGAAGTCCAACAACATGGTGTAGTTTAGGCCTGTTTATTATTTTTTACAATAACTTATTGCCAGTTCAATTTTCCAAAAATTTTTCAAAATTACTTTTCGAAATATTTCCATTGGATATGAGCTTGTGAGCACTACAAATATACTGACGCTAACTCACAACAAGCTTCCATTTCAGTGCTGTGCTAACAATTTAAAGAGATCTTGTGTGAAATTTCTATAAAAGCCTTTATATATATATACTGTTTTATTTGTGTCTTTTTTAAATTAAAGAATGATTTCAGCTGATATGAAATATTGCTGCTTCTGCCCCACCCCCCCCACCCCACCCCCTTCATCATAGCAAGAGACACATTCGACAGCGACAAAACCATTTCAAATTTCCTCAGCTTGTCTCCGTATCCAACTGCTTTTGATTCTGGACAGAAGAATTACTTTCTGACTCAGGTTGGTCCTCAAAACAGTTTCGCCTGCTCAGCCAATCGACCTACACCTTCCTACTTCCTAGTTGGAGAAAATGGTGCTTGCACTACCACTAACTGCAATGGCGTGATGCCCAAAGGCTCAACAATGAGGTAGTCCAGGATTTATGATCTTTTTTGCTGTAGTTATCTGTAGTAAAACATACAGTATTTATTGCTAGTTGCTGATCATCTTCATGCTTTTATCTATTGTTATTGTTCCCACCCTAGTTTTAAGTATCTTCTTGTCAATTCTGCCAACAATCTTGTTGCTGAAACGAATTGGTCTAACAACATGACTCTGAAAACTGGTAAGGAATCATCAATCCTCTAATGCACTGATAGGAGCACGTCATTTAAATAAACCCAGCAGAACTTCAAGTCATCATGTTTCTTTGTTTTGTTTCTGCAGTAAAAGATCCAAACGGCCTTGGTAGCGGTTATGCTGGAAGGTCTGCAGCAATGGTGGTGATCACGACAATTCTTTCAGTAGCTGCGGGTCTGCTTTTGCTAATGCTTCTCATTGGATTGATTCTGGCCTGGTAAGTCAAAAATGATTACTATTACCAGTGGTTATAGAGGAGGATAAATCTACTGTTTGATTGGATGTAATCTTAGTCCATCTCTCTTTAGTAGGTAATAGAATACCTACCTCATGTTCCATACACCCATCTCATTAATCTACAGTTTGGGCTAGAAAGAAATCAGTCCCAGCCTTGCTTCTTCATAACATACAGTGTTTTTGAAACATTTGATCTTAGCAAGACAGATGGGGGTTTATACCAGAGGCTGGTATAATAAATATGTTTAAGAAAGATCAGGTTCAATTTAGACCTAACCAGACATATGATCATTGCCCAAAGGTTAACATTTTTTATTTTAAAGCCCCATTCATTATAAAAAAAAAAACATCTTGACATACAGATGTCTCAGTCTCAGCATACTACAAAAGTCTGCCATCAAATCAGGCTTTGCATGCTTTGTGCTGTTCTTAAAGCGAAGGTTTAAATGCGAGTGAGAAGTGTTTTTAAAAGAAAAGAAAAACGCAGGATACTGTCCCCTGTAGCCATGTTGTCACTCTAATTTGAAAAACTAACAGAAATGTTCCTCTTTCAGCTGCTACAGCAAACAGAAAACACAGTCGTACAACACCAATGTAAGGCGCGAGACTTCATTTATAGGATCCCTTCGTCTCCCCAGCTACGATGTGCACCACCTGAAGAGCCCTGCTCCCTATGACAACCCTGTGTATGAGCAAGAATTCAAGAAGAGGTACACCACAAGTTCCACCCTGCCCCAGAAAACCACAACAGTTGTCACCACGGTGTACAATGACTCTCCAGACGAAATCATCCTCGAGAAAGAGGGGAAAATCACCATACCAAGCCACAACATTGCAGACTATTAACTCATCTAATGTCTTTAGTGTACTCTTCTTTATTGAAAAAAAAAAGTTTTACTAAATTGTTTCAATACACAATTTGATCACCTATTTCTGATAAACATCTGATTTGAAGATTCTTTTGAATATTATTACTACTATATTTACTATTAATAATATCAATATGAAGAAATATTCAATTCTAAAAGTAATATAATAATATTTTGAACAGCGTAGTAAACTTTAAACTTTATGGAGTAAATCTGTAAGTATAATTATATTACTTCTATTTTTCTACTTCATGAAAAATGTTAAATTTTATTTTATTTTTTTTATTTTTTATTTTTTTAATAATATAATACAAATTAGGCCCACTCAAAAATACATTTTGGTCTATAAATAATTTCAAGCTTGGAGTATGATCTGTTTAATAGTTTTAAGAGTCACATTCACATTTTAATTCATTGAAACTTCACTCTTAAGTTAACCCGAGTTTCTCCTCCTTTTCCGCACACATTTTCTAAGCTATTACCAAAAAGTATATTTTAGAAGCGGTATTGGGGCTGATTAAGCAAACCTTTGCTGAAAGCAGTGTACACAGCAGTAAATAAAATAGCGGTTTATATAGGGATGGATTAAGTACTGAGAAATAATACTTAAATGAAAGTATAGAAAATGTGTCAAGTCGAAATGCATGAAAAATGTAAAAAGTACATTTTTAACTGATGAAATTCAATTAATATTATGTTTTCTAGCTGAAAGCAAGTTTACACTTTAAAATTGTTTAGTTTTTTTTATTATTACTATTATTATTTTATTGTATTAAGCAGAAAATTAGCTAGAAATTAACTTGCTGCCTAAACAATTATGCTAGCTATTTAATCAATGCTGGTGTCAACTTGCATTAGCAAAGAAAACAAGCTAACCTATTGTTGTTCCTTTTAAAATGCTTCTAATTTTCAAATTAGATATAATTCTTGACGGCTTATTTATCTTAACACTTTGCTTAACCTACTTAAGAATTTTTTAATTTTGTAAGATTTGGGTGTATTTTGGTTTTTCCCTTTTATTGCATTGCCAATTCTTCAGTCAATGAAACTTAACTTAACTCCAGTGTACCATTTAAAATATCGTAGGTCAAATATATCAGCTTTATTAACACTAATGGAGTGTAGAATACCCAGAAAAGAACATATGCTTAAATGAACGCTTCACTGCTTTTACCTTTAATGGCATTTGGCTATGAAATAAAATGACCTGTTTACCAAAACCCAAAGTGGTGTGAAAGTGCCATAATTACGTTTGATGAATTGTGATGTTCACCAGGTGGAGCTGTTTGCCATAAAGTTCAATTACACTTCTTATACCCTCTAATAGCAAATTATGACAGAGAGACTGCTGAGCACAGACCATTTATCGGTTATCTATTAAAATTAGACCTTTTGAGAGATATCTATATTCTGTTTAATGTTTCCAGGATGTATAAATGAAAAGGGTTATGAGATAAGAGAAAAAGGGGACTACTGAACACTGATTTTCTTGCAGCGCAGCAGGTTTCAAAAGGAATCAGTAAAGCTGAAACAAACTGGTAGACTAGTAGTAGTGAAAATATTACTACTAAATACTTTGCTGTAATGGAGCAGTGGTGGTTAATTCCTAAATGTTGGAACCTAGCCACAGGAACTGGAAGAGTTTTGGCAAATATTTATTATTTATTAGGAAATTGCCTTTTTGAACAGAACTTCAAGATCCAATTGATTTTATTATGACTTTAAAGAGGCAATTTAGGTTTTTAGTGCCATCTGCTGTCTGTTTAATGGCAATTGTGATATAT